>CM029017.1:87758409-88358409 GCA_016801055.1 Panax notoginseng | reverse complement strand
TTCGCTGACGTACGAATCAATGGCTGATACTCTGTGGGGAGATTGTCAAGGTTGCTTGACCTTCATTGACATGTGTGCCAATGGAACACTGCGTTGTGACCCCCGCCGGGGATCTGCTGGGGAAATATGAGTACTAGAGTATTAAATCCTCTAATAGTTCTTGGTGCTTCGATGGGTTTACTGGTCATCGGCTGAAATAATGTCAAGGTTGCTTGACCTTTGTTGATGTGTGTGTCAACAGACGAACACGCATTGTAAACTCCACCGGGGTTTGACGTTGTAACCCCTGTCGGGGACTCACGTTGTAACCCCCGTCGGGGACTCACGTTTGATCTTTAGGGTAAAGACCCAGAGTTGGCGGCATTGGACCTGTGTAGGGTATTGCCAAATGTGATTAGTAACAATTGAGATCATTGGCATAGTGTACCTCATGCTCGGGCGAATACCAATGAGTGATGTACAGACTCAAGGCTCTGTCTTGGAAGACCAGGATTGTAGGCTATTCTGCTCAATCGCGTAGCGTTTTTATCCCTGATTTGGCCTTTTCAGCTTACGAGTACTCCTTTGCAACTCGACCTGGACCGAGCTGGAGGGGTGGGACCCACATAGGGGTGCCGCAGGTGCACCTTCTTCAGCCGCAGATGAGCTTGCGGCCAATCGTGGATGTTATAATCCAGTAGGTTGGTCTCATAAGTCACTTTCAACTTGTTTCGCAAGGAAAATCCGAGAGCTTCCTTCAGATCAACTGAGTTCGGGAAATTTTCTACAAATTCTGTCATCGTACAAGTGTTCTGCACTATCCTGGTAACGTATGCATGTATTTTTTCCAGTTTTTGTCCGTTGGAAAAGGACTTATCGCATGAAATACATCTAAACACATAGTAGTGATTATGTATGCACAAATGACTTGATAAAAAATATCCAACATAGAAAATGTTTGTATTAAACCATGCTGAACATAATGCTGTGAAAAAATTTGACTTTTGAGACAGTCAAATTGGCACCTTTTCCTGCTATTTTTATCCTATTTGAGGACATATGAGCAAAAGGTGAAAAGACAAAGTACTCCTGGTATTGAGGTTAACCTTATGCATGATGTTTTTGATTTTTAAATGCATACATTTTGTATATGACTTTGGGGCAGGTATAGTACTGAATGGCCACCTAGTCATGCCTATATGCATGTGGATAGTCCTATTTACAAAGGGGACTATGGTAAAATTTTTCCAAAATGTAGGCATTAAGTAGTCATGCATTTTAACTCTATTGTATGTAAAAGTAAATGCATGCATGCATGTAGTCATAAGATGCATTTAGAAAAGCTCCAGGTTAGAAAATACCACACCCTTTCTGAGGTGATTTGGAGACTTGTTATCTAGATATTATGGATCCGGATTAGCTGAGTAGTTCTTGTAGGACCACTTATGGTGTACGGAGGAGGGCTTCTGAAGTGCCTCGACCCCGTTCTGTTAGACAACCTCACAGGTTGGTGGAGGCGATGATACATCCAGTCCGGGTTGATGTGCCGGACGTCGAGGATGAGGAGGAGGATGTTCAAATTACAGACCCCACTTCTGCTGCGCATATTCCCCGTAGGGAGCTCCCGAGTATTCAGGTAGCAAACCCAGAACTTTTGGGTGACTTGAGCAGACATCCCTCGATGTATTTGTATGCTAACGAGGTATGACGTTAGATCTTGATCTTCCTTCTTTCCTATTGATGAGGATTAAAGGGTTCTGATGTTGATCTGTATTGTACGCAGGTTCCCGGCTTTACATAGCCTCGAGGGAATTGGTTTAGCATCCACTCCATGTATCAGGCTCTTCATCCCGACTATAGAGCGGTAGTGTATGACTGGGGATTCGGGGCATTCTTCTCCATCCTTTCCCGTCGTTGTCCCTAGGGTTACCTCAGGGTATTGTTTGAGTGGTGGTTTCACCAGACTCAGTCACTCCATTTGCTGGACTGTGAGGTGTTGATGACGCCGATGGATTGACAATTTATAATAGGTATAGAGTTTGGAGGGGCGCCAGTGCCTTGTATGACAAATATTTCCTTGACTACCGTCAGATCCTTGTTAGGAGTTCCGACGGAAGCGCTCAAGGGTAGGATTGTCCGTTCAGGTCCTTTGATCATAGATGCTATGAGTGGGCTGTTGAGCGAGCCCATGCCAGATGATGTCAAAGTCAGGGATCGCATCCTTCGACGATTGTTCCTGATGATCATTAGGGGCTGCTTCATAGCAGATAATTCCTCTATGGTGTCGTTCGCTTTGATTAGCACCACGCGTCATGTGGACCGTATTAGAGAGTATGCTTGGGGCTCCTACACTTTCGCCTATTTCCTCCGGGGCATGCGTATGCGCTCACAGGTTTGACTGAGGCTTGGCTAGGATTTTACCCATTTCTGCTGGTGATTACTTCTCTTATCATTTCCTATTTATAGGTTAAGAGTGTTTACTGACCGCATATATTTTGCCATTGTGTTGGTAGTTTTGGGCCTATGAGAGGCTCCTATGCTTGTGTCCTGTGAGTGTGCTAGGTTTATATACCTACCCACGAGGATGACGTTGGCATCATTCCATTCTGGCGGAGGTCCCTGTAGCTGAGGGTTTCACTCACTACCTCTTACAGCTGGAATTGTTGACAGCTGAGATTATCATATGGATTCCCTATTCTGGGGAACATTTGGCCATCAGTTTTGAGGATGGATACCCGACTGGAGTCGAGTACGTGATTTCCACCAGGAGAGTTCCTCTCTTCACAAATGGAGGCTGGGAGCTCTATTTAGGAGAGCGTGCTATTAGGAGCACCACAAGGGAGATTCGTACACTGATCTTGCCTCCTACCAGGCATTATTGGCCTATATCGCAGTCACCCGCCACTGATATCCCATTGTTGGGGGTTGACGGTTTTGTACTGTCAGAGGGTCCTTGCACTTAGGATGTATTCCAGCGCTGGTGGATCCCTCGTACTATTGGAGCCCAGACCCGCGCCACTCAGTTCATGGGGGATATGGTTCCAGGATCAGTGATGATGACAGATTGGATAGCCTGTGTCTGAGATCCGACTCATGCGACACAGATTGATAGCTTGACCCGACAGTTGGACCAGGCACATATATTTATCCAGCATTTGGGCAGAGATCCGGTAGAGGCAGGTTTATTTGATCCTTCCAGCTCAGGCGCTGGCCCCTTAGATGACCCATTTGGTTTTGCCGGCGTATATCCTCCTTTGTATCAGCCTGACATTCCTGTTGATAGAGATCTAGTGACTCAGGAGGAGTTACATCAGGTGGACAGGATTGATGATGTGGACATCGACACCATTGTCTTCTTCTGATGTGTATTGTCGTTATTTCTTTTGATAGGCCTCTGCTAGCTATTGGGTGGCTGTGCCCCATTCTCGCTATATCTTTTGATAGGCCTCTGTTAGTAATAGGGCGTCTGTGCCCCATTTCCCTATATTTGTAGCTTTACAGAGATGATGTATTAGATGATGATATACTTAGGAATGTATGCACAATTTTTCATTCCTTATATCATATTGCCATCTATTATCTGCTATGCATGTATCATGTTATGCATATGTATGTATGTCCAGAGATATTCAGCATTGACCCCTGGATGGTCTTATGACACGGCCCGTACAGATGTCTTCTTCGACAGTTAGCCGTATTGATGATACCCCACCATTGTTAGTGGTATCTGGTATGCGATCGTGGTATGATAGCATGTCACCATTAGATAGGGTGACCATAGATCATTTGTTACAGCATACTATGACCCTGTTGATGTTTCAGGTTCCCGCAGGATTCGTGGATGGCATGCTGGAGCACTGGGTATCGGAGAGGCAGGTTTTCCGATTTAGAATCCAGGAGTTGACTCCCACTCTGGAGGAGTATGCACGGTTGACGATGCTGCCGTTGGACAGACCTTGCGTGCATATAGCTTTGGGGGACATGAGTCGACGGTTCATGACCCTCACTGGATTGAGGCATAGGGTGGTACAGGATGAGCTGACATTTGGCCACGTTATGTCCCAGCGTTTTTTTGTGTGACAGATTTGGCTCTGAGGACAGTTATTCATGACATTCTGGGGATTTCACCACACCGGAGGATCATTGGCGTCTAGCCAGAGTGGATGCACTGCTATTGTGCGTACTGTCGTACATCTATATGCCACGGTACATGGATGAGATAGACATTGGAGTCATCATGGTAGTGAGAGCTCTCAGGGAGGGTCGTACCATCATACCGATGATCATAGCGGAGACTCTTAGGTCAGCCACCTACTGCTGCACTCATCTGACAGGAGTATTTACAGGCAGCTCGATCATGCTGTACGTGTGGTTTATGTCCAACTTGAGACCGATTGGCACTCTTAGATGGCATGGGTATTGGTTCACCCATGATATAGCAATGTCGTACTCCTTTCAGCCATCGGAGTGTATAGATGCTATGTCTTGGTCTATGTTCTTGGCGGATATCAGAGATCCATTTGCCATATTGCCGTGTTTGGGGCTTAGTTCACCTTACAGCTTTATTACTCATGCTCCGGGCATGGATTATCTCCCTCTAGCTGGCTTGAGGGGCGTGAGTACCTATCACCTGCTGGCCATGATGTCACAGTTTGACCAGTTTCAGGACTTTCATCCTTTCGAAGGGGCGTTAGGTCAGCATTCAGCTTCTCGCTATCTTTCAGCAGAGGACCAATCCCGTGTGTAAGTTTGTTGGGATCAGCGTGAGACAGCTACCTTCTCTATTAGTCATCCAGGTTGTTCTGCAGAGTATTTCGCATGGATGGAGACAGAGATTTCATTGGCTGCGGCAGTATCCACAGTACCAGATAGTGAGACAGATGAAGGAGAGCCCATGGAGGGCATTGATTCCCATGTCACAGAGGAGTCAGTTGCCGGGTTTCCAGCGTTTCTTGTTAATTCTCCCAGTACTAGCACTGTAGTGATTCAATATTCATCACAGTATTTTGAGCAGCGTCTTCATCTGATGACCTTTGAGAGTGACCAGTCTGGAGCCTTGATGTTGACTACCCTTGATGGGAGAGACACAGCTCTGCTAGAGAGAGATGAGGCATTAGCTCGCATATATGTCGCTGTTGTTGAGAGGGATGAGGCCAGATCGGATTGAGATGCAGTGATATTTGAGCGGGATAGTGCCATATCTATCTGGGATGTAACCGTCACAGATAGTACTGCAGTGAGGTCCCTTACCACTGGCATGATTGCAGAGATGAGCGCATATATTGATGATCATATGGTCACCATGCAGATGGCTGCAGATCTGTTGAGTCGTTTGGATATCCTCATACAAGAGACCACAGCTTTTCCTCCTTCTCCGGAGAGGGATGCCATGTTGGGCTTGTTAGCTCGCATATACACGGACTTGTAGATGGGCTTAAATTTGCCTGCACAGACTAGCTTAGCCATTTTGTCATGTACAGTTTACATTTATGTATATCAAACATCATTATATATATCAGGGAAATATATTTTTGATCACTTCCCTTTTAGATATGCTTGAATACTTGCTTGATATTTTGCCTGCTGCTTCAGAGCTTGCGATCTTGACGTATTCTGAATTCCTCCTGTATAGATGGACATTGAGTTGTCTCTGGACAGTTCAGAATGGATCATTGATCAATGTGTATCCCTACCATCTTTGGTGTCTTGGGACTGGTTTCTGTATGGAAATGTGGAGAAGAGTGTGGCTTTCCTCTCTGAGATTGACCGCACCACAGATGGTCGCCAGTACCCCTATTCAGGTGGAGCCTAGTTAATTCCATCTCTTATGGATTGGTGTTGCTCTTCGAGGAACAACTGCAGCCTAGATGGTCGTCGAATCTCTTATTTACGAGGAGAGGTTGGGTAATTCCATCCCTTTGGTTTGAAGCCAATGAAATGTGGTGAATTGAAGTTTGATCCCAGTACCAGTTGACAAAGGTTTGTGTTTTGGTAGGGGGTGAGACCGAACCATGAATGGCTTCCTACGTACTCCTATTGAAGAGGAGATCAAGTCTGCGTAGTTTGAACCTGGTGTAAGAGGTTCAACGCTGTCTATGGCAGATAGGTGTAGAAGCTTTATTGATGAAGAAGGTTGTAGAAGTGTTTTTGTTATTTTTGTTTTATTGCAACCGGGCCATATAGAATATGGTTGCCTACGTACTCCTATTGAAGAGGAGATCAGGTCGACGTAGTTCACCCCTCAGGGTGAGTTGAAAAGCGTAATCCCATGTGTAGGTCAGATTATGGGGAAGAGAAAGTTTAATCCTAGGTTGAGGATAAATCGTAGATGTGAAAAGTTTGATCCCATGTATGGGTAGCCAAATTGCAAAAGTGAGAGGTTCAATCCACGGTGGGATGACCTAAGTTATATGAGCATAGAGAAAGCAGGCTGCTGGCTGGAAAAGTATGTTTCCCTGAGGGGCAAAGTGTTGAACAAGAGTTGTATGTGGTAAAGGGTTAAAGAATCGGAATGACTGGTGATTTGATGATCCAACACCAGGATGTTTGCTTGATGGTAACTTCAGACATAGTACCATTTCACGGCGTCCGAGTTGATGAGTTATGGAAATTCATCGCCATCCATTTCTTGTAATCTGAGAGCACCTCCTGTCAATACTTCCTTGACAACAAACGAGCCTTCCTAGTTAGGAGCGAATTTTCCCTTAGATTGATCTTGGTTGTCAATGATCTTCTTAAAAACCAAGTCATGTTGTTTAAACTACCGTAGCTGGACTTTTCTGTTGTAGGATATGGCGATCCTTTGTTGGTATAACTGACCATGGAAGATAGCCGCGGTTCGCCTTTCGTTTATCAGAGACAATTGGTGATACCTATCTTGTACCCATTGATCTTCATCCAGCTGAGCGTCTATCAACACTCTGAGGGATTCTATTTCTACCTCTATGGGGAGCACTGCTTCCATTCCATAGGTTAATGCGTATGGGGTTGCCCCAGTCGAAGTGCGCATTGAGGTTCTATAGGCTAATAGAGCAAGAGGCAATAAGTCAGGCCATTCTTTGTGATTGGCGGACATTTTTTGCATGATCTTCTTGATGTTTTTGTTAGCCATTTTAACAGCACCATTCATCTTTGGACGATAGATGACAGAATTAAGATGCTTGATGTGGAATTTACTGCATAACTCCTCCATCATCTTGTTATTGAGGTTCTTAGCATTATCAGATACAATCACCTCTGGTTGTCCGTATCGACAAATGACATTATTTCTGATGAACGCAATGATGACTTCTTTGGTAACCCTGGGGAAGGAGGATGCTTCTACCCACTTGGTAAAGTAGTCGATCATAGTGAAGATGAATCGATGTCCATTACTGGCTTTGGGCTCGATGGGCCCAATCATGTACATTTCCCACATTGAGAAGGGCCAAGGTGAACTCATATTGTGGAGCTCCCATGGAGGGCGTGGATAGCATTCCCATGAATTTAGCATTGATAACATCTCTTGACATGGTCATTGCAGTCAGCTTTGAGAGATAGCCAATAATGTCCTGTCCTAAGGACCTTCTTGACCAGGAGGGAGCTACTCATGTGTGGGCCACAGACTCCACCATGGATTTCATCCATAAGCCTTTGAGCTTGATCTTTGTCTAAACATCTGAGGTGACCTTGTCCTGCATCTCTTTTGTAGAGTGCATCTCCGCTCAGGTAGAATTTCATAGCAAGTCGATGAATCCGCCTTCGTTCAGTCAGGCTCACCTCAGCGGGTATAGATCCATCTCGTAGGTACTCCTTGATATGCTGATACCAAGGTTGTTGGATGGGAGGTAGCTCATCTGATACTTCTCCAACATAGTTCCCATAGGATGGTGCCTTGTGCAGGGCAATTGTGACGCTTGGCAAGTGCTCCTTGTCAGGTATGTGTATCAAGGAGGCCAAAGTTGATAATGCATCCACAAAATCATTCCTATTACGAGGAATATGTAGAAAGAAGATTTCTTCGAACTTCGAGACCATCTATAAAACCTGCCGATGGTAAGGCAGCAAACGTAGCTCTTTGATTTGATAGATTCCCGTGGTTTGTCTGACCACTAATTTCGAATCTCTAAAGACAGTTTACTGTCTGATGCCCATTGAACGGGCAAGTTTTAGCCCCATGAGATAACCTTCATACTTAGCTGTATTGTTGGTGCTGACAAACTATAATTTAACGACGACGGGATACTGCTCCCCCGTATCGGAAACTAGAACTGCTCCAGCTCCAGAACCTTCCATATTAACAGCTCCATCAAAATACATCTTCCATATTTGGCGTGTATCATCCTGCCGGTGTTGCTGAACTGTCATGACCCCTTCATCGGGGAAGTATGTTTCCAAGGGTTTGAAATCCCCTGAAGGTGCGGCGACCAGTTGATCCGCAACTTCTTGACCTTTGATGGACTTTTGAGTCACGTAGACGATGTCAAATTGTTGTAGGATCAACTGCCATCTGGACAGTCAGCAATTTAACATGGTTTTGTTGAACACATACTTGAGAGGATCCACATGGGATATGAGATGGGTTGTGTGACCATGGAGGTAATGCTGTAACCTCATGGAAGCCCATGCTAAAGGGCAACAAGTCTTCTCAATTAGAGTGTACTTGTGTTCACTGTTTTTGAATCTTTTGCTAAGATAATAGATAGCTCGTTCTCGGCCTCTATCGTCTTTCTGACCCAGCATGCAGCCTCTGGCATTGTCACTTATGGACAGGTACATGAACAGGGAAACATCATCCCTAGGTGGTACCAAAATAGGAGCTTTGACTAGCTGATCTTTCATGGTAAGGAAGGCCTTTTGGTGCTCATCATTCCATTTCATGGAGGAGTTCTTCCTTAACAGCTTGAAGATGGGCTCATAGGTTGCTGTGAGTTGAGAGATGAACCTGCTAATGAAGTTGATTCTCCCCAAAAATCCCCGTATTTCCTTCTCTATCTGAGGAATGGGCATTTTCGTAATGGCCTAGATTTTGGTAGGATCCAGCTCAATCCCTTTGTGGCTGACTAGGAATCCTAGCAACTTACCTGATTTAACGCCAAAGGTGCACTTGGCTGGATTTAACTTCAAGTTGTACTTACGCAACCTGTTGAATAGCTTTCTGAGATGGTCTAAGTGGTCATCCTCCTTCCAGGACTTGACAATGATGTCATCTACGTAGATCTCTATCTCTTTGAGCATTAAGTCGTGGAAGAAAGCCATCATAGCTCGTTGATAGGTAGCTCCGGCATTGATGAGGCCGAATGACAACCGTCTGTAGAAAAAGGTTCCCCAAGGCGTGATGAAAGTAGTTTTCTCACGATCTTCCTCAGCAACCATGATCTGATGGTACCCCGTAAAGCAATCAGTGAAGGAGTACATGTCGTATTGAGCAGTATTGTCAATGAGAATGTGGATAAATGGCACGAGAAAGCTATCTTTAAGGCAAGCTTTATTCAGATCCTGATAATCCACGCAAACTAGCACCTTTCCTCCAGGCTTAGGCACGGGAACAATGTTGGATATCCACTCAGGATATGTAGACACCATGATGATGCCAGCTTGAAATTGTTTCACAATTTCTTCTTTCACTTTTAAACTCCACTCAGGTTTCAATCGCCTGAGCTTCTGCTTGACTGGCTTAAATCCCTCTTTAATGGGAAGATGATGAAGAACAATGTCAGTGGACAAACCCACCATGTCTTCATGAGACCATGCAAACACATCCTGGAATTGGGTTAGTAGCGTAACCATGTCATTCCTTTGGTTTGGGGTAAGGTCTGATCCAATCTGGATTAACTTAGGGCTTTCTATGGTTCCTAGATTGAATGAAGTGGTTTGATCAAGGTTGGGTTTAGGTTTGTCTTTGACCCATTCTTGAATTTTTGGAGGCACCTCAATGTCCTCATGTATTTCCATCAAGGCTGAATTTATCTCTACATCAAAGTCACAATCTTTGTGGAGAAGAGGCACCGTATCAGCAAGTACAGGCACATCTAAATTCAAGGTCCTGAAACAAAATATGCTTTCACGTAGTATATATGAATCATTTTGATCATACACAGTGTTAGCATGTACTGGCAAAATAAATTGCTAATACTGTACAGAAAAGTAAGCAGTTATTATATCTACAGGGCAGAAAGAGTTTTTACCCGTTTTACCCTTGTCGACCAATGCAAGGATTGTTGCTCTAATTGGCAAGGATAAAGTCAGGGTGGACCGCAGTGATGGAGGGGTTGTCATCGTCCTCCTTCTCCCAAATAATGGCCATTACGTCTGGGTAATCATCGTCTGGGGTGTATCTGTTTGTATGTTCATCATGGACGATTATATGCATGCCTGACATTATTCGGACGACGTTCTGTTTGATTCTTTATTTCTCTTCCTCCACTGCGGGATAGGAACAAAGATTTCTTTCTCCTTTACCGGTACTGGCTTGGGAAATAATATAGCCATTACATTGGCTGGCACCTTTACATGAGGTTGTGCGGACTCAGAGTTTGAAGGCGAAGATAAACGTCACGTGGATGAAGCTGAAAGAATCTGCTGATGCTTATGAGGATTCCTGTGACTAGAACTGATAGAATAGCCTAGTCCAGCTGTTCCGGTCTGCCTAGTTAGTTGAATTGGGTATTTGATACCTTGGTGATCTTTACCCAGCCCTTGTCCTGGCTGATGACCCAAGGATATCATTTATTGAGTAGCCGACATTACTTCGGCAGAGATCTTGGGTATGGGCAATGGCGTTTCAATAACATGATATTGAGTTTTGCTCACTTCCAAGGCATGAAAACTGACTGGTTCAACATCTGCATTAGCATTGATGAATGGCAAATCCCCGTGTTGAGGATATTCTGGTTCAGCATTAACCGTGACCAGGCTATTATTGATAATGTATTTTAACTGTTGATGAAGGGTGGAAGGGACTGCCCCAGCCATATGAATCCACGGTCTTTCCAAGAGCAGGTTGTATCCTGAATCTATTTTGAGTACGTGGAAAGACACGCATAATGTATGGGGACCAATCACAATTGGCAGCTCAATCTCTCTGACCGAATTGCGGCGAGCTCCGTCAAAAGCTTTGATGAACGTATGGCTGCTTCGGATTCAGTTGAGATTAATGTTCATCTTCAACAATGGGGCGTATGGACTGATATTTAGAGATGAGCCTCCATCTACCAAGACTCCAGCCAGCATATACCCGGAGGATAAGACCGTAATATGTAACAGCTTGCAATGACCGGTCCCTTCGGGCGGTATATCGTCATCAGTGAAGGATATCACATTGTTTTTGAAAATGTGATCAACCAAGTGTTGAAACTTTTCCGTATCCACTGATTTTGGTAGATAGGCTTCTTCCAAAACCTTTAGTAAGATCTTCTGGTGATCCTCAGAAGTTAAGACCAAGTCCAAAATAGAAATTTGGTGTGGAGCTTCTTTCAAGCTTAGAACCACCTTGGCTTCGTGATGACCCATAGTGCGGAGGAATTTTTTAATCTTCTCCATGGGTATTTTCCCTTTTGATTTGATGGTAGGCTTCATCACCCGTTGGGGAAGATATAGTGGATTTTTCTTCGACACTATAGCAGTTGTATGTGAGGTGGATCCTTCACCTTTTCCATAATTCCACGAAATTGTGTGCAAGCTAACAATAGGATATTGTGCTCTGCATGGTAAGTTGATTGGCTTGGGAGCGGCCACCTTCAAAGGATTGTTGCTTCCTCTGAGTTGAATTGTTGGTATAATGAGTGGCTTGACAATATCATCAGCCTCAGTGGATATAACTGATACCAATCCATTCCATTTAGTAGGATAAGTATTCTCACTTCCACGTCGTATAGTATCATCATCTGCTAAGTGCAGGATACCGCTGTCAATGAGATTTTGGATAAGGTGGCGGAGTGCCCAGTATTCCTCTGTGCTGTGACTGCGAGAATTGGAATGATACTGGCATACTCCATCAGTATTGTACCGTCCTGAACGGGGGTTGATTTGAGGTAGAAGGGAATTGATCCTTCCTTCATTGATTAGCATTTGAAGGATTTCCTCCATAGGTTGGCCCAGATGTGTGAATTCCTTTCTGTTGGCAAAATCACGACGAGCTTTGGCATTCACTCTCTTTGCCACTTTGTCCTCCAGAGTTTCACTTTCTGAAGGTAATGTGGGAATATTCATAACAATAGGGAGGAGACTAGCACGCTCCTGACTTACTAACTGGCGTGTAACTTGATGCTAGTAGGTCAGTAGTTCTGCCAGTTGTTCGATCTATTTGCATAAAGCTTTCATCTTACGTTCCATTGTGAATTGGAACTTGGCACAATCCTATTTGTCCACTCTATCTCTAGTGGTCTGAGATGATTCGCAGTTGAAATTGGAACTTTGTCCATTGCTCCAATTAATCATGTTGACCTATTCTTCTTTGTGTTGAGGAAGGGTTGTCTTGAACGTGAGGCTGATCTGGTTTGGTGACCACGATCTCACCATTGTATATCAGGTCTTGGATTTTGTGTTTTAAGGCCCAACAATCTTGAGTATCATGTCCAGGTGCCCCGGCATGATATGCACATTTCTTAGCAGCATTAAAACCCCGTCCATTAGGGCTGGCTGGTGGAAGAAGATGCGTGATTTTCTTCTGCGTTGTCAGAAGAGTGAGAATATTCTTGAGTGAGTCCCCCAAGGGTGTGAACACTCGATGGCGTCTAACTTCTCCACCTTTTGGTATGGAGGATTTGAAGACTGAGCTTGAAAGGGAGTGTAACTTCTCCTTTGAATAGGTATGTACTGATTGCCTTTTTGACCCTATAGTATGAGGGAAACATCTTCCTCTTTCTTTTTATGAACCCTCCAGGGGTTGTTTCCATAATTTCCAGACTGGATGTGCTCAGTAACAACTTTAAGAGTAGCCAGGTCTTGAATCTTTCCTGACTTCAATCCCATCTCAGTCATCTCCCCGTGTTTGATCATTTCAGAAAATGGTTTACCGATGCTGGCTAACACTCTTTCATAGAAAGGAGCTTCTCGTATATCTATGAAGGTCATGACCATTTCTGATTCTGTCATGGAAGGAATAACTTGGGCAGCCAGGCGTCTCCACCTTTGAGCATACTCTCTGAAAGACTCGTTAAACTATTTCTTGACTTTGGTAATCTGATATCGGTTAGGAGCCATTTGAGACTGGAAGCTGTATTGAGTGAGGAAGGCGTGTGCTAGCTCTTCCCAGCTATAGATCTTGGAGTTGTCTAATCTGGTATACCGTGAACAGTCTTCTCCAGTCAGACTTTTCTTTAACAGCTGCATTCTGAGCTTCTCGTCCTCTCATAAGATCCTAGTTCTCTAATGAATACCTTCAAATGGGTATAAGGATCTCCTAACCCGTCATACTTTTCGAAGTCAGGAGTCTTAAATTTTTCTAGATAATGAACACCAGGGAATATACAAAGGTCAGCATATGAAACACTCCCGTGTGCTCCAATTCCTTTGATAGCGTGAAGGGTCTCTTCCATTTGAAGGACTTTCTTTTGGATGTCACCGTTGTCGGGATCTCCAGTGGGATGGGTGGCATCATAACTTTTGTTGGTTGTATCCAACTGTAGTTCAGGTATTGTAATGACCTGGGCTCCCCCTTGTGTAGAGGATTCATCATGTACGGGTATTTTTGGACCCTGCGTAGATTGGTGTAGTACTTTAAGCCGAACAACCAAGTCTGTGATTTGTTAGCTTAATCCGTCGAATTCTTTGCGAGAAACTAGATTAAGGTCAGTCTGGTCGGATGACGACATAATTGACTGTAGGCCCGCGGCCTTTTTGGATTTTGACCGGGTAGTTGGTCCGATGGATTCCCTGCAAAAGACTTGCATAGTTTAGTCTTTAGGGAATGTGTAAATATTAACATGCTATGTGGTGTGTCTTTGCTTAGGATTTTATCCTGCAAAATAGAGGTTAGTTGTAATACGTGATAACATGTTAATTTAAATATGTATATGCACATATTTCTTCATATTTCTCATTACATGGAGATGAATATGGCATGAATAGTGTAAGTAATGCAAAAGCATGAATAGAATTTCCTCCGTGTTGGGTTGATCAGAGGCTGACCTATCTTTGGTTACTCTCGCGACTTTTTGGCATGAAGGTTCCCAAATTATCACAATTTACTCAAAGGGAAGTTAATCTGGTCATTCAACTGGAGCGAATTTGGGTGGTGCCTTTCTTGAGCCTCGGGGAATTAGTCTTCTCACGAGTCCAGTAATCAAACACTGACGGGATAACCTCTTGGTGGAGGGCCCACACAACATACATACATCGCGTCTCACCGTATGAAAATGATGACATATGCGAAGCACTAATATCACAAGCAGATATGGTGCAAAGCACTAAGTGCAATAAGTAAATGCATTCGTACACATTCATCAAATGTAAATGCAACATCCACACACAAGCAGATAATGGTTTTGAAAAGATTGTAGTAGCGGCTTAAGTCCTCTTACTGGAGTCCCCAGCAGAGTCACCACCTGTCGACGTCAGGATTTCATTTGTCCCTTTTCATTACCTATTCTTTTGTGTTCTCATTTTATGTGAGATTTGTTTGAAAAAACAAGTGAAAAAGGTCCGACATGTATAATGTCGACGATTGGACTGTAAGAGTTGCCATTTGGTTTTTTAACTGGTTGTACCAACACAACCGAGAAAAGGTTTGCACATTGACCCAGTGATGTGACACTGCTAAACGGGTCGGTGAAACCAATATTCAATTAGGGTCCGGGAACTTGCTTATGCGGAGGGAAGGTGTTAGGCACCCCCCGACATCCGTGTTACCACGGTGACCGCCTATTTTCAAGAAACTATTATCTGAATGTGTGTGTGTGGATCAATGTGCTGTTATTTGAAAATAGTGCGAGGCCTCGTTCGCACCTATATACACAGGGTTTGAATTTATGGAAAAATTTAGTTTTAAACAAGATATGGAAGTGATGTTTTGTAAAAGAGATTTTCAAACCCTTATGCTCAATAGTAATTGAGACCTTTTTCTACTTCCATTTTATTCCGTATTCGACTGAATTGATTTTATTTTACAGATGCGAGGCATCTGTATGAAAATAATGTACAAAAGGTGCTGAAATCCTCGTGGGTATGAAAACCATCTGAGGACAACCAAACATCACAGATAAATTTACAAGCTGCTTATATATATAGATATATAAAAGCATGTAAACGCACCGGATTTAAAATCCAGGCTCATCGGACAAAGTCCAACAACAGTTTATATATATAAGTATATATATACGAAAGCATTTAAACGCACAAGACATAAGTCTAGGCTCATCGAACAGAGTTCGACCACAGTTAATATATATATATATATATATATATATATATATATATATATATATATATATATATATTAAAGCAATAAACGCTGCAGACCGAAGTATAGGCACAATCGAGGCATAACTCGATAATGTTAGTTCATATATATATATATATATATATATATATATATATATATATATATATATATATACAAATTGAAATAAAACCACGGACCGAAGTTCGGGTAAACATACACAACGTGACTCTCAACGTGAAGAACAGTGTGTGCAAAGATGAAGAGAAAGGCTTTAAAGTATGTGAGAAGGCTTACAATGGACTGCCAAAGAAGACTTCTATATCTTTAAAGTAGATAAACACTGGCTTTTGCCGGTACAAAAGTAGCTATATGTGAGCTCACAAGTGTTTATAATGAGAAAGCACTCAATTTAGGGTGAGTACAAAGCAAATTGTGCAGGGCTTCCTCGCCGTTTTCTCTTTCAAAATGGCCACCCCAAGCCCTCTATTTATAGAGGGTGGATGCGGCTGGGCCGCAGGTGTACCAGAGGCTACCCGGGTTGCCCCGGGTTTTACAGGTTACGTCGTCTCGTAGTACGTGCACTCAGGCATTGTAATGTACGCTCAAACTTTTAGAATTACAATTTGGGCATCCAACTGAGATATATAGGACCTATTTCGGACCGCCGTTGTCGAGAGTTACGCAATGACATGGGATTAGAGGTTGTACGAAGTCATGAAGATGGGACGATGCCCTCTGGTCTTCAGCTTCAAATTCTATCCCTTATCCTGCGTAATAGTCACTCGGGATTGGATATCCTTGGATCTTATGGAACATTGTTGTGTAGAAATATGATGTTAAGACGACGTGATGTGGCGTCGCATTGGCGAGATGACGATGTTGCCCCTCACCGGGGTTATCGCCGATTTGGGCTGATAAAGCAAACGTTGCTCAGAGCTTCACTGAGATTGGACTGCTACAATTGTTGAAGGTCCTCAGTGTCATCTTTGAGGTGTACCTGTCCTCCCAGTGTTATCTCTGGGTTGGTACTGAGTATCTCGTTGTGAATGCCGAGATTGAAGCTGATTGCATTTGAAACAAGTATTTCCTGGGTTATCTCCAGAACTGCATTCCTTGGGGTTATCGCCAAGGTTGGCAGCTATTCCCATGGTTGGGACTGAGACTGGATACCTCGGGGTTATCTCTGAGATTAATTGGTCTTCTCCGGTGTGTGTTTCGGTATTCGATCTGCAGGCCTCGGGGTTATCTCTGAGGTTGGAATTGTTACTCTCGGTGTGTGTTTCGGGATTGATGCCGAACTTTCGGTAGTATCCGAATGGATGTGAACTGTCTTCCAAGGTTTCCTCTTGAAAGACGAATATGTGCTCCTATAATGTTAGTGACAGGTGTACAGAAAATTTCGAGTGTCTACAATAAACAAATGTTGTTTTTGGTATTTCATTTTGTGCAAGTGCTGAGCTTTATCTTCCTTGTCCCAAATTAAGTGTCACCAAGTACATGAATAGTAGCATAAAAGCTAACTTACGTATTTTTCCAAAAGCTAGCAAGCCTAGCTTCATCTCAAATTCATCAATCCTAGATCAATTAGTGGATGGGGAGTGGGATTCATGATTGAGATTACCAACTCTCTCTTAACCCTTGTACATTCTTGAAATCCTTTGGTTTGATTTGTGAGGTAATGGCATTATCTAGTTAACCATTCTTCTATAAATAAGACCTTCATCTTCCTTGTTGCAATTGCTAAGAATTAGTTGCTAAGGAGTGAGTGTATTGTTGCCCAATTTCTTCAAGAGGTATAAAATCTTAACTTGTGTTCTTAGTTGGGTTTTGCCAAATTTTTAGGAATTTCTTGAATTCTTTGTTAGTCAAAGTGAATTAGCATGATAGTATGTATTTAGAAAGTATGCTTACATGTAAGAACTCTTATATTATGATGATAAGCATGTTTAAATCAAAGAATAGTATGGATGTCTGATGCTCTGCAGAACAGAGCAAGCTACTGTCTCTGATGCAGGTATGGCGCAGCTGCGCCCTAATTGTACTAGGGTGCTGCGCAGCTGCGCCAGACCTGCACCAGACCTGATGTGTTCTGTTACGTTTCTGTTGTGCTAACTTGTTGACACTTGGTTAGAGTAAGCATGTAAACTATTTTAGCACACACACATAAGCATATGCATGTGGTATGAACAAGTATGACAATGTTAGTACATCTGATTGACACAATACTTGTGGTCTTGAAATGAAATTGTAGTTTCAAAAGTGAACTTTGTCACGAACAAATCATGTGAGCATTCTGACCTTATTAACATGATAATATGGTTTTTATTGACATGAAATGCAAGACTAAAGTGATTGAACACACTAGCATACATGATTGAAAGATTAGAATATTTCAAAGATGAAAAACTCAAGACCTTTCAAAGTGAACCTTACCAAGACTTTTATCTTGTAAGTTCTGACCATTTGAGCATGCATATGTGACTTTAATATATGTTGTAAATGTATGAGAGTTATATGCCAATATGCCTTGTATATGCGAAGTTGACTTAGTGTAAAATTCAAAGAAAATTAGAATGAGAAAGCTAATGTCATCAAGAAATGAGTAAAGTACGTTATGACCATGCAAGCATGTATATTATGACTCATTATGCCTATAGATATATTGGCATGAACATCGTTTGGTTAATATATGGTTTTCACTTATTCACACATAGTCATGAAAGGGAAATTTCTAAAATATGAACTATTTGAGTAAAGTATACATGTGTTGTCTATATACAAGCATGACTACTGAGTATTGAATGATCAAGTTGTAAGGCACAAATGATTACATGATCTTTTTATGTTTTAATGACATATAACTTGTAAGTTAAACTTGAAGTAATGAATTCAAGTATGGTCATGTGTGAAACTCTAGCATGTATGTAGGTTAAAATGTATGTGTGATTAGTGTGTTAGAGTTGGACTGCAGTCAGGAGAGCCAAGCTCAAACCTGGTCTGGCCAGGGACAGCACAGCTGCGCCGTCCCTAAGCTTAGACCAGGTTCAGCTGCGCCATCCTGCAGTCATGTATACATTCTGTTTTTGATTTGAAGTTTCATGGCATGCTTATATGATTATCTTACCTTGTAATATGTGACCAATATGCCATGTAATGTGTTGAGAAGCATGTTATGTGATGACTTGATTCTTATAAGTGTAAGCTCGTATTAGTTTACACATACTAATGGAAAGACCGACTTGTTAACGTTAGGTTGTTTCATCGCAAGTTAATTAGAGCTAGAATTAAATTGTAGCTGAGCAAGCAGGCAAGTTTCTTTGAACTTCACTCTTTGATTGAGCAAGTTCCTTAATTCTTACCCTTTTACTTGTGCAAGTATCCGAACACTATTTTTATTGTGTTGTAAATTTCCTAAACTTACTCCAATTATTATTGAGCAAGTTTCCTGGAACTTCACCCTTTGATTGTGCAAGTTCCTTAATTCTTACTCTTTTGCTTGAGCAAGTTTTCTAACTTACACAACTTTAATTTTTGTGAAAGTTTCCTATCCTTCTCATATTGCATTGAGCAGGTTATTGTTGAATTGAAAGTTATTCATTTATGCTTGAAATTTACTTCCAAGCATGCCATTAAGTGGTTTAATCACCTTACAATTATTCCACATCGATATTATTGATATTCACAATTAGTGCACTTGAGTTCGTACAGTCTTGAACTTGTACATCATTTAAAGTTCTATAATTCTTGAACTGTGATAGATAGAGTCTGAACCTTTGTTCGGTCAGACAAGTGTATGAAGTTTTATAAAAGCTATCCAAACCAATTGATGGTAAGGATTCTTAGACTGAAAGAACACCCCTTTTTATGATAGGGGAGTACCCTAGGTATCTAATATAAGATACAAAGAGCATATTTAAATGTTATGCATATACATGGTGTACGTGAGGCTGATCCCCTCAAATACTTATTTTGTAGCCAGTAACCAAAAGGTCAATTAGCGATTGATTCCATTGGAGTGTTATAGTTCAAAGTCTACTTAACTAGCAGTTATTCTAAAAAAATCATTATCTTTGCTTCAAATATTCATATTGTTGAATCCTTCAGATATTCATATTGTTGAATTCTTTGTCAAATATTTTCCTTTCATCATGATATATCCTTAATTGTTGTATTTAAACTTGTTGAGCAAACTTGTTGCTCATCCTTGCTATATCATGAATTATATTGCAGCTAAGCCCGAGACCTCAGGAAAGGACAAGGGTAAAGAAAAGATGTAGGATAGTCGCCAGGAGCAGACTTTACTATATGCCTAGTTTACTATATTTTAGGGTATGTTTGTATGATTGTATTAAGGTTATCAAATCTTGGGAGTAGTAACACCTTTTGAATGAACGACATGCGTTTATTATATTCCGTATTTTAGTTATCATATGTTGTTTAGAGGTGGATGTTTGTATTTTATCGTGATGACCGAACCGGGGTCAGAGGACCCATTTTTGGGGGTGTCACAGATGCCGTCATCGAGTGACTTTGTCATAACACATCATACAATAGTGGAAGAACGATTTTAGATCAAATTTAACACTAAGTATTCCTGCATTTACAACTCCATCAACTTTTTATTATCTCTGCACCAGGTTACATGGTACATAAGTGATAAATAAAAATATATTTTGATATTTCAAATCATTATCGTTTAGCTAAAATAAGTAGCACATACTATTCTTTAAATCGTTCAAAAATCTTTACAAATCTGTTTTATCATCTTAACAGGTAGCGAGGTGTCGGTGGCCCAAAGTCCACTCATACACAATGGTCACCAAGAGTTGAGAATAAAAATTCATTTCAAAAAGCACATAGTGCATTTTTAGCTTGATGTCAAAAATTTTGAATTTAGCATAGCTAGTTCGGAAAACATAAGTCTCCACTAATAATCATTTGCTTAAATAGTCTATCTATTCCTATTATCCTTAATACTTCCTTCACACTTAATTCTACCAAGTTCGTGTAACCACACTCATGAGTCCAGGAACTTTTCACAATCATATGAGTTTAAGAACTTGTCCTAGTCAGACCTTTGGCGTCCATTCGCTGAGGGGTTCATATAATCATGAGTCACAAATGTACCATAAGTATGAGTTTTAAGAATTCGTACTTAACCTTATATTCTCTACCTATAACCTATCTATCTGTTATACACATGAGAAAGGAATCACCCTCTCAACATGCATATAACAAATAGCGCGACACAAACATTCCAATATTATCCTAACTCCCTTCTCAATATGAATTTCCTTTAATCCGTATTCATAATCCTTTCCTGAATTTGTACCAATTCATAGTAGAACTGACACACAACATTCTTGCCATAAACTTTTCAATCATTCACTTGATTCTTCTCCATACTATAACCTTATCCGATCACGGGGTGATCTCATCATATATATTACGATTCATTTCTATGCTATGATCGTTTTATTTTACGATCTTCTATCCCTGTACTTTAGTCTTTTAGACTCGATCTATTCATAACTACTATTCAACTTTATTATCAGAGTTAGGGAACTCTATATCTTATAACTCGCCGAGATTCATCTTTGAATCTTACCGACTCACTAACTCTATTTGACTTAGTTCTTGTCCTAATCACTGCGGTTATTAGTCTCAGGTATTCCCACCTAAGGTTCATAACCTACAGCTTTGATACCAACTGTGAGAGCCCCAAATCCGGGTCCTAAATCACCACGAATCCTGTACAATCATTCTACGACTATTTTTGGAAGATATAAATATAAATTATTTATACAATAAGCTTTACACACTATTCTCCAAGGTCGAGTAACCTTAACTTATACACAATTCATAACCTGTCTAACGTATAACATTATTTGTAGAAACTCAAAATTTCGTTTTCCTATTACTAACTATGCAAGAGGACAAAAACGTCTTTTTCACTCCAGAGATAACCCTGGAGGACCACAACATCAATTCCAACCCGGAGATAGCCCCGGGAGATCTAGTTTCCAACCCCGAAGATAACCCCGAGAAATCTGTGAGAGCCCCGAACCCGGGTCCCAAATCACCACGGATCCGGTACAATCATTCTATCACTATTTACGGAAGATATAAACATAAATTGTTTATACAATAAACGTACACATTATTTCCCCAAAATCGAGAAACCTTAACTTATACACAATTCATAAACATATAACATATTTATCAAACTATTCTATTACAAATTAGCTGCACATTTTATCCCAAGCTGAACTTGGCTTTATCCTTTCCTGTATCTGACGTTTTCGCCTTAATCTGCAATGTTAAATCATGATATAGCAAGGGTGAGAATGAAAGTTGCCCAGCAAGTTTAAATTTATTAAGACATATCATGATTGAAAGAGTCTGAATAATAAGATGGCTATAATTCAACAACATAATTGTGAACTAGTAGGAACAAACTTTTAACTGAACAAGTATTAAACATGAACAAATATATCTGGACCAACTAGTAATGAAGATGATCAGCCTTTCATACCTGACTTATACATGCAATATGTACAAAGTACAATTCTACAGTGGCAATCAACAATGATTAACCAGAAGCATATCTGAATGAAACAACTCTTAGTAGAGTTAAGTAAAACTTTCCTGGTTCGTTGATTATCGTTATGCATTATAATAAGCTTTGTCTGCTCGAAGACCTAATATATAAATAATATTATATAAAAATTAGAATAATATCATCACAGTAATTAAAATAACCTAAACACATAACACATAACCCTATAAGTCTATAACACATATAAGACTCGGTATCAAGTCAAACTATTGCAGTCTGAGTTGAACCCGACACAAATCTGTCATTCTAACGGTCTAGCCGGACAAATCTCGAGTTTAAGTTCAATTAAACTCTGCCTAACACTTAACCATTATCTAAGATAACTTTATTATTAGTCAAAATATTTTTCTAAGTCTCATAATAATTTTCACATAATTATTATCATTTATCATGAATTTTCAATCATTAATAACGTATTTAAATGAATTAAATTCCACATAATTCTTTTATCATTAATATTTATTTAATATCAAATATTAATGAAATAAATGTTATAATATTATAATATATTTATAATATTAAAAAGTATTTTTAATACTTTAAAATCATATTTATATAATTTTTAAACACTTAAACTCATTATCCGATAATTGCTATTAATATTAAAATATTAATATTTTCATGACAAAATATCAAAAGTTATATTTTATAACTTAAAATATTTTTCTAACACTTAAATCATTTTTATATGATTTATAAACCATTAATTCTATTTTTTTATAATTTATTTAATATATTTATTAAATAAACTAATTATCATTAATATGGATTAATTAATGAATTTCATCAAAAAATATTAAAAGTCACTTAAAATATTTTCTAATACCATAATATAATTTTTCATGATTTTTCATGAATTAAAATTATTTTTAAATAATTTATTTAATATTATAATTAAATAAATTAAATACTATTTATATTCCAAAAATATTAAATATTTATGAAATATACTCAAAATAATTAAAAACTATTTTTCAGACTTTAAAATAAGTTTTCAAAATTTATTTTGTATTTTTGATAAATAAAAACCATTTTTATCTATTTTTAAATAATTTTCAAAATTTTAAAAATTAAAATAAATAGAAACCGTCGCTAAAGGGCCCTATAGCGATCGACCCATCGCTATAGGTGTTCTTGAGGCTGTTTTTGAGCTTCATGTCAAACTAAAAGGTAGGAGGTTTGACTAACTGTAATTCATAGATCCGGAGGTATTTGGGTTTACTTATGTGCTCAGATTATAGTATTGATGCAATACTATAACCCTAAACAAACATCATGGTCATCTTTTAGCAAATCAGAGAGATCTGGGCTCCCAAAAAGCTTGTCAGGCCTCATCTGGGTTTTTTGGGTAACCCAGAAACCCAATCAGTTGCGAGTGACCACTTTGTGGCTCAAAAATCTTAGGGTTCTGTTCATTGGTTTTACGTTATAATGCTTCAAACCTGAAGTTAACATATCCAAGAATATATAACCAACACCAAACTAGTCAAACAACATAACATTTGAGAGATTAAGGCCGATCAAAATGATATCAGGAACTGTTCTTCACGATTTCTGGGTTTTTCCAGATTTTGTCAAGAACAGTCGGTCAACGCTTGTTTGACCCTATTTATTTACGATTCTGCTAATGATCTGTGTGAACTAAAGACTTAATCATGTAGTCTTAATGTCAGGCTAAAACATAACACCAACAACTTGGCTTAAATGACAAACAACTGCAAGATCAAGGGCTAGCAAAACTTGTCAGAAACCATCTGGGCAAATCTGGGCTGCCCAGATTCCAGACTTCGTGATCGGTCAACGATGTTTGACCAGCAATAACTCTCGATCTACACATGATCTGAACTTGATTCAAGTTCCAGATCCAAGACCTTATAATATACAACAAGTTCAAACTCTTAAAACACAAAAACAACTATCAAGAAAGGATCTATGAGACCTGACATTTGACTGTCAGACATCATTTTTCCAAATTTCCAGATTTGAGAAATCTTTAAATTCGAGCATCAAAATGATATGGATCTAGGTTTTGGCAACCCAGATCATCAAATGACACCCTCTAACATAACTTTAACCAACAAACAAAAACATTCAACATCAGATCTAAGGATTTCTAAGTTAGGATTTTTATACCTTTAAAACTTGGATTTTTGATTTCTGATCCTTGAATCTGTTCTTGATAAGCTAAGAGATGATATTAGCTTAGCTTTAAACTCCCTTTCACTCTCTCATACCCGAATTTAGAGAGAGAAGATGGTCTTGGACAAATTGAAAAAAAAAGTGAGACTTTTCTTACTTTTAATCTATATAAGTGATATAATTCAATGTATGTGACTGATCCAAGGGGCAAGATAGCTGGTAATTGATATATAGCTAAGGCTAGGGCTGGGTTAGCCACCCCCTACAAGATCATGGCTAGATTTACATGCCTCCTCTCTCCAATAATGTAAAAGGGTAATTTAGTCATTTCGTGTTTATATTTGTCATTTACCCTAACCCTTAGGGTTTAGGGTTTAACAATTAAAATTTTATTTTATTATTTTTTTTTAAATTTTTTTTAACATTACTTAAATATAATTAGAATTCTCTAATTATATTAAAATTTACTAATCATAATTCATGCTTGCTAATTAGAATTAATATTTCCTAATTAAGATTTCTAATTTAGCAATTTGGTTCGTTAGGGTTTCAAACGGAACAATTAGGGTTTTAAACTTATAAATTAGGATTTCTAAATTATTAAAAAATCTAATTAATCATTAGGGTTATCCCTAATTAGGTTTGTAATTAAAATACAAAAACCTTATACATAATATTTAAATTCCTAAATTAGGATTTTAATATCCGAATTAGGATTTTAAATTCCCGAAACTGAATTTAGGGTTTCCAGAACTGATTTCTAGGGTTTCTTATAGATCATAAGAATTTTTTAATTGAACGTGGACGTTCTAAATGTATACTTAGGGTTTGACACCGACATAGGTTATCTAATCAACCCTTGACCCTTAACCACATACTGGACTCATATAATACCATATTCATAGAACATATTCACTTAAATCCCTAACAGAATTTTGAAATCCTCAAAATTCTTTCTAAAAAAAAAATCAAACGCATACACTTATTTTATGTCTAGGTTCTAATATTGAACCTTAAATCAAATAATTTAAATTTTAAAAGTTTTCTAAATTCTCGGGTTGTCACATTCACCCCTTCTTCTAAAAATTTCGTCCCCGAAATTTACCTTACACCGTACACCATTCTTACACAGCATCGCATGCTACCCAATACATTTTTCATAAGAATTAAAATTTTGAAATTGTGCTGAGGGATTTTACAGACTATTGTCTGTCATTTTTGCAAAGGTTATATGGAAATTCATCCGCAAACCGTCATAACTTACGGACATAGTGGGTAATTAGCCCGATATGCCCTGTACTTATTAAGTACTGCTGGTCAAATCTGTTTCTCGTCTCTGCCATAGGCACAAAATTTTACCTCAGTCTTATTGGATTCCGCACCAAACAATTTGGTTCAAGAAATTTATTTCAATGAACACTTAGAGTTTTCATAACATTAGTCTAGCAGAATCGAATAGCATAGACTCATATCAATAATTCAATTCAATCGAATTATTTAGGGGTAGCCAAACCCCGTTGGCAAATTAAAATTTTTGAAAATATTTTCAAGTATGACGTCATGAGGCCGTACTGTATTAACAGTCCGTTTGAGGATGCCGTCATTATATGACTTTATCATAACACATCATACAATAGTGGAACAATGATTTTTAGATCGAATTCACACTAAGTATTCCTGCATTTATAACTCCATCAACTTTTATCATCTCTGCACCAGGTTACATGGTACATGAGTGATAAATAAAAATAAATTTTGATATTTCAAATCTTCTTCGTCTAGCTGAAAAAAGTTGCATAGACTATACTTTAAACCGTTTCAAAAATGATTACGAGTCTACATTTTTTTTTAAAAAAAAAACACATAGTGCGTATTTAGCTTGATGTCCAAAAAGTTCAAAGTCTAGCATGGCTAGGAATTTTGGAAAACCTATGTCTCTACTAATAATCATTTGCTTAAACAATCTATCTATTCCTATTATCCTTAATACTCCATTCACATAAAACTATAACCAGTTAGTCAAACTTACCACACTTATGAGTTCAGGAACTTGCCACAATCATATGAGTTTAAGAACTTGTCCTAGACAGACCTATGGCGTCCATTCGCTGAAGGGTTTATAAACATTTCATATAATTATGAGTCACGAATATACCATAAGTATGAGTTTTAAGAACTCGTACTTAACCTTATATTCTCTACCTATAACCTATCTATCTGTTATACACATGAGAAATGAATCACCCTCTTAACATGCATATAGCAAATAGCGCGACACAAACATTTTAGTGATTATCAGTGCCAGAAACTAAGTGATTTTTACACCAAGTACAATTCCCCGCCCATAACAAGGAATCATACAACTCATCTATTGACATGAGTCCTCAATTGAATCCCCACCTAAATCTACTCCCTTCTCAATACTAATTTCATTTAATCCGTATTTATAATCCTTTCCTGAATATGTACTAATTCATAGTACAACTGACACACAATATTCTTGCTACTTGTCTATCATTCGCTTAATCCATATCAGATCACGGGGTGATCTCATCGTTTATAATACGATCCATTTCTATTCTATGATCGTTTTATTTTTAATCTTCTATCACTGTACTATTAGTCTTCTAGACTCTATCTATTCACCACTACTGTTCAACTTAATTATCAGAGTTAGGGAAATCTGTGTCTTAACAACTCGCCGAGATTCGTCTTTGAATCTTACCGACACACTAACTCTATTTGAGTTAGTACTTATCCTAATCACTGCGGTTATTAGTCTCAGGTATTCCTACCTAAGGTTCTTAACCAACAGCTCTGATACCAACTGTAAGAGCCCCGAACCCGGGTCCCAAATCACCACGGATCCGGTACAATCATTCTATCACTATTTGTGGAAGATATAAACATAAATTGTTTATACAATAAACGTACACATTATTTCCCCAAAATCGAGTAACCTTAACTTATACACAATTCATAAACATATAACATATTTATCAAACTATTCTATTACAAATTAGCTGCACATTTTATCCCAAACTGAACTTGGCTTTATCCTTTTCTGTATCCGACGTTTTTGCCTTTACCTGCAATGTTAAATCATGATATAGCAAGGGTGAGCATGAAAGTTGCCCAACAAGTTTAAATTTATTAAGACATATGATGATTGAAAGAGTCTGAATAATAAGATGGCTATAATTCAACAATATAATTATGAACTAGCAGGAACAAACTTTTGACTGAACAAGTATTAAATTTGAACAAATATATATGGACCAACTGGTAATAAAGGTGATCAGCCTTTCATACCTGACTTATACATGCAATATGTATAGAGTACAATTCTACAGTGGCAATCAACAATGATTAACCAGAAGCATATCTGAATGAAACAACTCTTAGTAGAGTTAAGTAAAACTTGTCTGGTTCGTTGATTATCGTTATGCATTATAATAAGCTTTGTCTGGTCGAAGACCTAATATATAAATAATATCATATACAAATTAGAATAATATCATCACAGTAATTAAAATAACCTAAACACATAACACATAACCCTATAAGTCTATAACACATATAAGACTCGGTATCAAGTCAAACTATTATAGTCTGAGTTGAACCCGACACAAATCTGTCATCCCGACGGCCTAGTCAGACAAATCTCGAGTTTAAGTTCAATTAAACTCTGCCTAACACTTAATCATTATCTAAGATAATTTTATTATCAGTAAAAATATTTTTCTAAGTCTCATAATAATTTCCACATAATTATTATCATTTATCATGAATTTTCAATCATTAATAACGTATTTAAATGAATTAAATTCAACATAATTCTTTTATCATTAATATTTATTTAATATCAAATATTAATGAAATACATGTCATAATATTATAATATATTTATAATATTACAAAGTATTTTTAATACTTTAAAATCATATTTATATAATTTTTAAACACTTAAACTCATTATCCGATAATTGCTATTAATATTAAAATATTAATATTTTCATGACAAAATATCAAAAGTTATATTTTATAACTTAAAAATATTTTTCTAACACTTAAATTATTTTTATATGATTTATAAATCATTAATTCTATTTTTTCATAATTTATTTAATATATTTATTAAATAAACTAATTATCATTAATATGGATTAATTAATGAATTTCATCACAAAATATTAAAAGTCACTTAAAATATTTTCTAATACAATAATATAATTTTTCATGAATTAAAATCATTTTTAAATAATTTATTTAATATTGTAATTAAATAAATTAAATACTATTTATATTTCAAAAATATTAAATATTTAAGAAATATACTCAAAATAATTAAAAACTATTTTTCAGACTTTAAAATAATTTTTCGGAATTTATTTTGTATTTCTGATAATTAAAAACCACTTTTATCTATTTTTAAATAATTTTTAGAAATTTAAAAATTAAAATAAATAGAAACCGTCGCTAAAGGGCCATATAGCGACATACATCATGGTCATCTTAGACAACAAGGTAGGAGGTTTGACTAACTGTAATTCATAGATTCGGAGGTATCTGGGTTTACTTATGTGCTCAGATTATAGTATTGATGCAATACTACAACCCTAAACAAACATTATGGTCATCTTATATCTAATTAGAGAGATCTGGGCTCCCAAAAAGCTTGTCAGGCCTCATCTAGGTTTTCTGGATAACCCAGAAACCCAATCAGTTGCGAGTGACCACTTTGTGGCTCACAAATCTTTGGGTTCTGTTTATTGGTTTTACGTTATAATGCTTCAAACCTGAAGTTAACATATTCAATAACATATAACTAACACCAAACTAGTCAAACAACATAACAGTTGAGAGATTAAGGCTGGTCAAAATGATGTCAGGAACAGTTCTTCACGATTTCTGGGTTTTTCCAGATTTTGTCAAGAACAGTCGGTCAACGCTTGTTTGACCCTATTTATTTACGATTCTGCTAATGATATGTGTGAACTAAAGATTTAATCATGTAGTCTTAATGTCAGGCTACAACATAACACCAACAACTTGGCTTAAATGACAAACAACTACAAGATCAAGGGCTAGCAAAACTTGTCAAAAACCATCTGGGCAAATCTGGGCTGCCCAGATTCCAGACTTCGTGATCGGTCAACGATGTTTGACCAGCAATAACTCTCGATCTACACATGATCTGGACTTGATTCAAGTTCCAGATCCAAGACCTTATAACATACAACAAGTTCAAACTCTTAAAACACAAAAACACCTAACAAGAAAGGATCTATGAGACCTGACATTTGACTGTCAAACATCATTTTTCCAGATGATATGAATCTAGGTCTCTAACATAACGTTAGCCAACAAACAACAACATTCAACATCAGATCTAAGGATTTCTAAGTTAGGGCTTTTATACCTTTAAAACTTGGATTTTTGATTTCTGATCCTTGAATCCGTTCTTGATAAGCTAAGAGATGATATTAGCTTAGCTTTACACTCCCTTTCACTCTCTCATACCCGAATTTAGAGAGAGAAGATGGTCTTGGACAAATTGAAAAAAAAAGTGAGACTTTTCTTACTTTTAATCTATATAAGTGATATAATTCAATGTATGTGACTGATCCAAGGGGCAAGATAGCTGGTAATTGATATATAGCTAAGGCTAGGGCTAGAGTTAGCCACCCCCAACAAGATCATGGCTAGATTTACATGTCTCCTCTCTCCAATAATGTAAAAGGGTAATTTAGTCATTTTATGTTTATATTTGTCATTTACCCTAACCCTTAGGGTTTAGGGTTTAACCCTTAAAATTTTATTTTATTATTTTTTTAAAATTTTTTAACATTACTTAATTATAATTAGAATTCTCTAATTATATTAAAATTTACTAATCTTAATTCATGTTTGCTAATTAGAATTAATATTTCCTAATTAAGATTTCTAATTTAGCAATTTGGTCCGTTAGGGTTTCAAACGGAACAATTAGGGTTTTAAACTTATAAATTAGAGTTTCTAAATTATTAGAAAATATAATTAATCATTAGGGTTATCCCTAATTAGGCTTGTAATTAAAATACAAAAACCTTATACATAACATTTAAATTCCCAAATTAGGATTTTAATATCCGGATTAGGGTTTTAAATTCCCGAAACTGAATTTAGGATTTTCAGAATCGATTTCTAGGGTTTCTTATTGATCGTAAGAATTTTCTAACTGAGCGTGGACGTTCTAAATATATACTTAGGGTTTGACACCGATATAGGTTATCTAATCAACCCTTGACCCTTAACCACATACTGGACTCATATAATACCATATTCACAGAACATATTCACTTAAATCCCTAACAGAATTTTTTAATCCTCAAAATTCTTTCTAAAAAAAAATCAAACGCATACACTTATTTTATGTCTAGGTTCTAATATTTAACATTAAATCAAATAATTAAAATTTTAAAAGTTTTCTAAATTCTCGGGTTGTCACATTCACCTCTTCTTCTAAAAATTTCATCCCCGAAATTTACCTTACACCGTACACCATTCTTACACAGCATCACATGCTACCCAATACATTCTTCACAAGAATTAAAATTTTTAAATTGTGCTGAGGGGTTTTACAGACTATTGTCTGTCATTTTCGCGAAGGTTATATGGAAATTCATCCGTAAACCGTCATAACTTACGAACATAGTGGGTAATTAGCCCGATATGCCCTGTACTTATTAAGTACTGCTGGTCGAATCTGTTTCTCGTCTTTACCATAGGCACAAAATTTTACCTCAGTCTTAATGGATTCCGCACCAAACAATTTGGTTCGAGAAATTTCTTTCAATAAACACTTAGTGTTTTCATAACATTAGTCTAGCTGAATCGAATAGCATAGACTCATATCAATAATTTAACTCAATCGAATTATTTAGGGGTAGCCAAACCCCGTTGGCAAATTAAAATTTTTGAAAATATTTTCGAGAATGACGTCATGATGCCGTACTATATTAACAGTTCGTTTGAGGATGCCGTCATTATATGACTTTATCATAACATATCATACAATAGTGGAACAATGATTTTTAGATCGAATTCACACTAAGTATTCCTGCATTTATAACTCCATCAACTTTTATCATCTCTGCACCAGGTTACATGGTACATGAGTGATAAATAAAAATAAATTTTGATATTTCAAATCATCTTCGTCTAGCTGAAACAAGTAGCATAGACTATACTTTAAACCGTTTCAAAAATGATTACGAGTCTACATTTTTATTTTTTTAAAAAAAAACATATAGTGCGTATTTAGCTTGATGTCTAAAAAGTTCGAAGTCTAGCATGGCTAGGAATTTTGGAAAACCTATGTCTCTACAAATAATCATTTGCTTAAATAATCTATCTATTTCTATTATCCTTAATACTCCATTCACACAAAATTATACCCAGTGCGTCAAACTTACCACACTTATGAGTTCAGAAACTTGCCACAATCATATGAGTTTAAGAACTTGTCCTAGACAGACCTTTGGCGTCCATTCGCTGAGGGGTTAATAAACATTTCATATAATTATGAGTCACGAACATACCATAAGTACGAGTTTTAAGAACTCGTACTTAACCTTATATTCTCTACCTATAACCTATCTATCTGTTATACACATGAGAAAGGAATCACCCTCTTAACATGCATATAGCAAATAGCGCGACACAAACATTTCAATGATTATCAGTGCCAAAAACTAAGTGGTTTTTATACTAAGTACAATTCCCCGCCCATAACAAGGAATCATACAACTTAGCTACTGACATGAGTCCTTAATTGAATCCCTACCTAAACATACTCCCTTCTCGATACGAATTTTATTTAATCCGTATTCATAATCCTTTCCTGAATCTGTACCAATTCATAGTACAACTGACACACAATATTCTTGCTACTTGTCTATCATTCGCTTAATCCATATCAGATCACGTGGTGATCTCATCGTATATAATACGATCCATTTCTATTCTATGATCGTTTTATTTTTCGATCTTCTATCACTGTACTATTAGTCTTTTAGACTCTATCTATTCACCACTACTGTTCAACTTTATTATCAAAGTTAGGGCACTCTGTGTCTTAACAACTCGCCGAGATTCGTCTTTGAATCTTATCGACACACTAACTCTATTTGAGTTAGTACTTATCCTAATCACTGCGGTTATTAGTCTCAGGTATTCCTACCTAAGGTTCATAACCAACATCTCTGATACCAACTGTAAGAGCCCCGAACCCGGGTCCCAAATCACCACGGATCCGGTACAATCATTCTATCACTATTTACGGAAGATATAAACATAAATTGTTTATACAATAAACGTACACATTATTTTCCCAAAATCGAGTAACCTTAACTTATACACAATTCATAAACATATAACATATTTATCAAACTATTCTATTACAAATTAGTTGCACATTTTATCCCAAGCTGAACTTGGTTTTATCCTTTCCTGTATCCGACGTTTTCGCCTTAATCTGCAATGTTAAATCATGATATAGCAAGGGTGAGCGTGAAAGTTGCCCAGCAAGTTTAAATTTATTAAGAAATATCATGATTGAAAGAGTCTGAATAATAAGATGGCTATAATTCAACAATATAATTGTGAACTAGCAAGAACAAATTTTTGACTGAACAAGTATTAAACATGAACAAATATACCTGGATCAACTGGTAATGAAGGTGATCAGCCTTTCATACATGCCTTATACATGTAATATGTACAGAGTACAATTGTACAGTGGCAATCAGCAATGATTAACCATAAGCATATCTGAATGAAATAACTCTTAGTAGAGTTAAATAAAACTTGCCTGGTTTGTTGATTATCGTTATGCATTATAATAAGCTTTGTCTGGTCGAAGACCTAATATATAAATAATATCATATACAAATTAGAATAATATCATCACAGTAATTAAAATAACCTAAACATAAAACACATAACCCTATCAGTCTATAAAACATATAAGACTCGGTATCAAGTCAAACTATTGCAGTCTGAGTTGACCCCGACACAAATCTGTCATCTCGACGGTCTAGGCGGACAAATCTCGAGTTTAATTTCAATTAAACTCTGCCTAACACTTAACCATTATTTAAGATAATTTTATTATTCGTCAAAATATTTTTCTAAGTCTCATAATAATTTCCACATAATTATTATCATTTATCATGAATTTTCAATCATTAATAACGTATTTAAATGAATTAAATTCCACATAATTCTTTTATCATTAATATTTATTTAATATCAAATATTAATGAAATACATGTCATAATATTATATTATATTTATAATATTACAAAGTATTTTTAATACTTTAAAATCATATTTATATGATTTTTAAACACTTAAACTCATTATCCGATAATTGCTATTAATATTAAAATATTAATATTTTCATGACAAAATATCAAAAGTTATATTTTATATCTTAAAATATTTTTCTAACACTTAAATCATTTTTATATGATTTATAAATCATTAATTCTATTTTTCCATAATTTATTTAATATATTTATTAAATAAACTAATTATCATTAATATGGATTAATTAATGAATTTCATCACAAAATATTAAAAGTCACTTAAAATATTTTTTAATACCATAATATAATTTTTCATGATTTTTCATGAATTAAAATTATTTTTAAATAATTTATTTAATATCGTAATTAAATAAATTAAATACTATTTATATTCCAAAAATATTAAATATTTATGAAATATACTCAAAATAAATAAAAAGTATTTTTTAGACTTTAAAATAATTTTTCGGAATTTATTTTGTATTTTTGATAATTAAAAACCATTTTTATCTATTTTTAAATAATTTTTAGAAATTCAAAAATTAAAATAAATAGAAACCGCCGCTAAAGGTCCCTATAGCGACAGACCCGTCGCTATAGGTGTTCTTGAGGCTGTTCTTGAGCTTCATGTCAGACTACAAGGTAGGAGGTTTGACTAACTGTAATTCATAGATTTGGAGGTATCTGGGTTTACTTATGTGCTCAGATTATAGTATTGATGCAATACTACAACCCTAAACAAACATCATGGTCATCTTATATCTAATTAGAGAGCTCTGGGCTCCCAAAAAGCTTGTCAGGCCTCATCTGGGTTTTCTAGATAACCCAGAAACCCAATCAGTTGCGAGTGACCACTTTGTGGCTCACAAATCTTTGGGTTCTGTTCATTGGTTTTACGTTATAATGCTTCAAACCTGAAGTTAACATATCCAAGAACATATAACTAACACCAAACTAGTCAAACAACATAGCAGTTGAGAGATTAAGGCCGGTCAAAATGATGTCAGGAACAGTTCTTCACGATTTCTGGGTTTTTCCAGATTTTGTCAAGAATAGTCGGTCAACGCTTGTTTGACCCTATTTATTTACGATTCTGCTAATGATCTGTGTGACCTAAAGATTTAATCATGTAGTCTTAATGTCAGGCTAAAACATAACACCAACAACTTGGCTTAAATGACAAACAACTGCAAGATCAAGGGCTAGCAAAACTTGTCAGAAACCATCTGGGCAAATCTGGGCTGCCCAGATTCCAGACTTCGTGATCGGTCAACGATGTTTGACCAGCAATAACTCTCGATCTACACATGATCTGAACTTGATTCAAGTTCCAGATCCAAGACCTTATAATATACAACAAGTTCAAACTCTTAAAACACAAAAACAACTATCAAGAAAGGATCTATGAGACCTGACATTTGACTGTCAGACATCATTTTTCCAGATTTCCAGATTTGAGAAATCTTTAAATTCGAGCATCAAAATGATATGGATTTAGGTTTTGGCAACCCAGATCATCAAATGACACCCTCTAACATAACTTTAACCAACAAACAACAACATTCAACATCAGATCTAAGGATTTCTAAGTTAGGATTTTTATACCTTTAAAACTTGGATTTTTGATTTCTGATCCTTGAATCTGTTCTTGATAAGCTAAGAGATGATATTAGCTTAGCTTTAAACTCCCTTTCACTCTCTCATACCCGAATTTAGAGAGAGAAGATGGTCTTGGACAAATTGAAAAAAAAGTGAGACTTTTCTTACTTTTAATCTATATAAGTGATATAATTCAATGTATGTGACTGATCCAAGGGGCAAGATAGCTGGTAATTGATATATAGCTAAGGCTAGGGCTAGGGTTAGCCACCACCTACAAGATCATGGCTAGATTTACATGCCTCCTCTCTCCAATAATGTAAAAGGGTAATTTAGTCATTTCGTGTTTATATTTGTCATTTACCCTAACCCTTAGGGTTTAGGGTTTAACCATTAGGGTTTATGGTTTAACCCTTAAAATTTTATTTTATTATTATTTTTAATTTTTTTTAACATTACTTAATTATAATTAGAATTCTCTAATTATATTAAAATTTACTAATCATAATTCATGCTTGCTAATTAGAATTAGTATTTCCTAATTAAGATTTCTAATTTAGCAATTTGGTCTGTTAGGGTTTTAAACGGAACAATTAGGATTTTAAACTTATAAATTAGGGTTTCTAAATTATTTGAAAATCTAATTAATCATTAGGGTTATCCCTAATTAGGTTTGTAATTAAAATACAAAAACCTTATACATAACATTTAAATTCCCAAATTAGGATTTTAATATCCAGATTAGGGTTTTAAATTCTCAGAACTGAATTTAGGGTTTTCATAACCGATTTCTAGGGTTTCTTATAGATCGTAAGAATTTTCTATCTGAACGTGGAAGTTCTAAATACATATTTAGGGTTTGACACCGACATAGGTTATCTAATCAACCCTTGACCCTTAACCACATAATGTACTCATATAATACCATATTCGCAGAACATATTCACTTAAATCCCTAACAAAATTTTGAAATCCTCAAAATTCTTTCTCAAAAAAAAAAAATCAAACGCATACACTTATTTTATGTCTAGGTTCTAATATTGAACCTTAAATCAAATAATTAAAATTTAATAAATTTCTAAATTCTCGCGTTGTCATAAAATCAGTTCCAACCTCAGAGATAACCTCGGGGGATCAAGTTCAAAGCCTGGAGATAACCCCAGGAGGTCAAGCCAATCTCAGAGATAACCTTGAGGACAGTCAAAGTCAACAACAAGTTAACCTCAGAGATAACCATGAGAAAAGACTGTTACAACTGCGTGAAAATCAGGGATAACCCCGGGAGGGGTAAAATGGTTATTTTGCCAACTCAACTTCACTTAAAATCAAATACACTCATTTTAACTCAAAATACTTCAAAAGAAGTCCCACAAGAACTATATCTTAACTTTCGAGCGCAAACTACGCAAAACAGCTCAACGGACTACCTGACGGAAACCTGGGAATGCCATTTCGGTCATGAACCCATCTTCCTGGAATCAAAAAGGACAAATCATATGTCATTGTGTAGCTCTCATAAAGAGCTTTTCGAAATGATATGGCACACTTCCATCGGACTCCTGGATTGAAAGTTATGAATGACCGAGCGAACAGCGCGTTGTCCGAGGGTACGTACTTCGACACGGCGGAACCCATATTTTGGGCCTCCCGGGTAGCCACAGGTAGACCTGCGGCTCCCCCTCTACAAATAGGGGCTTGGGGTGGCCATATTTGTAAGAGAAAACAGCGAGGAAGCCCTGCTCAATTTACTCTATACTCAACCCATACTGAGTGCTTTCTCATTTTAAACACTTGTGAGCTCACATATAGCTACATTTGTACCTACAAAAGCCAGTGTTTATCTACTTTAAAGATATAGAAGTCTTCTTTGACAGCCCACTATAAGCCTTCTCACACACTTTAAAGCCTTTCGCTTCATCTTCGTACACACCCTTCTTCAAGTTGAGAGTCGTGTTGCATGTATTTGCCCGGACTTCGGTCCGTGGTTTTATTTCAGTTTGTATATACATATATATATATATATTTATATATATAGACTAACATTATCGAGTTATGCCTCGATTGAGCCTAGATTTCGGTCTGGAGCGTTTCCTTGCTTTTGTATATATATATATATATATATATATATATATATATATATATATATATATATATATATATATATATATTTATTTATTTATATATATGAACTGCGTGTCGAACTCTGTTCGATGAGCCTAGACTTCGGATATATATATATATATATATACCGGTGCGTTTACTTGCTTATATATATATATATATATATATATATATATATATATATATATATATATATATATATATTGTCTTACCTGGAGTTTCCTCCGTGGTGGTTGATCGCTTTTACAGCTTTCCTTACATTTGGTCCCGCCTAGAGTTTCCTCTGTGGCGGTTAACCGTCTTTACAACTTTATTTACGTTTTCGTCCCGCCTGGAGTTTCCTCCATGGCGGTTGATTGCTTTTACAGCTTTATTTACATTTCTGATCCCCCATGGAGGTGCTTCGTGGTTGGTGATCAAGTCTGCATATATATATATATATATATATATATATATTTACAGCTTTTATATATATACCTGCTTATTGCTTTATATTAAATTGCGGCATCATGTGAGCCTAGGAATCATGTGATCACATATTCAGTTCACTGAATCTAGATTCGGTTCCCGTGATGAACCTTTTCAGCTGTAAGCAGCATGTAAATTTATCTGTGGCGTTTGAAATTTCCTCAGATGGTTCTCATACCCACGAGGATTTCAGCATTTTTTGTACATTATTTTCATACAGATGCCTTGCATCTGTAAAAATAAAATCAATCCAGCCGAATACGGAATAAATTGGAAGTATCAAAGGCCTCAATTACTATTGAGCACAAGGGTTTGAAAAACCTCTTTTCTGAAACATCACTGCTATATCTTGTTTAAAACTGAATTTTTACATAAATTCAAACCCTTTGTATATAGGTGCAAACGAGGCATATCACTACTATCAAATAACATCACATTGACCCACACACACACACACATTCATATAACAGTTTCTTAAAAAGTGGCGGTCACCGTGGCAACACGGATGTCGAGGGGTACCTAACACCTTCCCTCCGCATAAGCAAGTCCCCGGACCCTAATGAATCTCAGTTTCACAGACCCGTTTAGCAGTGTCACATCACTGAGTCAATGTGCAAACCTTTTCTTGGTTGTGTTTGTACAACCAGTTAAAAAATCAACTGGCGACTCTTACAGTCAAATCGTTGACATATAAATGTCGGACTTTTTCACAACTTATTTTTTCAAGCAAAACTCACCTAAAATGTGAATACAAAAGAACAAGAACAGAAAAGGGACAAATAAAAATCTCGACGTCGACAGGTGGCGACTCTGCTGGGGCCGTCAGTAAGAGGACTTAAGCCACTATTACAATCTTTTCAAAATTATTATATGCTTGTGTGTTGATGTTGCATTTACATTTATGATGAATGTGTATGAATGCATATATTTACTGCACTTAATGCTTTACACTATATCTGCTTGTGATATTAGTGCTTCGTACATGTCATCATTTTCATAAACGGTGAGACACGTTGTATATGAATGTATGTTGTGTGGTTCCTCCACCAGGAGGTTATCCTGTCGGTGTTTGTTTACTGGACTCGTAGGAAGACTAATTCCAACGAGGCTCAGGAAAGGCACCACCCAAATTCGCTCTAGTTGAAAGACCGGATTAACTTCCCGTCAAGTAAATTACGATGATTTGGGAACCTTCATGCCGAAAAACCGCGAGAGTAACCCAAGATAGGTCAGCCTCTGATAAACCAAACGCGAAGGAAAGTCTCTTCATACTTTCACATTTTAATTACTTGTAAATTCAATTACTTGTAATTTTATTTCCATGTAAATCTCAATGTAATGGAAATTATGAAGGAATATGTGTACATGCCTTCCCTTTATATCAAAACCAGATATGCTATCTTGTCAACTGACATCCGTTTCGCAGGACGATACTCCTAAATGGACACATTATGTAATATTGCTACATTCACTAAGACTAAACTACATAAGTCTTTTTTGTAGGGATATAATTGGGCCAATAACCCGATCAAAATCCAAAAAGCCCACAAGCCTACAACCAATTATGTCTTCATCTGACCAGACTGATCTTAATCCAATTTCTCACGAAGAATTCGACGAATTAAGTAAACAAATCACAGATTTGGCTGTTTTGCTTAAATAACTACACCAATCTACTCAGGGTACAAGGATACCCGTACATGCTGAATCCTCCGCACAAAGAGGAATCCAAGGTCCAGATACTGCTAGTTCCAATTGCAAGAATCCTTATGAGCACAAACAGATTCCTTCAGCTTCAGCCACACGGCGATTATCTCCATCTACAGTTCCCGAGCTTATACGGTCTACGGTAAAGGTGCCTGCCCATGTAATGGCCATGTTATTTCCCAAGCTGATACCGGTAAAGGAGAAGGAAGTCTTTGTTCCAGACCCCAAGGCGGAAGAAGAAGAACGAAGAATTAAACAAGCCATCGTTAGGATGATGTCAAACGTACGCATCATTGTCCATGATGAACACACAATCAGATACACCCCATACAATGATTGCCCAGACATAATGTTCATCATTCGGGAAAAGGAGGACGATGACAGCCCCTCCATCACTGCAGTCCCCCAGGATTTCACCCTTACCAATTGGAGCAACACTCCTTTAATTGGTCGACAAGGGTAAAACGGGCAGAAACTTCTTCTGCCCTGTAGATAACAATAACTGCTTACTTTTGTTGTACAATATTAGCAGTTGCTTTTGTCATTACATGATAACACTTTGTGTGATTGAACAGTTTTATATGTCCAGTGAAAGCATTTTGTTTCAGGACTCTAAACTTAGATGTGCCTGTGCTTGCTGATAAGATGCCTCTTCTCCACAAGGATTGTAACTTTGATGAAAAGTTGGACTCAGACTTGATGGAAATACAAGAGGACATTGAGGTGCCCCCGGAGATCAAAGAATGGGTCGTAGACAAACCTAAACCCAACCGTGATCAAACCACCTCCTTCAATCTCAAAACCTTAGAAAACCCCAAACAAATTCAGATTGGTACGGACCTCACTCCAAACAAAAGGAATGACATGGTTACTCTATTGACCCTATTCCAGGATGTGTTTGCATGGTCTCACGAAGACATGGTCGGTTTATCCACTGACATTGTCATTCATCGCCTTTCCATCAAAAGGGGGATTCAAACCAGTTAGGCAGAAACTCAGGCGAATAAAACCTGAGTGGATGTTAAAAATTAAAAAAAAAAGAAAAAAGAAATTGTGAAACAATTTCAAGTCAACGTCATCATGGTGTCAACATATCCTGAATAGCTATCCAACATAGTCCCCGTGCCCAAACCGGGAGGGAAGGTGCGAGTTTGCGTGGATTACCGAGATCAGAACAAAGCTTGCCTTAAAGATAGCTTTTCCTTGCCATTTATCCACATTCTCATCGACAATACTGCTCAATACGACATGTACTCCTTTGCGGATTGCTTTGCGAGGTACCATCAAATCATGGTTACTGAAAAGGATCGTGAGAAAACTGCATTCATCACTCCTTGGAGAACCTTTTGCTATAAACGATTAAGATTCGGCCTCATCAATGCCGGAGCTACCTATCAGTGAGCCATATGCCTCTTTTCCACGATCTAATACATAAAAAAAATAAAATAAAAGGAAAATAAAAAAAGAAAAAAATAAAAAGAAAAAAAAAGAAAAAAAGAAAAGAAGTTCTTCAACAGGTTCTACAGTTGCTGCCTTACCATCAGCAGGTTCTACAAATGGATTCGGAGTTTAAAGAAAAATCTTTCCTCCATATTCCACGGAATATGAATGATTTTGTGGATGCGCTAACAACCTTGGCCTCCTTGATCAACATACATGACAAGGAAGACATGCCAACCCTCACATTTGCACAACAAAAGGCTCCAGCCTATGGGAATTACATTGGAGAAGTATCGGATGAGCTACCTCCCATCCAACACCCTTGATATCAGCATATCAATGAGGAATTCCAAGATAGATCTACACCCACTGAGGCGAGCCCGTCTAAAAGAAGGTGGATCCATCAACTTGCTATAAAATTCTACCTGAGCAGAGATGCACTCTACAAAAGAGATGCAGGACGAGGTCTCCTCAGATGTTTGGATGAGGACCAAACTCAGAGGCTCATGAATGAAATCCACGGGGGAGTATGTGGCCCACACATGAGCGACCCTCTACTTGTAAAGAAGATCCTACAACAGAAAAGTCTGACTACGGCAGTTCAAACAAACACGACTTGGTTTTGAAGAAGATCGTTGACAACCAAGCTCGGTCTAAAGGAAAATTCACTCCAAACTGGGAAGACCTGTTTATTGTCAAGGAGGTATTGACAGGAGGCGCTTTCAGATTACAAGAAATAGACGGCGATGAATTTCTGCCACTCATCAATTTGGACACCGTGAAACGGTACTATGTCTGAGGTTACCATCAAGCGAACATCCTGGTTTTGGATCATCAGATCACCAGTCATTCTGATTTTTTAACCCTTTACCACATACAACTCTTTTCCACACTTTGCCCCTCAGGGAAACATACTTTTCAAGACAGCAGCCTGGCTTTACTTCGTTCATCCGACCTCGGTTATCCCACTAGGGATTAAACCTTTCACACCTTCAATTTATCCTGTACATGGGATTAAACTTTTCTCCTGCAATCCGCCCTATACATGGGGCGAACTACGTCGACCTGATCTCCCCAATACACGGGAGTACGTAGGCAGCCATCTTTATGGTCCGGTCTCACCACAGAAAAACAAAAAAAACACACTCCTATCTATAACCACATACAAAAACTAGTCCCAAGACACCAAAGATGGTAGCGAATACACACAAATCGACGATCCGTTCTGAAAATCCTGAGACATCTCACTGTCCATCCATCAAGGAGGAGTTCATAATACATCCAGATCACAAAGCCCTGGAGAAACAAGCAAATATCAAGCAAGTAATAAGGCACAACTAAAAGGGAAGTGAATCAACATATATTTCTCTGCCATATATAATGCTGTTTGATATATACAATGTGTACTGTACATGACAAAAATGGCTAAGCTAGTCTCTATAGGAAAATCCAAGCCCTTTTACAAATTAATGTATATGCGCACAATCAAATTCAACGTGGCATCCCTCTAAAAAGAAGGAGGTAATGCTGTGATCTCCTTCCCAAGGGTTTCTACACGAGCCAACAGATCCACCGCCAACTACATACGATGTCTCGGGTAGATATAGCGTCATCTCGCTCAACAACAGCGGTATCCCTATGAGTTAGAGCATCATCTCTCTCAACTAGAGCGACATCTCTTCCAGAAAAGCTGTCAACATCAAAGCCCACATCCACTACCTGTTTGTCATATGGTACAGAGGTGAAAGTGTCTAACGATCTTGGCATCTTATCAGCCCATTTGTCAAAGCAACTGCCCTAGACAATAAGCGAGGCTGGGGCAATTTCAAAATTGGCGACAACCCGATATTAAAACCCTTACGACAAGATTGGGGGCAATCTCAGAAGCAACAAGAACTCAACACTGGGGCATTTATCAACCATCCTAAATTAGAAAATGCACCATTCAACACCATCATCATGGTCTATCATCATCTCAAATGGCGATTCAGAAACTATTCAATCGCGACTTGGTCAACAAAGAGAGTTTCTCGTACGAATACCCGGTAACAACATGCGAAAGGACTGGGGCATTTTGGGATTCCAAGGAATGGAAGAAGTTTAAGGTGAAATCAATCCTTTCATTAAAAGAAAGGGGAGAACTCCTGAAAGAAATCATAGCGACATAAGCATGCCCCTATGAAAGAAGGGGAAAATTCTCAAAAAAGTTCTTAACTCAAGAGCAGAAGGCCAACAACGAAAGGTCTAGCGAATGAAATCCTCACCATCAAATGCGTCAACCTGCGTCAAGTCCTCACAAGTTGAGGCCTCTACACCGAAGTTTAAATCTGGGCAGCGAAAGAAAGAGCTGCATCCTCCAACGATCTCAGCAGCATTCATGTCATCAGTTCAACCAGATTGCGAATCAAATGCTCAAGGAAATGGGGCACAAGCACCCAATAGCAACAGGAAACCCCAAATCACCTCAAAAAGGGTGGGAGTAATATCAGGCATAGTCTGGCGAAGCAATTAAACCTTGGAATATTAGTTCAGCGAAGGTATTGGATGACCCGATATTCTAAACAATTAACATCCATTCAGCGCAACATCCAAACAGTTCAGTGATGAATGCTTCGTATACCACTGTTCAAGTGGGCACCGAAATAGTTTGGCGATCAGCAGGGTAGGCACCGTTGCAAACTACCAGCGTATACATCGGGAAGATCTGGTGATTTCAAAATGTCATCCCCATCAGAGAGGAAAACATCTCAACCTATCTTCATCAAACAAGCGTCAGCGATACCGACAAAATGCCAAACCATTGGAATCAACGCCAGTATAGGCATCAGCAATGATTGATAAAGGTAAAGCGATTTGCAAATTCATTTTAACATCCATCATAACATTCATTACATTGCGATTTGCGATTTGTGATGCGATTTACGATTTGCGATATGCAAAATGCGATATACGAAATGCAATATACAAAATGCAATGTGCGAGTTGCGAAGTGCGATTTGGCCAAATGCAAAATGCGAAATGCGAAATACGATGTGCGATTTGCGAAATCATTTTCACATTCATCATAAACATTCACTACATTGCGATTTTCATCATTATAAATACCTTGTCATATTTCAAGTGTCTACAAATCTTTATCATATCCATTCCATTGCATTACATGAACATGATAAAGAGGGGCATCTGTAGACACTCGAAATTTTGTTTTCCTGTTACTAAATATGCAGGAGGACAAAAGCATCTTTTTCACTCCAGAGATAACCCTGGAGGACCACAACATTAATTCTAACCCGGAGATAGCCCCGGGAGATCCAGTTTCTAACCCCGAAGATAACCCCGAGAAATCAGTTCCAACCTCAGAGATAACCTCGGGGGATCAAGTTCAAAGCCTGGAGATAACCCCAGGAGGTCAAGCCAATCTCAGAGATAACCCTGAGGACAGTCAAAATCAACAACAAGTCAACCTCAGAGATAACCTTGAGAAAAGACTACTACAATAGCGCGAAAATCAGAGATAACCCCGGGAGGTGCAAAATGGTTATTTTGCCAACTCAACTTCACTTCAAATCAAATACACTCATTTCAACTCAAAATACTTCAAAAGAAGTCCCACAAGAACCATATCTTAACTTTCGAGCGCAAACTACGCAAAACAGCTTAACGGACTGCCTGACGGAAACTCAGGAATGCCATTTCGGTCTTGAACCCATCTTCCTGGAATAAAAAAAAAGCAAATCATATGTCATTGTGTAGCTCTCAGAAAGAGCTTTTCGAAATGATATGGCACACTTCCATCGGACTCCCGGATTAAAAGTTATGAACGACCGAGCGAACAGCGCGTTGTCCGAGTGTACGTACTTCGACACGGCGGGACCTATATTTTGGGCATCCCGGGTAGCCGCAGGTAGACCTGCGGCTCCCCCCCGCTATAAATAGAGGGCTTGGGGTGGCCATATTTGTAAGAGAAAACGGCGAGGAAGCCTTGCCCAATTTGCTCTGTACTCACCCCATATTGAGTGCTTTATCATTTTGAACACTTGTGAGCTCACATATAGCTACTTTTGTACCTACAAAAGCCAGTGTTTATCTACTTTAAAGATATAGAAGTCTTCTTTGGTAGCCCACTGTAAGCCTTCTCATACACTTTAAAGCTTTTCTCTTCATCTTTGCACACACCCTTCTTCAAGTTGAGAGTCATGTTGCGTGTGTTTGCCCAGACTTCGGTTCGTGGTTTTATTTCAGTTTGTATATACGTATATATTTATATATATATTTATAAATATTGATTAACATTATCGAGTTATGCCTCGATTGAGCCTAGATTTCGGTCTGGAGCGTTTCCTTGCTTTTGTATATATATACTTATATATATGAACTGCGTGTCGAACTCTATTTGATGAGCCTAGACTTCGGTCTGGTGCGTTTACTGCTTTAATATATATATATATATATGAACTGTTGTCGAACTCTGTTAGACGAGCCTGAATTTTATATCCGATGCGTTTATCGCTTTCACACACACACACACACACACACACACACACACACACACACACATATATATATATATATATATATATATATATATATATATTTCGTCCTACCTGGAGTTTCCTCCGTGGTGGTTGATCGCTTTTACAGCTTTCCTTACATTTCGTCCCGCCTGGAGTTTCCTCTGTGGCAGTTGACCGTCTTTATAGCTTTATTTACGTTTTCGTCCAGCCTGGAGTTTCCTCCGTGGCGGTTGATAGCTTTTATAGCTTTATTTATATTTCGGATCTCCTATGGAGGTGCTTCGTGGTTGGTGATCATGTCTGTATATATATATTTACAGCTTTTATATATATACCTGCTTATTGCTTTATATTAAATTGCGGCATCATGTGAGCCTAGGAATCATGTGATCACATATTCAGTTCACTGAATCTAGATTCGGTTCCCGTGATGGACCTTTTCAGCTGTAAGCAGCTTGTAAATTTATCTGTGGTGTTTAAAATTTCCTCAGATGGTTCTCATACCCACGAGGAGTTCATCATTTTTTGTACATTATTTTTTGTACATTATTTTCACCGTGGCAACACGGATGTCGGGGGGTACCTAACACCTTCCCTCCGCATAAGCAAGTCCCTGGACCCTAAATGAATCTCAGTTTCACAGACCCGTTTAGCAGTGTCACATCACTGGGTCAATGTGAAAACTTTTTCTCGGTTGTGTTGGTACAACCAGTTAAAAAACCAACTGGCGACTCCTATAGTCCAATCGTCGACATTACATATGTCAAACCTTTTTCACTTGTTTTTTTAAATAAATCTCACAAAAAATGAGAACACAAAAAAAAAAAAATAGGTAACGAAAAGGGACAAATAAAAATTCCGACGTCGACATTATTATCATACATTACTATTACATTTTAGCTGCACATATTATCCCAAGCAGAACTTGGCTTTGACCATTCCTGTATTCGACGTAATCGTCTTAATCTGCAATGTTAATCATGAAATAGCAAGGGTGAGCAATAAGTTTTCCCAACAAGTTTAAGTTCAATAAATTAAGGATATATCATGATTGAAAGAATTGAACAAAAGCTGGCTACAATTCTACAATATAATTGCAAACTAGTATGAATAAATTTTACATAGCTGAACGAACATTGAACATGAACATATATATATCTGGACCGAATGTTAATGAAGGTGATCAGCCTTTCATACTTGATGAATACATGCAATATGCACAGAGTGCGATTTAATAATTCTTAGACATGTCAATCAGAAATGATTAACCACAAGTATAATTGAATAATACAACTCGAGGTCGAGTTAAGAAAAAATTGCATGTTCGGTTGATTATCGTTACGTAATTTATTTAGCAAGGATGAGCTATAAGTTTGCCCAGCAAGTTTAAGTTTAATAAATTAAGGACATATCATGATTGAAAGAATTGAACAAAAGCTGGCTACAGTTCTACAACATAATTATGAACTAGCATGAACAAATTTTACATAGATGAACGAACATTGAACATGAACATATATATATATATATATATATATATATATATATATATATATATATCTGGACCGAATGGTAATGAAGGTGATCAGTCGTTCATACTTGATGAATACATGCAATGTGCACAGAGTTCGATTTAATAATTCTTAGACATGTCAATCAGAAATGATTAACCTCAGGTATAATTGAATTATACAACTCGAGGTCGAGTTAAGAAAAATTTGCCTGTTCGGTTGATTATCGTTACGTACTTTATTTAGCTTACTTGAAGACCTATTATAAATAATATTGATCTACCAAGTTAGAATAATATCATCACAGTATAAAATAACCTAAACACTTAGCACATAACCCTATCAGTCTATAAAACAAATAAAACCTAGTATCAAGTCAAACTATTTCAGTTTGAGTTGAATTTGGCACAAATCTGACATCCCGAAGGCCTAGTCGGATAAATATCGAGTTTAATGTAAGACCCCAACTTATTAATGAATAAAATCAAATTTTCTCTAAATATTATTGTGAATAATAAGGGGTTAATTTCATATAATACTTTGGTTATGGGTGAAATGTGCAAATTTTGCAAAATAAGCAAGTGGTTATAAAATATTCATTTTGTCGGGGAATATTCGTTTGGTCGTGGAATATTCTTGCTGTCGGGGAATATTCGTACGACGGCGCAACCTTGTGTGGGCCCCATAAGGGAAAGCGATTGGATGAAGAAAACGACAAGTATAAGTTGTTTATAAATAACGGCGTAGTTGTTACCGTTAATACTGTTGGAATACCCGGTGGTTAAAATACAGTAGCACACGGTATTGCACCAATTATTGATTCTTACGTAAGAAGGCACTACTCAATAATTGTTACAGTAGTTACTGTTCAATATTTTATTTTATTGATTCAATAATTGTTGCGTTGATATTTTATATTATTATTGTTTCAATAATTGTTGCTGCACAGTATTTTCCATTATCAGATCAATAATTCATATTATTTGAATAATATTATTAGATAACATTATTGGCAATGTCTAGAAAGTTCTGTCTAAGGAGAGGTTTGGTCATCTAATTGCGCGCCAGTAAGGAGAAATCCTTATTGGAAAGCCCCCTCTTTCCTGGGAACGGCCTGGTTGTCATAAATGTGATTCTGTAATATTATTTGTGAATAATTAATTATTGATTCATATGATAAGGAAATATTTATTTTATGTGGATATAAATGAGGGATATATTTTTGTGGTTAAAAATGAAGGAGTTAATGTTGAGGTTTTTATCAGTATTTTTGTCGGAATGGAGGTATTAAAAATTAGGGTTTTTGAGATATTTTGCGAGGGTTATAATTTTTAATCCGACCGTTGGATCGTGGTAATTTTTGGATATGTTATACATATATAAGTTGAGTATATGTCCACAAATTTTGAACCGTTAAAAATGAACGTATGATTTATTATGAATTTTACAAGATGACTGGTTCAGAAATTGTTGAATTTTCGGAGTTTATCATTTTGATGGAAAATTCTAGAATTGGTGGGCCCCACTCTTGGTTGGTGAAGAAATGTGCTGAGATTTTTATTCAAATGTGGTGGGTGGGAATAGTAGCAGGTAAAGCCATCAGGTTGCAGGTTAAGTCTGCTTCGGCGTGCTAACATTTTCCTATAAATAGAGGGCTAAGTTAGAATTGAAAATCACACCAGAAACAAGTTTTCTCTCTTTCTCTCTCTAGATTATTGAGTGTATTTTGTGAGTATTTAGATACTTTGAGAGTTTCTATTCATCAGAGCAAGTTTCTTTCAGCCTTATACCGGTATTTCGACCAGAAGTACTGATATTTTGAGGTAAGGGATATTATTTTCTTCTTAAATGATATTATTTTCTTCAATATCATTATGCTGAAATATTGATATGAGTTTTTATCAAATTTGAAACTTTTTGTGTCGGGGTTACTATTCACGTATACGGCACTATTCACGTATACGGCACTATTCACGAATACGGCACTATTCACCGAAAAATAAAATTTTCCCTTTTTGTCCAAGATGTCTATTATGGTTACTATCTTTGATTGTATCCATGTTTTGATCTTTATTTTTGAATTCTGCTTCACAATTGATTATTATGAAGTATTATTGATCTTGGATAAACTGTTATACGAATCCCTAATATTTGTCCTTCTGTCTCACTGGATTCGTTTCTCTTTAAGATATTTTTCATCATCCTCAGTCCTAAATGATGATATTACTGAATATCTTTGGCCTGTAGTGCAAAGATGTATGATTACTTGATGAATATCTTTGGCCTGTAGTGCAAAGATGAACAGGTGTTGAGATGAACATGACCGACTGGTGATACAAATGAATATCTTTGGCCTGTAGTGCAAAGATGAATATTTGGTTAAAGATGATTATTAATTGATGTTACAGGGATAAAATATTGATGATGGACTTTTAAATCTTAGAAGATAGTAGAATTCTTTCTCTACTTGACTCTTCTAATGGTTTGTTGTTTCCGCTGCAGTTGTTGATCTAAAACTTGTTGTCGATTATATTCTATCAGATTTTTCCCTGTTGAAGACTAACGATAATTTGTTGTATATTATCTTAGTCATAATATTCTTTACTGGGCTAGTTGAGCTCACCCTTTTCCTTTTTGTTCCATTTTTCTTCTCAGGAGGTGAGAACATAGCAGGATCTAGTCGGGGTATGGAGTGATGGTTCTAGAAAGATGTTTTAGCAGTCCTCACTATTTCTGTAAAATAGTGTTTGAATAATTGTAATGAGGATTTATTTGAGTGTGGATATTGTCTAGAAGACAATATTTGTATTTAAACTCACAGTATGTGTTGTCGTATTTTGCACGACAATTGTATTATTGAAGTTGTAGTTTGCTTTCTGTACCATGTATTTGGCGACTCAGAATGGGTGTTGTATACCTATTTTGGGGGCGTCACAGTTGGTATCAGAGCTTAGGGATATGATCCCTGGCTGAGATGTGAGACAAGAACTAGGAGGGGAGAGACGGGGAATTCCTTCGCTAGTATGACCTGACTAAGTTTATTTGGTGTTTATTTGGTCGGTCAGAGTATAGGGATAATATATGACATGACTATTAACCCTTGTTTTATGGCAGTATTTAAGAATGGCAGCTGAGAACGTTAATAATGGAGTAAATCAGACCGTGGAGACACCTTTGATCACCACCCAGGGGAACGTGCAACAGGAAGGCAATATTCCTCCTGTAAACAACGTTACCGAGCAAACGATGAATGATGGAATGTTTAGGAGCTTTTTGCAGTTCATGCAAAATCAGACGAGGGAGACTCGTGTGCAGAATACGGGTGGAAATGATAACAACGCGCGGTTTGTCACAGCTAAGCAGTTCAAAGAATTGGGACCACCAGAATTTAAGGGAAAGCCGGATCCGATCATGGCGGAAACGTGGGTCAAGCAAATTACCAAGATATTCGATGTCTTGGGATGCACGGAGGAACAGAAGGTTCCATTAGCCACTTTTATGTTCCGCGGTGAGGCAGACTACTGGTGGGAGTCTGTGAAGCGTACCCAGCCTGACGCACTCAACATGTCCTGGGAAACATTTCAAAAACTGTTCAATGACAAGTACTTTCCTGAAAGTATTCGTGATATGAAAGAGGTGGAGTTTATCAGACTGGAACAAAACAACATGACGGTGTCTCAGTACGAGACGAAGTTTGCAGAGTTATCCAGGTTTGCACCTCATTTGGTCGAAAATGAGGAACGAATGACAAGGATGTTTCTGAGAGGACTAAAACCCGAGATTCAGCAATATCTTATCTCTCATAAATTTTCTTTATATTCAGATGTCGTAAACAGGGCTCAATTATTAGAGCGAGATAATGAGTATGTGCAACCGAGGGACCACAACCAGGGTCATACCGGTGGTGGCAGTCATCGAAGCAATGAAAACCAGCAGGGAGGAAAACATTCGGACAAAAGCGGTAACCACTCTGGTGGTAATCGTGGTCGTGATAATAGAAGGAGCGAGTCGGGAGGAGATTTCAAGAAGAGAAGGTACAACAATGATAACGTGAAGACGTCAGCACAAACATCAACTGTTTCTAGGGGAGGAGAACGACCACCGGTCGTATGTTACAAATGTGGGAAAGAGGGACATATCAGCCCAAACTGCCCACAACAATCCAAGGTATGTTATAACTGTGGAAAGGAGGGTCATATAGCTCGAGAGTGTTCTGTAGCAAAACCAAGTTCAGCGGGGATGGTGACTCCAAAAGTTGTCCCGGATAAGTCGAAATCAGCGGTTCCTGGAAGGGCGTTTGTCGTGACTGGCCAAAACGCGAGAAACCCGAACGAGGTGATCACGGGTAAGCTAATCTTGAATTCTTGCGAAGTTTATACTTTACTAGATACCGGTTCTACCCATTCTTTTATCTCTCCTGCTTGTGCTCAACGTTTAAACTTGACTCCGGAGAAATTGGACTTTAACTTATCTGTTGAAACTCCGTTGGGTGAAACCTTCGTTACATCTACAGTTTATAAATCTTGCATGATCCAAGTTGGCACTATCACATTACCTGTTGATCTTATCTCTTTAAAGATACTTGCTTTTGATGTGATTTTAGGAATTGATTGGTTAACCACTCATCATGCTAAAATTGATTATTTTCGTAAGGTTGTTAGTTTTCATATTCCTAACCAACCTGTCATACGAATTTAAACTACTAAACCACTAAAATCAGTCACTGTCATATCAAGCCACAAAGCTATTTGTTTATTAAAAATGGATGTTAAGCTTTCTTAGCCCATGTTATGGATTTGAATAAAGACAAGTCAGATTTGAATAATATTTCTATTGTTAGAGAATTTCCCGATGTATTTCCTGAAGAACTTCCCGGTCTACCCCCAGAATGTAAAGTTGAATTCTTTATTGACCTTGAACCCGGTACAAAGCCCATTTCTAAAACTCCATATCGAATGGTTCCTATTGAACTTCAGGAGTTAAAAGTCCAACTACAGGAGTTGTTGGACATTAGTTTTATTCGTCCTAGTACGTCTCCTTGGGGTGCTCCTGTTTTATTCGTAAAGAAGAAAGACGGGAGTATGCGACTTTGTATCGACTATCGAGAATTGAATCATGTCACTATCAAGAATAGGTATCCACTACTTCGTATTGATGACCTGTTTGACCAGTTGCAAGGAGCACAATTCTTTTCAAAGATCGATCTTCGTTCTGGATATCATCAGCTGAAGATTAAAACTGAGGATATTCTAAAGACTGCCTTCAGAACTCGGTACGGGCATTATGAATTCTTAGTCATGTCTTTTGGATTAACCAATGCTCCTGCTGCCTTCATAGATATGATGAACCGTGTATTCAAAGAATATTTAGATCAGTTCGTTGTTGTCTTTATTGATGACATCCTCATCTATTCCAAAAGCCGTGAAGATCATGAGCACCATTTGAAGCTGGTACTACAAAGGCTTCGTGAAAATAAGCTATATGCCAAATTGAAAAAATGCGAGTTCTGGCTTGAGGAACTAGCATTCTTTGGGCACGTGGTGTCAAAACATGGAGTATCTGTTGACCCGACGAAGATTGAAGCCATACAAAGTTGGGAGCAACCGAAGTCGGTAACCGAAGTACGTAGCTTTTTGGACTTAGCTGGTTATTATCGGAGATTTGTGGAAGGATTTTCTCGAATCGCTACTCCGTTAACTCAGCTGACTCGGAAAGATACAAAATTCGTATGGAGTGAGGAATGTGAGAAGAGTTTTCAAGAACTCAAGAGGAGACTCATTTCGGCACCTGTTTTGACAATATCATCTGGTTCGAATGGATTTGTTATCTACAGCGTTGCTTCAGGCAAAGGGTTAGGATGTGTTCTCATGCAACATGGAAAAGTTATAGCCTATGCCTCGCGACAACTCAAAGAATATAAGAGGAATTATCCTACTCATGATTTGGAGTTGGCAGTAGTCGTTTTCGCGTTGAAGATTTGGAGACACTACCTGTATGGGGAGAAAGTGGAGATCTATACGGATCATAAAAGCCTCAAATATTTCTTCACCCAAAAAGAACTCAACATGCGGCAACGACGTTGGCTTGAGCTGTTGAAAGATTACGATCATACCATCCAATATCATCTTGGAAAAGCGAACGTAGTAGCTGACGCATTGAGTAGAAGATCATACGCGGGTACGAGTGCAATGTTGTTAACACAAAGGCCCATTTTGTATGACTTGCAAAGGATGGAGATAGAGATGAAGGCTCCAAGTACCCACATGATAATATCAAATATACGAGTAGAACCGACTTTAATCGATAAAGTTAAAGCTGCTCAAGCTACGGACATAGAGCTGATGCGTATGAAGAAGAAAGTGCAAGAAGGTGCTATTCCAGAAGCAAGAATCGATGAAGAAGGAATACTTCGAGTCAACTCCAGACTTTGTGTTCCTAACGATTTTGACTTGAAGCATAGAATAATGATGGAGGCACACAACACACCGTTTGCAATCCATCCTGGGAGTACCAAAATGTATCACGATCTTCTACATACATTTTGGTGGAGCAATATGAAAAGAGAGATCGCGGAGTTTATCTCGAGATGTTTAACTTGTCAAAGTGTAAAAGCGGAGCATCAAGTACCAAAGGGTCCATTGCAACCACTTGAGATTCCGAAATGGAAGTGGGAACACATTACTATAGATTTTGTTACGGGTCTTCCTAAGGTTTCTCAAGGCATAGATGCGATTTGGGTTATTGTTGATAGATTAACCAAGTCCGCTCATTTTTTACCGATACGTGAGACTTATTCCCTTGAACGTCTTGCTAGTATGTACGTGAACGAGATTGTGAGATTGCATGGCATGCCAGTATCCATAGTTTCGGATCGTGACCCAAGATTCACTTCACGATTTTGGGTTAGCTTGCAGAAAGCTATGGGCACAGATTTACGATTCAGTTCGGCATACCATCCTCAAACGGACGGACAATCAGAGAGGACTATTCAAACTCTTGAAGATCTATTAAGACTTTGTGTCCTAGATCTCAAAGGGAGTTGGGATAAGTACCTACCATTGGTGGAATTCTCCTACAACAACAGTTATCAGGCGAGCATAGGTGTGGCTCCATTCGAGGCGTTGTATGGAAGAAAATGTCGTTCTCCAGTATGCTGGGACGAGGTGGGTGAAGCAACATTGTTGGGACCAGAGTTGGTACGCATTACTACAAAGAAGATCCAAACGATTCGACAACGTATACAAACGGCACAGGATCGACAAAAGAGTTATGCGGATCTTCATCGGAAGGACGTGGAATTTAATATTGGGGATCATGTATTGTTACGTGTTGCACCATGGAAGGGAGTTACAAGATTTGGGAAGAGAGAAAAGCTCAATCTAAGATTTGTTGGTCCATTTGAGATTCTTGAGCGAATAGAAAATGTGGCATATAGACTCGCATTACCTCCAAGCATGTCTCGTGTTCATAATATTTTTCACATATCTATGCTTCGTAAATATGTTAAAGACCTGAACCATATTATTGAGTTAGAACCAGACGAGATAGCTGAAGATTTAACGTACGAGGAGGTACCTGTTAAGATCTTGGATAGGAAAGAGCATGTCCTACGCACGAAGGTTATACCACAAGTTAAGGTTTTGTGGAAAAACCATGCTATTGAAGAAATGACCTAGGAGTTGGAATCAGAAATGAAAGCGAGGTATCCTCACCTTTTTGAAACATCAGGTACGTACGTCAATTTCGAGGACGAAATTTCATAAGGAGGGGAGGTTGTAAGACCCCAACTTATTAATGAATAAAATCAAATTTTCTCTAAATATTATTGTGAATAATAAGGGGTTAATTTGATATAATACTTTGGTTATAGGTGAAATGTGTAAATTTTGCAAAATAAGCAAGTGGTTATAAAATATTCATTTTGTCGGGGAATATTCGTTTGGTCGTGGAATATTCTTGCTGTCGGGGAATATTCGTACGACGGCGCAGCCTTGTGTGGGCCCCATAACGGAAAGCGATTGGATGAAGAAAACGACAAGTATAAGTTGTTTATAAATAACGGCGTAGTTGTTACCGTTAATACTGTTGGAATACCCGGTGGTTAAAATACAGTAGCACACAGTATTGCACCAATTATTGATTCTTACGTAAGAAGGCACTACTCAATAATTGTTACAGTAGTTACTGTTCAATATTTTATTTTATTGATTCAATAATTGTTGCGTTGATATTTTATATTATTGTTGTTTCAATAATTGTTGCTGCACAGTATTTTCCATTATCAGATCAATAATTCATATTATTTGAATAATATTATTAGATAACATTATTGGCAATGTCTAGAAAGTTCTGTCTAAGGAGAGGTTTGGTCATCTAATTGCGCGCCAGTAAGGAGAAATCCTTATTGGAAAGCCCCCTCTTTCCTGGGAACGGCCTGGTTGTCATAAATGTGATTCTGTAATATTATTTGTGAATAATTAATTATTGATTCATATGATAAGGAAATATTTATTTTATGTGGATATAAATGAGGGATATATTTTTGTGGTTAAAAATGAAGGAGTTAATGTTGAGGGTTTTATCAGTATTTTTGTCGGAATGGAGGTATTAAAAATTAGGGTTTTTGAGATATTTTGCGGGGGTTATAATTTTTAATCCGACCGTTGGATCGTGATAAATTTTGAATATGTTATACATATATAAGTTGAGTATATGTCCACAAATTTTGAACCGTTAAAAATGAACGTATGATTTATTATGAATTTTACAAGATGACTGGTTCAGAAATTGTTGAATTTTCGGAGTTTATCATTTTGATGAAAAATTCTAGAATTGGTGGGCCCCACTCTTGGTTGGTGAAGAAATGTGCTGAGATTTTTATTCAAATGTGGTGGGTGGGAATAGTAGCAGGTAAAGCCATCAGGTTGCAGGTTAAGTCTGCTTCGGCGTGCTAACATTTTCCTATAAATAGAGGGCTAAGTTAGAATTGAAAATCACACCAGAAACAAGTTTTCTCTCTTTCTCTCTCTAGATTATTGAGTGTATTTTGTGAGTATTTAGATACTTTGAGAGTTTCTATTCATCAGAGCAAGTTTCTTTCAGCCTTATACCGGTATTTCGACCAGAAGTATTGATATCTTGAGGTAAGGGATATTATTTTCTTCTTAAATGATATTATTTTCTTCAATATCATTATGCTGAAATATTGATATGAGTTTTTTTATCAAATTTGAAACTTTTTGTGTCGAAATTACTATTCACGTATACGACACTATTCACGAATACGACACTATTCACCGAAAAATAAAATTTTTTCTTTTTGTCCAAGATGTCTATTATGGTTACTATCTTTGATTGTATCCATGTTTTGATCTTTATTTTTGAATTCTGCTACACAATTGATTATTATGAAGTATTATTGATCTTGGATAAATTGTTATACGAATCCCTAATATTTGTCCTTCTGTCTCACTGGATTCGTTTCCATTAAAATATTTTTCATCATCCTCAGTCCTAAATGATGATACTACTGAATATCTTTGGCCTGTAGTGCAAAGATGAATGATTAACTGATAAATATCTTTGGCCCGTAGTGCAAAGATGAACAGGTGTTGAGATAAATATGACCGACTGGTGATACAAATGAAAATATTTAGCCTGTAGTGCAAAGATGAATATTTGGTTAAAGATGATTATTAATCGATGTTACAGGGATAGAATATTGATGATAACTTTTAAATCTTAGAAGATAGTAGAATTCTTTCTCTACTTGACTCTTCTAATGGTTTGCTGTTTTCGCTGCAGTTGTTGATCTAAAACTTGTTGTCGATTATATTCTATCTGATTTTTCCCTGTTGAAGACTAACAATAATTTGTTGTATATTATCTTAGTCATAATATTCTTTACTGGGCTAGTTGAGCTCACCATTTTCCTTTTTGTTCCATTTTTCTTCTCAGGAGGTGAGAACATAGCAGGATCTGGTCGGGGTATGGAGTGATGGTTCTAGAAAAATATTTTAGCAGTCCTCACTATTTCTGTAAAATAGTGTTTGAATAATTGTAATGAGGATTTATTTGAGTGTGGATATTGTCCAGAAGACAATATTTGTATTTAAACTCACAGTATGTGTTGTCGTATTTTGCACGACAATTGTATTATTGAAGTTGTAGTTTGCTTTCTGTACCATGTATTTGGCGACTCAGAATGGGTGTTGTATACCTATTTTGGGGGCGTCATATTTAAGTTCAATTAAACTCTACCTAAATACTTAATAATTATCTTAGATAATTTTATTATCAGTCAAATATTTTTCATAAGCTCGTAACAATTTTTAAATAATTATTACTATTTATCATAAAAAAAAAATTCAATCATTAATATCGTATTTATAAGAATTAAATACCACATAATTCTTTTATCATTAATATTTATTTAATACTAAATATTAATGAAAATCATAACATAATATTATAATATATTTATAATATATCAAAGTATTTTTAATACCTTAAAATTACATTTATATGATTTTTAAACAGTTAAATTCATTATTCGATAATTGCTATTAATATTAAAATATTAACATTTTCATTACAAAATATCAAAAGTTATATTTTATAACTTAAAATATTTTTATAACACTTAAGTCATTTTTATATGATTTTTAAATCATTAATTCTATTTTTCCATAATTTCTTTAATATTAAATAAATTAATTACCATTAATATTATTTAATTAATAAAATTCATCATAAAATATCAAAAGTCATTAAAAATAACTTAAAATATTTTCTCATAGCATAATATAATTTTTCATGATTTTTCATGTATTAAAATTATTTTTAAATAATTTATTTAATATTATATGTGACACCCCCAAAATAAATATGCATCACCCATTCTGAGTCGCCAAATACATGGTACATAATATAAATACAAACTTAAATATACAACATGAGCTGTGAGTTTTAATGCAAATATTGTCTTCTAGACAATATTAAACCTCAAAATAAGTCATCAATACATTTATTATCACACTATTTCATAGAATAGTGAGGACTACTAATGCAAACATCTGGACTGTCACTCCATTCCCTGACTAGTCCCAGCTATATTCTTATTTCCTGAAGAGAACAATAAAAGCAAAGGGTGAGCTCAACTAGCTCAGTAAGAAATATTATAACTAAGATAATACAAAATAAATTATCATTAGCTTTCAACAGTGTTAAACTGATAAAAAATAATAGACATCAAGTTTAACTGCAGCGGAACAAGCAATTCATTAGAAGAGTCAAGTAGAACATGAAATATATTATCTTCTATGATTTAAAAAGTTTATTAATAGTTTTATCGCTGAGACTCAGCTTAATAAATAATCCACATAATTGAATAATCCATGCACTACGACCAATGATATTCATTAGTATTACGACCACAAATTATTCATTTGTACCATTACGGTCATGATTATACCGAATAATCCCTGGTCATAATTATTCCAAGTCCATCTATGCACTACGGGCCACAAATGACTTTCACAAAAATATAAGGATGAAGATGATTACAATGATATAAGAATTCAATTAAAAGAAAGCAAATGATAAATTTTTAAAGATTTATAATTTAATTTATCAAGAATTCAATAATGTCCAAATTGTCAACATGATACTGCTTTGTGGAGTAAAATTCAAGAATAAAATTGTATCAAAAATGATTTGAACCGAAAAGAAATCAATTTTTATCATGAATGGTACCCTGAGTGAATAGTAATTGAGTGAATAGTACCTCATGAATAGTAATTTAGGAATAGTACTCTGTGAATAGTACTCCGGCATAAAAAGGTTAAAACTTATCAATAATGCTCAGAATAATATTTCCATGAAAAGATACTGGAGGAAGCGCAAATATCAAGAATATTCTACTAATTTCATGGAGTATAGAAGTCAAAACTTAACAAAATGAGTATAGAATTAGAAATCTAAAACGAAATAATATTACTTACATACTACAGAGCATGGAAGAAAATATTATTTTATAATAATACTGAATAAAAATAATATCCCTTACCTTGAAAAGAAGAGTATTCCAACTGGTATAGCGGGAATATTCTTTGTCGACGTCGGGATTTTTATTTGTCCCTTTTCTATTCTTGTTCTTTTGTGTTCTCATGTTAGGTGATATTTGTTTGAAAAAATAAGTGAAAAAGGTCCAACATTTATATGTCGACGATTGGACTATAAGAGTCGCCAGTTGGTTTTTTAACTGGTTGTACCAACACAACCAAGAAAAGGTTTGCACATTGACCTAGTGATGTGATACTGCTAAACGGGTCTGTGAAACTGAGATTCATTAGGGTCCGAGGACTTGCTTATGCGGAGGGAAGGTGTTAGGCACCCCCCGACATCCGTGTTACCACGGTGACCGCCACTTTTCAAGAAACTGTTATATGAATGCATGTGTGTGGGTCAATGTGCTGTTATTTGAAAGTAGTGCTATGCCTCGTTTGCACCTATATACAAAGGGTTTGAATTTGTGTAAAAATTCAGTTTTAAACAAGAAATAGCAGTGATGTTTTATAAAAGAGGTTTTTCAAACCCTTGTGCTCAATAATAATTGAGGCCTTTGATACTTCCATTTTATTATTAGGTGTTTGGCTTGATTGCTTTTGTTTTCGAGATGCGAAGTATCTTCGAGAAAATAATGTACAAAGCAGTGCCGAATTCCTTATGGGTATGAAAACCATCTAAGGAAATCCAAACACCGTAAATAAATTTACAAGCTGCTTACAGCTGAAAATGTCCAACACGGGAACCGAATCTAGATTCAGTCGACTGAATCTGTGATCACATGATTCCTAGGCTCACATGGTATCGTAATTGATATGAACGCAGTAAACAGTTATATATATATGTAAGCTGTAAATATATATATATATATATATATATATATATATATATATATATATATACAAACATGATCAACCACCACGAAGCACCTCCATGGGGGATCGGAAATGTAAATAAAGTTGTAAAAGCGATCAACCGCCACGGAGGAAACACCAGGCGGAACGAAATGTATAGAAAGCTGTAAAAACAGTCAACCGTCACGAAGTAAACTCCATGCGGGATGAAATGTAAAGAAAGCAGTAGAAACGGTCAACCGCCACAAAGTAAACTCTAGGCGGGATGAAATGTAAATATATATATATATATATATATATATATATATATATATATATATATATATAAGCAGGTAAACGCACCGGATATAAAACCCAGGCTCATCGAACAAAGTTCGACACACAATTCATATATATAAGTATATATATACATATATATAAAAGCAAGTAAACGCTCCGGATGTAAATCCAGGCTCATCGAACAAAGTTCGACACACAGTTCATATATATATATATATATATATATATATATATATATATAAGCAATTAAACGCTCTAGACGTACGTCTAGGCTCATCGAACAGAGTTCGACACACAGTTCATATATATAAGTATATGTATACGAAAGCAAATAAACGCTCTAGACATAAGTCTAGGCTCAATCGAGGCATAACTCGATAATGTTAGTCCAATATATATATATATATATATATATATATATATATATATATATATAATATACAAAAGAAATAAAAGCCACGGACCGAAGTCCGGGAAAACATACGCAATACAACTCTCAACGTGAAGAATTGTGTGTGCAAAGATGAAGAGAAAGGCTTTAAAGTGTGTAAGAAGGCTTACAGTGGACTACCAAAGAAGACTTCTATAGCTTTAAGTGGATGAACACTCGGCTCCCGCCGATAGAAAAGTAGCTATATACGAGCTTACAAGTGTTTAATATGAGAAAGCACTCAGTTTCACTACTAGATAATCGACCTATAGCTACGGTCGGCGACCGTCGCTTTAGGCCAAAAGACCGTCGCCAAAGGTTTTAGCGACGGTCGCCGACCGTCGCTATAGAAGCCATCGCTAAAGGTTTTAGCGACTGTCTTTTGACCTATAGCGACGGTCGGTGACCGTTGCTATAGGTCATGGCAAAATCGTGTATTTTCTCTTTACCAACGGTCGCTGAAAGTTATTGCTACGGTCGACGACTGTCGCTATAGGCCTGTGTTTTTAGAACACTATAGCTACGGTCGATGACCGTTGCTATAGCCTTTTTATATTTAAAAAAAATTAATTAATAACGCACATTTATTGAACAAACACAAATACAATATAAAATAAAATATAAAAAATATTATATACATCATTTAAAATCATTCACATTACAACATTACAATATAATAATTGAACAATTCATCTCCTCAAAATCTTGAAATCTTGAAATTGCTGTCTGCTTAATGCTGTGTCGTCACCACAAGCTTCACATTGCAATGACCTCCCTCTAATCTTGACCTGAGCAACATGATTGTAAGATAAACAAAAAACATTACGCATTTTTAACACAACCTATAATAAACATATAATTAGAGCAACTCAAACTTGGATCAACTCCCAATTCTCCTTCATAGTGTAAAAACATAGTCATATGCTTGTTAAAACATTTGAAAAGGATGGCAGAAACTTCCATGAAGACCTTAGTTACCGGAAAAAACTAATATCCTAGCAATTTAGGTTTTTGTACACGTGTAGAAAACATTTTACATAAGTTCCAATACACTAAAGTTGACTCTCCGAAAAGTTTCTCTAGTTTCTTCCCTTGAAACAATCCATATTCTAGGTGGCATACATGATAGATCGACATAAAAAGTTGAAGAAAAACAAACGGAATAAGGATTAGCTTTTCAAAGTAGTCGGATGGCATGTTGGCTTAAGGTCGTTAAACCACATAAAAATTGAAGGGAAAAATGGAAAAAAGTGTAAATGTGCAAAACACAATGAAACAAGTGGCAACCATTCTGCCCTGTTAGCTCAACAAAATTAAAATGGAAATGCATTAGAAAATGAGATTCCCACCAAATAATCATATACACATTATTTGACATATGGTCAAGCTCCTCAACTTGCGTCTTCCTTTTTATATAATCAACCCTGAACGATTATTTTACATGGATAAATATCTTTCACACTCTAAGAAACTCATTTCTCTTGGTAAAAATGATACTTCATGGTACTCTAGTGATGTAGGAGAAAGAATGAATTAAAGTACCTATCCCCACATTAACAAGCCATAAAAGCACAAAGCTTTTCTTAAATCAATTCATATTCAATACTTTGAATAATAATGAGGATTACAACTATACAGGACACCTATGACTTAGCGACATAGTAAAAACCCTTTAAAATCTACTACTATAATTTAAACTCCTAAAATAAAATAGTCTAACATAATGAAATAGGGAATTGATATTTTCACATGTAGAAATGTTAGTTCCGCAATATCCTTCTCACATGAATAGTAAATGTGGTCAACCCTCATGTGAGATGAGACCTTCGGGAACTAACATTTTCAATTGTGAAAATATCAATTCCCATAAAATATAATTATTGACTAAAACTTCTTTATTTCTAAATAATAATATAAAGTAACTAATTAATAATATTTTGAGTCCTTGTAGTGCTCCGTATCATCAAGTGGTTTTTTCAAATTATGAAGTAAACATAAACCAATAAAATTCTGTGATAAAATCAACTATGTTTGTCTTCAAAAGGAACAGAAAAACAAATTATGTTTTACTCGGGATAAGTTTATAAAAAGAACTTTCTAATACATGGAATACAAAACATACAATACGAATTCGAGCTGACATTGCATCCAAAAGAATCATCCTTCTTGACAGTGGCTCCCCAACACTACTTGCGATTTTGACAGCCTCTAGAGCTTAGAGACAACCAATGATACTAGGAACTGTAGATTAAAAAGAAAGTACTGTTATAAAATAACTAACCCAGGTCTAACTTTATCAGCCTATAGACTACACTAATGGCAGAACCAAGATAGTTAGTGGGTGTTAACAGAGCTTAGCTCAGCAACCAATGCATGTCGATGAACAGGATATCGAGGCATAATTTCCTGCTTATATAGACTACACACACACACACACACACACATATTCAAAGTTATCATATCAATTAAATAGAATAGGAATAAATCTTGGAATGCTGAATTAAGGTTCATGAAAGTTGCTTTCACTACAAGAAAAATGTTTATCAGCGACCGCTCATCAGCGACCGCTCATCAGCGACCGTATATAGTCGCAGATAGATATCAGCGACCGCATACGGTCGCTAATCGGCGTCGTACAAAATCTGGTCGCTAAGCCGCACATCAGCGACCACTATTAGCGATCGCAATATCTGCGACCGATAAGAGCAACCGAAATGATAAATTCGATCGCTGAGCTGAGTCAGCATGGACCATGAACAAAGCTGACGTGGTCCACGTGTCAGCGACCGGTATCAGCGACCGCATCCGGTCGCTAATAGTCTCAAATATTAATTCGGTCGCTAATAAGTAGCAGCGACCACATGCGGTCGTTGATATGAAAAAAAATAAACAGATTTTTGCTGTTTTGCAAAATTTCCAAAAACCTATACCTGTTTTGTACCTGCTTTATCCCAACACACATACACAACAAGATAAGCAGCATACACAATAAAATAAACCTCCATTGTACCCACCAACACATACACCAAACTAGTTTCAAAACTAGTTTAAATAACATAACTGAATATACAAGTTATGAACATACACATGGAATAATAACATTTCAAAACTTGTTTAAGTAACATACATACAAGTAAAGAAAAACTTGTAAAAGTACAAGCTTATACTATAACTATAAAAGTGATATATATATATATATATATATATATATATATATATATATATATATATATATATATATATATATATAAAGCAGGTACGTCAAGCATCATCGCCTCCTTGATCATCCTGTAATTAACAAAATAATAAAATAAGTTACAAATATATACTAACTATGTTAATATTGGTATATTACGACAATATATACAACAAATTAATTTTATACCTCGTTGCCATCCCCATGCTATGATGCTGCTGCCGCCGCCACTGCTTTAGCTAACTCCTCAGGATCCAGAGCCCCCAGATGCCCGCCCAGTATCGTCAGAAGATTTTGATCTTGACATATAGCTCTAACACAGTTAGTCGGAGTATGAACAGCTGGATGGCTCGATGACTGTGTAGACTGGGTAGAAGAGCAGCCTGAGCCACTGAAGGATGGGCGTCGTCGTTGTCCTTGACCTTTAATGTAGTTCTTCTTCACAACAGACGCCCTCTCCCACAACTCTTGATCAATAGACGGACGTGGAGTGCCTTCAAGATAGCGTTCATATTATCTGAAAACACAGCTGTGATATACACAGCTGTGATATACACTTGACAATCTTATTATCTGAAAAATCACTATAATATACAACATCAATTAGCATATATTAAAGTAAATTATATCTAAGTTATAATACTTATGAACATTTTTCAAACTTATACTTAAAAAAAATTCGCCAGAGTCTCCCCTGTAATATAGACTAGCCACATGCACGACGACATGCATATATGGACATTTCTAGGCACCCAATACACAAACCAAGAGAAATATACAAACTTTCAATACAATATATAAGACCAAAATAATAACGATTGAATGCAAATTAAAGCAGTAAAAAATTCAAACCCATATACATTACCAATATAATATCAATCAAAACATTACCAATATACAATAAATGGAATCTTAAATGATATATGCGGGACGTACGTGCTATTCGGAGGAGGGCGAATCTGAATAAGAATTTGATCATCTGGATTACTAGGGGCCTTGGGCACATGATTAGGCCCCCTGCCTAAGCCGCGCTTTTTCTGCGCTGCTTCAGAAGCCATCTGTATATTACAAATTTCAAGATGTTATTATGAGTCATGTTTGATTACATGTATATATGACAATAAACATGACAGCGATATAAACATGTATATATATGAATATAAAATGACAATAAACAAAAGTTGCATTTAAATAGTTTAGTACATAAACATGCATGACAGTGATATAAACATGTATATATGCGAATATAAAAAAGTGTAATGCTAAACATACATTTCAAGTGTCAGTGTCTGATTTAGAATCAATTTGTATACGTGTTGCACATCTGCTTCAGATTCATAACCATCATCTGCTTCAGATTCAATGTTAGATTCAGTCAATAACTCTTCCTCCTCAGTATCAATGTCATCTGACACAAGTATTGACTCAGGATCTAATTCATGTGGTTCATCTCCACCATCTAATTGGATTACTTCATTGTCGTCCTCCACATTTATTATAGTTTGACTATGAAGCATCTGCTCTTGGTAAATCTCCCCATCAACTAATTCTACACGACTACACCCGGGAGTATGAATTACAACTTGCCAATCTGTAGGCGGTCTATCCCTTTTCCTAACAGGACTAGGAGTGTAGTATACTTGTACTGTTTGAGTTGGTAAAACAAACGGTTCGTTGGAGTACGCAGACCTATGGAGGTCAATATCGACGATTCCATGTCTGTCAACACGTATCCCTTTTTTGAATCAAACCAACGACACTTGAACAAGTGAATATGACCCCCGTAAGTGCCCTTGTACGATAACTCTACGATTTCCTCCAACTCCCCATAAAAGGCACGGCCAAGCTCATTGTAACAATCTCCTTGGACACACACTCCAGAGTTCGTTGTTCTTTTACCGCGCTCATATGCCTTTGTGTGAAATTAACAACCATTTATTTTGTAACCATTGCGGCTGACTTGGTCCCTGTCTGATCCCATAGCTAGGACTTGTACATTAGCCAGAATCGTTGATACTTCAGTCAAAGCCTACAAAAACTCCATCTTATTAAATGAAGTCATAGTTAAAAATTGAACTACGTGCTTAAAAATTGAACTTACTTTGTCCTTTAGCCAAAGTGCAAAGTTTTTATCCCGATTGATTTGAATATCTTTATCAGTTATGCCGGGATGCTTCACTTTTAACTCGTCATCGTACAATCTATACCATGTTATAAAAATTAACATATTGGAATAAATTTTCAACTTAAAAGATAAATTATCAAGTTTACATGTGTACCTCACAAATTTGTCAATCTCCTCGCAATTGAGAAGAATGTAAGTATGTGCAGCATGTAATTCTTGCTCAGAGAGGAATATGCACTTCCCTTTTCCATAAGCGCAGTCCGATAGACCAAATACAGAGAGCCGGCCATTTAGTTCAACATTTCCCCCATCATCATGTCTCGATACTCGATTGGCCTTTGTCAAGACTTCGTCCGAAAAATAGTCTAAGACAAACGTAGATATCTCATCGAAACTGTATGCCTCGCATATCGACCCCTCGACATAAGCTCTATTCTTCACCTTCCTCTTAAGGTTTCCCATCACCCTTTCGAAAGGGTACATCCATCTATATTGAACTGGACCCCCAACACGAGCTTCATAGGGAAGATGGATTTGTAAATGCTCCATGGAGTCAAAAAAACTAGGTGGGAATATTTTTTCCAATTTACACGTGATCTCTATGATGTTCTTCTCAAGTACAGACATGTCCTTCTCATTTAATGATTTTGAACACAAGTCTTTGAAGAAACGACTAAGATCCGTCAAAGCATCCCATATTGGTTTATCAAGCAAATCCCAAAATGCTATAGGCATGAGTCTCTCTATGAACACATGACAGTCATGACTCTTCATCCCTTGCAATTTCCCACCCGTAACACACCTTGCAATGTTTGACGCATATCCATCTGGTAGTTTCAAAGACTTAACCCATGTGCACACATCTTCAACTTGCTTTTTGGACAATGTGTACCTTGCATGCTGTTTGACAATCTTACCATTAGGAGATTCATAAAGTTCTAATCTGGGACTCTTACAAATATCTTTCATGTCCAAACGTGCCTTATCGTTATCTTTTGTCTTCCCCGTAACATTCATCACAGTATTAAACACATTGTCAAACACATTCTTCTCAATATGCATCACATCTTGATTATGACGAATCAAATTTGTAGACCAATAAGGAAGTTCCCAAAAGATGTTTCTCCGAACCCAGTTATGAGATTCGCCAAACCCATTGATTATGTTTGTGGCATCAACCTTACCAAATGGGATAACCGGCAATCTCATCACACGATCTCGCATCTCCATTCCCGACAATCGCGGTGCAGGCATATCATTGTCTACTTTCCCTTTCCTGAAGTGTTCTCTATTTCTTCGAAACGGGTGATCTACCGGTAAGAACCGACGATGACAGTCAAACAAACAAGGCTTTCGACCTTTTGATAGATTAAACGACTTTGTATGCTCCATACAATACGGACAAGCCAACTTCCCGTGTGTACTCCATCCAGCTAACATACCATAAGCTGGGAAGTCACTTATAGTCCACATAACCGCTGCCCTAAGGTTAAAATTTGTTTTCGTTGCAACATCCTATGTCTATACTCCATGCTCCCACAATACCTTCAACTCGTCTATAAGAGGTCTCAAGTAAACATCTAAGTTCTTTCCAGGACTCTTAGGACCAGGAACCACGAGTGAAAGAAACAAGTATGGCTATTTCATACACATCCAAGGAGGCAAGTTGTACGGAGTAACAATCACATGTACGGAACAGCTGAGTGGCCAAACGGATTGAAACCATCGGTAGACAATCCAAGCCTCACATTTCTAGGTTCCAATGCAAACCCAGGATGTGCTATGTTGAAATCTTTCCAAGCCTGCCCATCTGCGAGATGATTTAGTTCTCCATCTTTAGCTGGAGATTTCGCATGCCAACTCATATGTTCAGCTGTTCTTGAAGACATGTACAATCTTTTTAGCCGATGTGTTATTGGAAAATACCTTAGAATCTTAAACGGTATACTTGAATTTTTTGTAGTCACACCCTCTTTATTAGGCCTAAACCGATCATGACTGCAAAACGTGCACCTTATCATCTGTTCATTTTCCTTATAAATCAACATGCAATCGTTGGGACATGCATCGATCTTTTGGTATCCAAGACCCAACTTCTTCACCATTTTCTTACAAAAGTAATAGTTATCAGGCAGTTTCTCACCGTCAGGCAACATACTCTTAATAGCCTTCAAGAGCGACTCAAAACACTCATGGCTCATGTTGTGATCAGCCTTGATGTTAAGTAATGTCGCCATTGCAGACAATGTAGTGTGTTTGGTGCAACCATGCCACAATGGCTCGCTACCCTCGTCTAACAACTTAAAGAAGTCTTTGGCATCAGAATTCATAGGTTGTTCTCTGCCTTGTTCCCAATCAAAATCTGGCCCTGCAATATCATGAACCATTTCATTCATACGATGAGTACTACTGCCCGAATTGTGTACTTCTGTGATGCCACCACCTCTTCTCTGTCCATGTGCCCACCAGCATTCTTCGTAATTTCTCATGAACCCAGAAACAAGTAAATGATAGTTTATCACGTCTCTGTCCATATAATTTACATTCTTACACTTCAAACATGGACATCGTATCTGCGACTTACCATTCATACATTCCGGGTGACTATACGCATAATCCAAAAACACTTGGGAACCGGCTCTAAATTCAGCTGTAGCACCTATCTGGGCACTTGACTTTCGTCGTGCCATCCAACTACGGTCTGAATAGAGGTCCATGATTCCACGGTACCAATGTTGACAGGAATTATTGTATTCCCTTGTTAGAGATTTACAATTCAGCTCAATCCCATTTATGATGCTTATAAATACATATACATGTATATGTACATATATAACATGAGTGTGCATCATATATGATTATTCGGGAATTGAACAAGGATACATTCCAAAACAACCTAAAGACAATAGATTCTTAGGGGTAGAATATGAATCATTGCATCATGCATGGTCGCAGATAGCAGTCGCTATTACTATTATCAGCGACCGGATACGGCGGTTGCTGATATTATTGGTCGCACCTTTATAATTGCTTCAGTTTCTTTTTTCATCATTATATCCCATCTAATTTTTGCTTCTGTATTTAGTTGTCAAGTTACTTATTGCTCATTAGTATTGTCAAGTGACTTATTGCTCATTAAGTTGAAATTCTTAGATTATTATTCTTTGAAGTCAGAAGGGGAAGAAATAAAATAATTTGTCATTCTTTACTGCTGCTCACTCTTTGTAGTCATAGTTTTAGATATATCTCAAAAATTATGAATCCTACTATATCAATACATAAAATTAACCCTACATCAATTTAGTTGCAATATATACTATTTTTCTTAAATTATTACCACTATTCAATAAAAAGATTCAACAAAAACCAGATTGATTACACACCCTACCTACAGTAGTCTGAATTAGAAAAGAAAATGAAGGGGTCCCTGCATCACAATGAACAATGCATACAAATATATACATGCATATGTAAAGAAGAAGCAAGACCAACACAGACATGGTCACAGTTGATTGCATCTTTCACAATACACGAGATTTTACTAGTATATCCACGACAATCTATCAAATCCAGCCCCCCTCCTCAATGTTAGTCATCACTGTCCAAGTACTTCTAACATATCATCAAATCAAACACTAGTATTTACAAGCTAACGAACTAGGTTAATACAATTGAACATACCGTTCAAAAGATTTGCAGGTAGCGGTGGCGCCGGCGGCGGCTGAGGTAGTGGTGGGTGGCGGCAGCGGTTTTCCCCTCTTCTCCCTCTTCTTTTCTCCCCCTTCTCCCTCTTCTGCCTCTTTTTTTCTTTTGTTTTGGATCGACAGTGACGAACTGATACTGGTTTATTGAAATACATCCGCGACCGCTATCCGCGACCGTATGCGGTCACTGATTTTTAATGATGTGGAAGTATCAGCGACCGAATACGGTCGCTGTTACATATTGGTCACAAATAAGCAACGCGCCAACATTTCAAGCCAATTTTTTGGAGGCAAAAATGAGTCTGCGACCGAATAGCGATCGGTATCGGTCGCTAACAAAAACTAGCGACCAAATTCAAGTGCGATCGCTAAAGGTGGTCGCTAACAATCCTATCTGCGACTAAAAAATGCGGTCGCTGATAAGATTGGTCACTGTTAGAGCATTTTCTTGTAGTGTTTAACCTATATGTTTTGAGACAACCTTGACACCATTGTTAATGCTAACAAAAATCTAGATTCTCGAAAACACCATATATAACAGGAAACAAATTGGTGTGCAATCTTTAAGGTGCAAAATGGAGATAGCCCATTAAACAAAGACTAATATAGGAAAATTCCCTACGATAACCATTCCTTGACTTTATAAGTGTATACTCATTATGCAGTAAATTACAAGAACTTAGTAACATTTACCTACTCCAAGAAGTCCACTATCTGAACATCTTTGACTTGTTGTTGTAGGTGGTGGAGTTGGAAATAGGCATCGATATAATGGTCCTCCATTGTAATTGTAAACTATGAGCTATACGAAAAATTACAGATGCAGTTAATCTAAAAATTTGAACATAAATACATAGACCATACATAAAATTAACATCTCAGATCCCTATGAAGCATGCTTCAGGCATAATATCAGTATAAAAAGTGGGGTTTGGTTGCAAGTTTACCTGTCCTTCCAGTCCCACAGCAACACCTGATACAAGAGGTTGCATATATGAACATATTACAAGTCAATGCTAGGAAAATTTATCTTACAAATTAAACTCTGTTTACAATTTATAATACACATAAGCATGGTCATAATTTGCAGGTTGTATGGCTAGGTCTCATTAGCAAGGGCAATCTTGGACTATTGAACTAAAGATAACAATCTACACTATAAAGGGAACTACAGATCTGGCATACAAACTGCAACGCCAAGATCATGTTAATTCTTTATTTTTTCCTTCTCGAATTATGTTATTCAAAATGCATACTTCCAGACATGTAAAGTTATTCTGTGATGGTCACAGACCGATGATAATTGCATATATATCCTCGACATTAGAAATTACAGAAATTTCATTTGAACGTAATGCTGAGGAATCCAAATATCACAATTATTCACATTTAACTGTTTCACATACAAGCTGAATATCATAAGAAATTGCCTTTTCACATTCACTCTTCTTGAAAAGGGAAGAGAAAAAGAAAAGGTATTGTAGGAGTCTAGCTCACCTTTCCTAACACAACACAGCAATCACTGATCATGTAATGACTTGGAGCATTGTCTGTGGCATCTACTATAACATCATATCTAGGAAACATAGTAGTTATGGAGATATTATGTACAGCGTTACAGTTGCGATTTAGGTTTGCGATGGAGATGGAAATTTAGGGTATAGGTATGAGAGATTTTGGGAGAGTGAAGATAATGGAGGTAGATTTTGGCAGATAATTTCATTTAGGAACTTGAAGCTTCCATTACCCATGGCCAAATAAAAGGCCTCGGTATAAGCCTATTTTATCCCTTTATTGCGTCGGCCAAGCGATGACCCTCGTAATAGAGTTATTTTTTCTCTTTATACCAACGACCAGCTCATGACCGTCACTATAGATACCCTATTGCTACGGTTCCGAACTGACCATCGCTAAAGCTCGTCGCTATAGGTCAAATTTTTTGTAGTGTTTATAGGGTGTACAGAGCAAATTGGACAGGGCTTCCTTGCCTTTTCTCTTGCAAAAATGGCCACCCAAGCCCTCTATTTATAGAGGGGGGAGCCGCAGGAGTACCTGCGGTAGTAGTAGGTGTACCTGTGGCTGCACGGGGTGCCCCAGGCAGTGTGGGTCCCGCTGTGTCGAAGTACGTACACTCGGTCGTTCATAACTTTCAATTCGGGAGTCCGATGGAAGCGTGCCATACCATTATAGAAAGCTCTTTTCGAGAGCTACACAATGACATAGGATTTGTCCTTTTTTGATTCTAGGAAGACGGGTCTGTGACCAAAATAGCATTTCTGGGTTTCCGCTAGGCAATCTGGTGATTCGTTTTGAGTAGTTTGCGCTCGAAAGTTAAAATATGGTTCTTGTGGGACTTCTACTGAAGTAATTTGAGTTGAAATGAGTGTATTTGATATGAGTTGAAGTTGAGTTGGCAAAACGACCATTTTGCCCCTCCTCGGGTTATCTCCGATTTTCGCACAGTTGTAACAGTCTTTTCTCAGGATTATCTCTGAGGTTGACTTGATGTTGACTTTGACTGTCCTTAGGGTTATCTCTGAGGTTGGCTTGACCTCCTGGGGTTATCTCCAGGCTTTGAACTTGATCCTCCGGGGTTATCTCTGAGGTTAAAACTGACTTTCCCGGGGTTATCTCTGGGGTTGGAAATAGATTTCTCAGGATTATCTCCAGGGTTGGAAACTGGATCTCCCGAGGCTATCTTCGGGGTTAGAATTGATGTTGTGGTCTTTTAGGGTTATCTCTGGAGTGTGAAACAGACGCTTTTGCCCTTCTGCATAGTTAGTAACAGGAAAAGAAAATTTCGAGTGTCTACAGATGCCCCTCTTTATCATGTTCATGCAATGTAATGGAATGGATATGATAAAGATTAGTAGACACTTAAAATATGACAAGGTATTTTTAATTATGTAAATCGTAATGTAATGAATGTAATGATGAATGTTACAATGTTTTTGCAAAACGCACATCATATTTTGCATATTACATATCGTAAATTGCAAATCGCACATCGCATATCGCAAATCGCACATCGCAAATCGCAAATAGCAAATCACAATGTAATGAATGTTATGAGAATGTTTAAAATGATTTTTTCAAATCGCTTTACCTTTATCGATCATTGCTGATGCCTATGCTGGTGTTGACTCCCACAGTATGGCTTTTTGTCAGTGTCGCCGAGGCTTGTTTGATGAAGATAAGTTGAGATATTTTCCACATCTCTAATGGGGATGATGTTCTGAAATCACCGGGCCTTCTATATGTATACGCTGGCAGTTTACGATGGAGCCTACCCTGATGGTATTTTAACAACGGATCCTACTCTGCTGGTAGTTGAATACGCTGACATCGCCAAACTATTTCGGTTCCCACTCGAACGGTGGTATATGAAGTTTTCATCACTGAATTATCTTGATATTGCGCTGAATTGATTCCAATGGTTTAGAATACCGGATCATCTGATATCTTCGCTGAAGTAATGTCCAATGTTTTGCTTTTCCAGACTCTGCCTGATATTACGCTCACCCTTTTTGAGGTGATTTGAAGTTTTGCTTCGCTGTTGGGTGATTGTTTCCCATTTCCTTGAGTATTTAATTCGCAACCCGGCTGATCTTATAACCTAAATGCTGCTGATGTCCCTGGAGGGTGCAACTCATTCTTTCGCAGCCCAAATTTGTACTTCAGTGTAGAGGTCTTAACATATGAGGACTTGACGTAGGTTGACGCATTTGATGGTGTAGATTTCATTTGCTAGGCCTTTCGTTGTTGGCCTTCTGCTTTTGAGTTAAGAACTTTTTGAGAATTTTCTCCTTCTTTTGTACGGACACGCTTATGTCGCCATGATAGGAGTTCTCCCCTTTCTTTTGATGAGAAGCTTGATCCTGCCTTCAACTCCTTCACTTTCCTGGAATCGGACAATGCCCCAGTCCTTTTGCATATTGATGTCGAGGGTTCATATGATAAACTCTCTTTGTTGATGAAGTCGCAAGTGAGTAATCTCCAAATTGCCAGTGAGATGATGTGAGGGAAGCTTTGATGATGATGTACCATGCTGATGGTACTGACTGGCACATTTTCCTTTTTAGGATGATTGATAAATGCCTCAGTATTGAGTTGTCGCTGTTTTTGAGATTGCCCCAGTCTTGTTGTAAGGGACCCAATATCCGGTTGTTGCCAATTTTGAAATTGCCCCTGCCTTGTTTGTTGTCTGGGATAGTTGCATTGACAGATGAGCTGATAAGACGCCGAGATCACAAGAGGCTTTTACCAGAGGGTGAACTGGTAGTGGATTTGGGCTTTGATGCCCTCAATTATTGTTCCTGACTTATTTTCGCAATCGACGTTGATAGTTTTCTTCTGATTTGATGAAGACTTGTGATTGAGGGTGTCGACTTTTTGAAGGTCCTCGCTGCTGGTTGTCTTAGTGTATCGCTGTTTCTTCCTTTCTGGGATTTATGCCAGATTCGATGACATTGAAGGGTTATTGGGTCGTCTTAACATGGGTCACTGACTTGGAAGGTTTTCCTTGGGATTGATATTTGGGTTTGGATGTTTCTTTTGAGGGTTGGACTGCACCACTGATTGTTGCCTACGTACTCCCATTGATGAGGGGAGATCAGGTCTGCGTAGTTCCCGCTGGTGAGCTGAACAGTTTGAGAAGTGTTTGTTTGAGATGTGTTTATTTGGTTTGACCACACCATTGATGGCTGCCTACGTACTCCCATTGATGAAGGGAAATCAGGACTTTCGTAGTTCAGGTTTTGGTTTGAAAGGCTGAAAATATTTATTGGAAGTTAAGCTTGGTTGAAGGGGTTTGTCAATTTTTGTAGTGGTTAGACCGCACATTACATGGCTACCTACGTACTCCCATTGATGAGGGGAGATCTGGTCTACGTAGTTCCAACATTGGTTTGAAAAGGTTCAAAGTGGTAAGTGGTGAGAAGGGTGTAGAGATGTTTTTTTTTGTTTTTTTATTTTTTTTCTTTCTTTTTTTTTCTTTACATGCATGGAAAATAAATGGCACACTACGAAGAAAGTGACATCGTCCCAACATCTCTTGGAACTCACAACTGTATCCTCTGGATCTGCATCTTCTTGTCTAGTTGAGGCATGATAGTCCAGTTGTCAGTGGTTGTGTTGCCTTCATGGCTCGCGATAGAGGTTACCTCTTGGTTCTGAATATCTTCACTTATGGCCATAACTTGATTGCTTCCTGATTCAATACATTCCTCATGGACGATTAAATTGGACCCATCACAAAAAGGGATGAACTCTGGGTTCTTCAATGGGTTGGCTTCCCCAACAACCTCATCACCTTTTCCTTCATCTGTTCCTTCGCCTTTTTCCTGGGTTTGAGATGATTTAACCATGAAATCTCCCTCGAACTGTTGTTGCATTTCTCGCAAGGAACTTTCCTTTTTGGCTTTTTCTTCTTTGGAAAGGATTAGTATTTCCTCCTCATCATCCAAGGTGATGAAATCAGGAACATGGTAGATATCTTTGGACCACATGACGTTTGATGTTAGTGGAGGAATCTCCTTTGGGGATGCCTTTGTCTCCCCTGTCATTACTTACATTAGGATCAGTCCACCTTGTGTTCTGGCAGATTTGTCGCCCATAGCCTTCACCTCATTTGAAATGCCTGTCTCGAATGGACATCTTAAGTTTTTTATTTCCTTTTCGCCTTTTTTGGTCACGGGAAATTCTATCTCCAACTCTCCATTTTTAATGAGATCCTGGATTTTATGTCGCAAAGACCAACATTCTTCAATCGTATGTCCAAGTGAGTTAGAATGGTAGAGACATATCTTGGTAGAATCATAACTCTTCATCTTGGGATTTATAGGAGACAGCAACTCAGTAATCCTTCCATCGCTTATAAAAAAGTGTAGCATTTCTTCATTTGATTTGCTCAGAGGGGTGAATTTTTGGACTCTTTTGGAGGTTGTTTGACCTTTCATCTTTGAGAATTTGCATTCCCCTGAGCGATTTTTCCGTTGGCGAGATCTTCTGACAATTTTATCATCCCCCTTTTCTTGTACTTTCAGCCTGCTTTGATCTTCTTTATTTAGCTGGCTCATCATGGAGAGATATGGGCTTGCATTATGATTAACCTCCTTTTTCTCTTAGCTTTCTGATAGTTGAGTGAAAAATTACCTCGTTTCTTGATGTTGGCGCACTATCAGGTTAGCCAGCAGATTTACTTGATTCTGGATCGTCTCTAATTTTTGCAATACTGGCATACCCTCCTCCGAGTTTTCCCACTCTAGGACATTTGTTTTGTGCCTTTGGGGGTATTCCTCCATCCTTCGTATGTACTTATGAATTGGATATATTTCAGCGCTTCCTGACCCGATCATGTTTACTTCCCCCATATCATGCTGCAACGGAAGGTTGGTGCTGACATTTTGTTGATCTAGTTGTTGGACCACAATACTGCCACTTTCGATCAGATTTTGAATTTTATGCTTTAAAGACCAACAATCTTGTGTATCGTGTCCTGGAGACCCTGAGTGGTAAGCACATTTTGGCTTGGATTGTATCTTTTGCTCCCTGGTTCCAGAGGTGGGGCCAATTTGGTAATTTTCTTGTGATCCATTAATATCGCCAATACATTTTCAAGGGAATCGCCAAGTGGAGTGAACACCCGATTTTTCGCTCTTTAAATTTTCTTTTCCTGTCTAGACATTGGTTTAATGCAGCCTGTTGTGGAGATGGCAGATTGTATTGTATTTTCTAAATGGGGGGACTGTAGGTTGGTCTCCTAGCTTGCCCCTGTACAACAAGGGATACATCTTCAATGCCTTTATCGGGTACACCCTTGGGATCGCTCGCATACTTGCCAGTCTGTATATGCTTGGAGATTGCTTCCAAGGTAGTGAAGTCTTTAATCTTGCCTGCCTTCAGGCCTATCTCTGCCATTTCTCCGTGTTTGATCATTTTCGAGAATGGCTTTCCTATGTCGGCTAGGATCCTCTCATAATACGGAGCCTCTTGGATGTCAATAAACGTCATGACCATCTCAGTTTCTGTCATTGATGGAATGACTTGTGATGCTAGATGTCTCCACCTTTGGGCATATTCTTGAAAAGATTCAGTACTTTGCTTTTTGACTTTAGTCACTTGGTATCAATCTGGTGCCATTTGTGACTGAAAATTGTACTGATTTAGAAAGGCGTGGGCCAATTCTTTCCAATTATGGATTTTGGCATTGTCAAGTCGGGCATACCAGGCTTTAGCCTCTCCAGTGAGACTCTTTTGAAAAAGTTGCATTCTGAGGCTTTCATCTTCAGCATAAGACCTCAGTTCACCAATGTACACTTTTAGGTGCGTATAGGGATCGCCTGCCCCATTGTACTTTTCAAACTCTGGGATTTTGAATTTGGTAGGGTATCGAGCCCCTGGGAATATGCAGAGATTTGAATAGGTTACACTCCCATAATTTCCAGTCCCTTTGATTGACCAGATGGTTTCCTCCATTTGTTGAACTTTCTTTCTTATATCCCCAGTTTCTCGATCATCCCTGAGTTTTGTGATTTCAGGGGTTTTGTTGGTTCCTTTATTGTAATAAGGTTCAGGTATCTGGGTTTCCATCTTTTTGCCAATACCCCGACTGCCCCCTGGTGTGAATGACTCTGGTTGAGTAGGCATTGTTTGGCCCTGAGTAATTTTACTTTGTTCTTTTAAAAAGACAACCAATTCTGCTATCTAATTCCGTAGTCCTTCAAACTCCTCTCGGGAAACATGAGTAGGATCAGGCTGGGCACTTGTAGCCATGTCTGACGGTGGGCTTAGTGCCTTTTTGGACCTTAAACGGGCAACGGGAACGATTGCTTCCCTATAAAAAGACTTATGTAGTTTATTCTCAGGGAAATGTAGAAATGTGACATGCTATGTAATATGTCCATTTTAGGAGTATTATCCTGCAAAACGGATGTCAATTGTTTGTATGACAAGCTAGCATGTCAGGTTTTGATATAAAGGGAAGGCATGTACACATATTCCTTTATTCTTTCCATTACATTGAGATCGACATGGAAATGAAATTATAAGTAACTAAAATTACAAGTAATTGAAATGGGAAGGTATGAAGAGACTTCCCTCCGCGTCTGGTTTATCAGAGGCTAACCTATCTTAGGTTACTCTCACGGTTTTTCGGCATGAAGGTTCCCAAATCATCGCAATTTACTTGACGGGAAGTTAATCCGGTCTTTCAACTGGAGCGAATTTGGGTGGTGCCTTTCCTGAGCCTCGTTGGAATTAGTCTTTCTACGAGTCCAGTAATCAAACACCGATAGGATAACCTCCTGGTGGAGGGACCACACAACATACATTCACATACATCGTTTCTCACCGTATGGAAATGATGACATGTGCGAAGCACTAATATCACAGGAAGATATGGTGCGAAGCACTTAAGTGCAGTAAGTAAATGCATTAGTACACATTCACTAAAATGTAAATGCAACAACCACACACAAGCATATAAAAGTTTTGAAAAGCTTGTAATAGCGGCTTAAGTCCTCTTACTGGAGTCCCCAGTAGAGTCGCCACCTGTCGACGTCGGGATTTTTATTTGTCCCTTTTCTGTTCTTGTTCTTTTGTGTTCTCATGTTAGGTGAAATTTGTTTGAAAAAATAAGTGAAAAAGGTCCGACATTTATATGTCGACGATTGGACTATAAGAGTCACCAGTTGGTGTTTTAACTGGTTGTACCAACACAAACGAGAAAAGGTTTGCACATTGACCTAGTGATGTGATACTGCTAAATGGGTCTGTGAAACCGAGATTCATTAGGGTCCGGGGACTTGCTTATGCGGAGGAAATGTGTTAGGCACCCCCCGACATCCGTGTTACCACGGTGACCGCCACTTTTCATGAAACTGTTATATGAATGCATGTGTGTGTGGGTCAATGTGTTGTTATTTGGAAGTAGTGCTATGCCTCGTTTGCACCTATATACAAAGGGTTTGAATTTGTGAAAAAATTTAGTTTTAAACAAGATATAGCAGTGATGTTTTATAAAAGAGGTTTTTCAAACCCTTGTGCTCAATAGTAATTGAGGCCTTTGATACTTCCATGTTATTATTAGGTGTTCGGCTTGATTGCTTTTATTTTTGAGATGCGAAGCATCTTCGAGAAAATAATGTACAAAACAGTGCTGAATTCCTTATGGGTATGAAAACCATCTAAGGAAATCAAAACACCTTTTATAAATTTACAAGCTGCTTATGGCTGAAAATGTCCATCACGGGAACCGAATCTAGATTTAGTAAACTGAATCTGTGATCACATGATTCCTAGGCTCACATGGTGCCGTAACTGATATGAATGCAGTAAGCAGTATATATATATATATATAAAAGCTGTAAATATATATATATATATATATATATATATATATATATATATATATATATATAAACATGATCAATCACCACGAAGCACCTCCATGGGGGATTGGAAATGTAAATAAAGTTGTAAAAGCAATCAACTGCCACGGACGAAACTCCAGGCGGTACGAAATGTATAGAAAGCTGTAAAAATAGTCAACCGCCACGAAGTAAACTCCAGGGGGGACGAAATGTAAAGAAAGCAGTAAAAACGGTCAACCGCCACGAAGTAACTCTAGGCGGGATGAAATGTAAATATATATATATATATATATATATATATAAAAGCAGGTAAATGCACTGGATATAAAACTCAGGCTCATCGAACAGAGTTCGACACACAGTTCATATATATATATATATATATATATATATATATATATATATATATATATATATAAGCAATTAAACGCTCCAAACGTAAGTCTAGGCTCATCGAACAGAGTTCGACACACAGTTCATATAGATAAGTATATATATACGAAAGCAAATAAACGCTCTAGACATAAGTCTAGGCTCAATCGAGGCATAACTCAATAATGTTAGTCCATATATATATATATATATATATATATATATATATATATATATATACACAAAATAAATAAAAGCCACGGACCGAAGTCCGGATAAACACACGCAACACGACTCTCAACGTGAAGAATTGTGTGTGCAAAGATGAAGAGAAAGGCTTTAAAGTGTGTAAGAAGGCTTACAGTGGACTGCCAAAGAAGACTTCTATAGCTTTAAGTGGATGAACACTCGGCTCCCGTCGATAGAAAAGTAGCTATATACGAGCTTACAAGTGTTTAAAATGAGAAAGTATTCAGTTTATAGGATGTACAGAGCAAATTGGATAGGGCTTCCTCGCTTTTTTTCTTGCAAAAATGGCCACCCCAAGCCCTCTATTTATAGAGGGGGGAGTCGCAGGTGTACCTGCGGCTGCTCGAGGTGCCCCGGGCAGTGTGGGTCCCGCCGTGTCAAAGTACGTACACTCGGATAATGCACTATTTGCTCGGTCGTTCATAACTTTCAATTCGGGAGTCCGATGGAAGCGTGCCATACTATTCCGAAAAGCTCTTTCTGAGAGCTACACAATGACATAGGATTTCCTTTTTTGATTCTGGGAAGATGGGTTCGTGACCAAAATAGCATTTCTTGGTTTCCGTCAGGCAATCCGGTGAGCCGTTTTGCGTAGTTTGCGCTCAAAAGTTAAAATATGGTTCTTTTGGGACTTCTATTGAAGTAATTTGAGTTGAAATGAGTGTATTTAATGTGAGTTGAAGTTGAGTTGGCAAAATAACCATTTTGCCCCTCCCGGGGTTATCTCCGATTTTCGCACAGTTGTAGAAGTCTTTTCTCAAGGTTATCTTTTACATTGACTTGATGTTGACTTTGACTGTCCTTAGGGTTATCTCTGAGGTTGGCTTGACCTCCTGGGGTTATCTCCAGGCTTTGAACTTGATCCTTCGGGGTTATCTTCGAGGTTGAAACTGACTTTCCTGGGTTATCTCCGGGGTTGGAAACTTGATCTCCCGAGGCTATCTCCGGGGTTGGAATTGATGTTGTGGTCTTCCAGGGTTATCTCTGGAGTGTGAAACAGACGCTTTTGCCGTTCTGCATAGTTAGTAACAGGAAAAGAAAATTTCAAGTGTTTACATTCTTGAAGAAAACTTTCACTGTTTTCTACGCTCAATACTTTCTAAAATCGAAAGAAATACGCTCAATATTATAGAAGAAGAATTCTCTGATTCTGGTGTGATTTTCAATTCTAACTAAGCATCCTATTTATAGAAGAATGAAAATGATACTATTTGAATTTCTCACGGACGTAACAGTTTTTTTTTAAAATTTCACAGACGATTTCAAAATGTCTGATTTTTCAAAAGTTACTGTGTATATACTATGTAGGCACTATGCATAATAAAATATAATATATTCTATTTTTCATAAAAAGCAAAACTTATTATAATATATATATATATATATATATATATATATATATATATATATATATATATATATATATATAATAACAAAATAACAACCACCCATGACATTCTCTACCATTCCATTTTCCACACATGGGCCCCACATGTGGCCCCACCTTTATTATATTAAATAATTTTCTACCGATTTTTTTGAAAAATGGGTAAATGGGGGTCCATAAAATAAGCAAAATTTTCATCAAATACTTCATAAAAATCCTCGTTCCCAAGAAAGAGGAAGTTTTTCTATAAGGATTTCTTCCTATTGACGCGCAATTAGGTGACCAAACCTCTCCTCGACAGAACTTTCTAGACATATGTTAATTATACAAATAATAATATGAATAACTTGTCATCTCAATTATTGATTTAATAATATATAAAATATTTACAATAATTAAATCAAATAACGTGAGATACTATGCAACAATTACTGTAGTAATAATTAAACAAAACTAAGTGACTTCTCAAGTAAGCATCAATAATCAATACCGTGTGCTACTATGCAACCACGCGTATTACTGTACTTTTAACACCGGGTATTTCAACAGTTAACGATAAAACTTTTGCTGTTATTTTTATAAAAAGATATTTTTGTTGTTTTCTTATTCCGACAATAAATCCGTTGTGGTGTCCACCAATGATTGTGCCGTCATACAAATATTTCCTGCTAAAACGAATATTCCCCGACCAATCGAATATAATATAACAACTTGCGTACTTTGCAAAATTTATAAATATTACCCACAACTAAAACATTATATCAAATTCACTCTTTAATAATCAAAAATGATATTTATAGAAAATTCATCTTTATTCATAAAAGTTGGGGTCTTACAACCTCCTCTTCTTATGAAATTTCACCCTTGAAATTAAGGTACATACCTGGTATGACGAAGAGGTGAGGATACCTTGATCTCATTTCAGATTCTAACTCCCAGGTCATTTCCTCAACATCGTGGTTTCTCCACAAAACTTTGACTTGAGGTATAACCTTGGAGCGTAGAATATATTCCTTCTTATCCAAGATTTTAATAGGAACCTCTTCATACATTAAATCTTTCGCTATTTCATTCGATTCTAACTCAATAATGTGGTTCGGGTCTTCCACATATTTACGTAACATAGATAAGTGAAAAACGTTATGAACACGAGACATACTTGGCGGTAAAGCGAGTCTATAGGCTACAGTTCCTACTCAGTCAAGGATTTCAAATGGGCTAATGAATCGAGGATTGAACTTTCTCTCTTTCCAAATCTCGTAACTCCTTTCCATGGAGCAACACGTAACAACACATGTTCTCCAACATTGAATTTTACGTTCTTTCGATGAAGATTAGCATAACTCTTTTATCGATCTTGTGAGATTTTTATACATTGCCAGATCATTTGAATCTTTTCCATAGTCATGCGTACCAATTCTGGTCCCAACAACGTTGCTTCACCTACCTCATCCCAACATACTGGAGAACGACACTTTCTTCCATACAACACCTCAAATGGAGTCATTGTCGATACTTGCTTGATAACTGTTGTTGTAGGAGAATTCCACCCATGGTAAAAACTTGTCCCAACTTCCTTTGAAGTCAAGGACACGGAGTCTTAATAGATCCTCTAGAGTTTGAATAGTCCTCTTCGACTGCCAGTCCATCTGAGGGTGATACGCCGAAATAAATCGCAAATTCGTGCCCATAGCTTTTTGCAAACTGACCCAAAACTGTGAAGTGAATCTTGGATCTCGATCAGAAACTATGGATACTAGCATACCATGCAGTCTTACAATCTCATTTATGTACATACGAGCAAGACGTTCAAGTGAATAAGTTTCTCGTATAGGTAAGAAATGAAACGACTTGGTCAATCTATCAACAATGACCCAAATTGCATCTATGCCTTGAGAAACCTAGGAAAGACTAGTAACGAAATCCATGATAATGTGCTCCCACTTCCATTCTGGAATTTCAAGTGGTTACAATGGACCTTTTGGTACTTGATGCTTCGCCTTGACTCGTTGACAAGTTAAACACCTTGAGATAAACTCCGCTATCTCTCTCTTCATATTGCTCCACCAAAATGTATGTCGAAGATCACGATACATTTTGGTACTCCCATGATGAATTGCAAACAATGTGTTGTGTGCCTCCATCATGATTTTATACTTCAAGTCAGAATCGTTAGGAACACACAGTCTGGAGTTGACTCAAAGTATTCCTTCTTCATTGATTCTTGCTTCCGAAATAGCACCTTCTTGCACTTTAATCTTCATACGCATTAGCTCTAGGTCTGTAGCTTGAGTAACTTTAACTTTATCGATTAAAGTCGGTTCTACTCATATGTTTGCCATCATCACGTGGGTCCCTGGAGTCTTTAACTCTATCTCCATCTTTTGCAAGTCATACAAAATGGGCCTTTGCGTTGACAATAATGCACTCGTACGTGCATATAATCTTCTACTCAATATGTCAGCTACTACGTTCGCTTTTCTAAGATGGTATTGAATAGTATGATCATAATCTTTCAACAGTTTGAGCCAACGTCGTTGCCACATGTTGAGTTCCTTTTGAGTGAAGAAATATTTGAGGCTTTTATGATCCGTATAGATCTCCACTTTCTCCCCATACAAGTAATGCCTCCAAATTTTAAGTGCAAAGACAATAGCTGCCAACTCTAGATCATGAGTAGGATAATTCCTCTCATATTCTTTGAGTTGTCGAGAGGCATAGGCTATGACTTTCCCATGTTGCATGAGAACACATCATATCCCTTTGCCCGAAGCATCACTATAGATGATAAATCCATTCGAGCCAGATGGTATTGTCTGAACAGGTGCTGAAATGAGTCTCCTCTTGAGTTCTTGAAAACTCTTCTCACATTCCTCACTCCAACCGAATTTTGTATCTTTTCGAGTCAGCTGAGTTAATGGAGTAGCGACTCGAGAAAACCCTTCTATGAATCTCCGATAATAACCAGCTAAGCCGAGAAAGCTACGTACTTTGGTCACTGATTTAGGTTGCTCCTAACTTTGAATTGCTTCAATCTTTGTCGGGTCAACAGATATTCCATGACTTGATACTACGTGACCAAGGAATGCTACTTTCTTTAGCCATGACTCACATCTTCAACTTGGCATATAACTTTTTCTCACAAAGCTTCTGGAGTATCAGCCTCAAGTGTTGCTCATGATCTTCACGGCTTTTGGAGTAAATGAGGATGTCATCAATAAAGACGACTACAAAGTGATCCAAATATTCCTTGAATACTCGGTTCATCATATTCATGAAGGCAGCAGGAGAATTAGTCAATCCAAAGGACATAACTAGGAATTCATAATGCCCGTACCGAGTTCTGAAAGCCGTCTTTGGAATGTCATTGATTTTAATCTTCAATTGGTGATATCCGGAATGAAGATCAATCTTTGAAAAGAATTTGGCGCCTTGCAATTGGTCAAACAGGTCATTAATGAGAGGTAACAGGTATCTATTTTTGACAGTGACATGGTTCAACTCCCGATAATTAATACAAAGTCGCATACTCCCATCTTTCTTCTTCACGAATAAAATATGAGCACCCCAAGGGGACGTACTAGGACGAATGAAATCGATGTCTAACAATTCCTGCAGTTGGCTTTTTAACTCCTGAAGTTCAATAGGAGCCATTCGATATGAGGCTTTGGAAATAAGTTTTGTACCGGGTTCAAGGTCGATACAAAATTCAATTTCACGTTCTGGGGACAGGCCAGGAAGTTCTTCAAGGAATACGTAAGGAAATTTATTAACAATAGAAATATCATTCAAAACTGATGTATTTTTGTTTAAATCCGTGACATGAGTTAAGAAAACTTGACATCTATTTTTTAATAAACGAATAGCTTTATGGCTTGAGATGACAATGATTGATTTTATTGGTTTGGTCGCTTGAATTCGCATAATAGATTGGTTAGGAATATGAAAGCTAACAACCTTACGAAAATAATTAATTTTAGCATGATGAGTAGTTAACCAATCAATCCCTAGAATTACATCAAATACAAGTATTTTCAATGAAATAAGATCGACAGGTAATGTGAGGGTACCGATTTGAAATAAACAAGACTTATAAATAGTGGATGTAATGAAGGTTTCTCCCAATGGAGTTTCAACAGATAAGTCAAAGTCTAATTTCTCCGGAGTCAAATTTAAACATTGAGTGCAAGTAGGAGAAATAAAATAATGTGTAGAACCGGTATCAAATAAGATATAGAATTCGCTAGAGTTTATGATTAGCTTACCTGTGATCACCTCGTTCGGGTTCCTTGCTTACTAGGAGGTCTCAACAAACGCTTTCCCTTGAACTACTGGTGTTGACTTCTCTAGGACGACCTTTGGTGCCTCCATTCCAGCTAAACTTAGCTTCACTGTATGGGAAAATCGAGCTAAGTGACCTTCTCTTCAACGGGCGCTGGTGCTGATGTCTTTCCATCATTATTGAATCTCCTCTTCTTAAAATTTCCACTTTTATTGTGACGTCCCCAAATTCTTACCGCTACTTGGTCACTCGAATTTGGTTCGTCACGTTCTCATGGTAACACCATAATAACTAAAATCATACATTCAAAACGAAAGATCTAATTTAGAATAATATACAATGATTTATTATAATTATTCCCCCAAGTCTCGCAACCTACAGTGCTTACTCTCTAAACATACAAGATAGTTATAAAACTCATATTAGGCATGTTTGTGAGTATTCATAACACATGTGCAATTAGCACCGTTTAGGTTGAAAATATGCTTCGTTTATGCTTTTCTTGAAATGTGATACACAAGCATGGTATATATATGTTTATACTACATGAGTGAGTCTAAGAGTAACATCAAACGCAATCACAACTATCACATTCTAACCCTCAAGGTAGTTTGACAATATTTACGTTCAAGGCTTACTAGGAGGTTCAACATGTTCATGCTTGCTTACTAACCTCATAAACACCATCTAAAGGTTTATTCATGCATTTCTAAGTCATAATGACATGCTTGCAAAGTCAGAATGTATATCATGTAGTAGTCATGCATGTTAGCTTACTATACTAAGCCTTTTCTTGAAAACATCTCTAACACAAAGCCTAATAAGGTAGTTATGAACAAAGGAACTAAGTACACTTTAGCATGCTCATCTAGGTGTAAAATCAGTCATGTATAGATTACTAGGCTCACAATTTGCAGAACATGAACTCTAATATAGTTTGTTTTCAAAGCTTAAAGTCCAAATTTTCATCTAAACCATATGCTTTCGTTAATCATGCAAATCTATTAAAACATGCCCACATTAGGTTCATATATCTATATATACCCCTTACACATGCTTGCATGCTATTATAAGTCATAGTACTATAACAGATTGCAAAACAAAAGCTCAAAACTGAACTCAGGAACCGGCGCAGCTGCGCTGTGCCTCAGTGTTAATTCGGCGCAGTTGCGCCGTGTCTGGTTCGAGCCAGTAACAAACTGCTTCGACAGAAAGCTAGCTCAACCATAGAAATTACTCATAAATTCATTTCTAAACAGTCATGTACCAGTTTAACATGCTTATATGGTCATATAACAACTATATGGACATTACCCAATCTTATTAACATCTAATTTCACAAAATCAAGAATTTGAAATTTAAGAACTCAAAACTTTGTTTAACAGAAACTGAAAATGGAAAGCAAGAAATGGAATTATACCTCTACAGTGTGAAAGGAACTTGCTCCTAATGAACTCTTAAGCTCTTAGAACACTTGTATGCTCTCAATCAAACACTAAGCAATTTCTCAGACAACTCCAAGCAACACCACTGATAAACATGTCTGCTATTTAAAGAGGGAGTTTGGACTGGGCATTGGTGTTACACAAGATGGGAATCCATGGTGCAATGAAATGAAACAATGGTTGCTCAAGGGTTGGCCAACCACCCAAAACTCAGTCATCCTAGAGCTAGCCTTTTGGAAGAATACGTATTCTAGCTTTGAGTTACTATTCATGTACTTGTGCCACTCATTTTGGGACAACTGAAAATCTCAACAACACTTAGCTCCATCCCATTTAGTTACTTTGTTATCCAAAATTGGTTTTAATGTCCAAGTGTCAGCATATTAGGAGAAATTAGGGTTATTTATATCGTCACATCATATAGTCCATGTACATTTAATACACGCAATAAAATAATGCAGTCCAGTATTATTGTCCGGGTAGTTTAATAATTATCTCTACCACTCATATAACCATATTATAACCTTATTATATTAATAACTTATTTATTTATGTCAAATAAATAATTTATTCCTTTCCTTGATTAATTACCACTAATATAATTTAATCCATTTCTTATTGATGAAATTATGGATGTTCATAACCATTAATTATCGATAAAATTCTTATTATATTTATAAATATATTGCAAATAATAATAATAATCACATATTATTAATTAATTACCAAGTAATCAATATTCCACCACAATTAATTAATATTAATTAATGGTCCACTTAATAATTCCATTGTCGAACATAACATACTTCGTTTCATGGTTTATCAATGTCACACATATCACATAATTGTTCCATTTAATTTCTAAAGTGAAACAAATTAGTTTTCTCCAACTGACCACTACCGCAGCTGTGCCAGTTTGTCCTGCTGGGACGGCACAGCTGCGCAGTCCCCTGACAGTGCCAAGACTGGTTTAGCTTCAATCCCGTGCCAAATTTTATAGCTAAACTCGTTTTATACGACATGAATTACTGTCCACATGAGTAATATTACAAGTTTAAGAGCGTACTTATTAACTATATTAAATTTCATGATCAACCCGATTATCTTCCTAATTCCCATTTTAACTTGCTTAGTGAATTTTCTCATTTTGCATTATGCCACACAAGGCATTTCACACTTCTCATCATCAATTCACACATCTTAATACGCATTGATCTAATACGAATCAATTGCGTTAACCAACTCATAAAACAATAACACTTATATTCGCATAAATAGTATTTCCATTAATATATTCATTTTATAATATGTGGAAATTCTCGGGTATTACATCCTCCCCCTCTTATGAAAATTTCATCCCGAAATTACTTCAAGGTTACACAAATAGATGGTGATAATTCCTCATCATCCTATCTTCTAACTCCCACGTAGCCCCCTCGACATCGTGGTTACGCCAAAGTACTTTTACAGAGAAAATAACTTTATTTCTCAAGGTTTGCTCTTTCCTATCAAGAATTTGGATAAGAATTTCTTCGTACGCTAAATTTTTCTCCACATGAATGGGTTCATAAGAAATCACGTGCTTGTAGTCAGGCTTGTACGGAAGCAACACGAATATGTGAAACACGTTATGGATGTGCTCCAACTCAGGTGGTAGTGCAACTTTGTATGCTACTTCGCCCACTCGCTTTAGTACCTTGAACGGTCCTATGAATCTTGGACTCAGTTTTCCTTTCTTGCCGAAATGGATCTTTCCTTTCCATGGAGATACCTTTAGGAATACAAAACTGCCGATTTCAAAATCTCGGTCTTGCCGATGCAAATCCGCATACTTTTTCTGGCGATCTTGAGCTGCTACTAGTCTAGCCTTTATTACTATCACCACGTCTGCAGTTTGTTGTACTAACTCTGGTCCGAGTATTCGTCATTCTCCGACTTTGTCCCAACATAATGGCGTTCTGCACTTTCTTCCGTAAAGAGCTTCGTACGGTGGCATGCCGATACTCGCATGGTAACAATTATTATACGCAAATTCGACTAAGGGTAGGTGATCGTCCCAATTTCCCTTGAAGTCCATCACACAAGTCCTAAGCATGTCCTCTAGCGTTTGTATTGTTCGTTCACTTTTTTCGTCTGTCTAAGGATGATAAGCAGTACTTAGCCTTAACTATGTTCCCATCTTCTCTTGCAAGCTTTTCCAGAATTTTGACGTGAAACGCGGGTCTCGGTCAAAAATAATTGACACCGACACTCTATGTCGTGAAACAATTTCCTTTACGTACAGACTCGCTAACTGATTCAAACTGTAGCGGATCTTGATCGGTAGAAAATGTGCGGTCTTTGTAAGTCGATCCACGATAACCCAAATGGCATCCAATCCCTTCTGCGTGACTAGAAGTCCTACCACGAAATCCATCGTAATATGCTCCCATTTCCACTCTGGTATTTTCAACAGTTGTAGCAACCCACTTGGCCGCTGATGCTCTCCTTTTATGCGTTGAGAAGTTAAACACTTACTAACGCACTCTGCGATTTCTCGTTTCAAATTGGGCCACCAAAAATATTGCCTAAAGTCTCGGTACATCTTAGTGCCTCCCGGATGAACGGAATATGTCGTATTGTGTGCCTCATGCAAAATCTCTTCTCTTAACTCGATTACCGCCGGTACCCACACTCGCCCTTCGAATCTTAAGATACCGCCTTTATCTATTCAAAATTTTTCTTCCTGATTTTCCATGATCCTTTTCTTGATCTTCTCACATTCTTCATCTTTCTCTTGTGCTTCTTTCACTCTATCCAACAATGTCGGACAAGCTTCCATTACAAATAATTTCTCTTTCGACCTCTCGGGTCCCCTTACCTCTATTTTTAACTTCTTCATATCTCTTATTAACTCCTCCTGAGTTGTTAGTTGAAACAATTTCTCTCTTCCTTTCCTGGTCTGAGCGTTGACAACTACGTTTGCCTTCCCCAGGTGATAAAGAATCTCACAGTCATAATCTTTGATTAATTCTAACCACCTTCTCTGACGTATATTCAACTCCTTCTGTGTGAAGATATATTTCAGACTTTTGTGGTCCGTGTATATCTCACATTTTTCTCCGTACAATTAATGCCTCCATATCTTTAATGCAAAAACTACTGCCGCTAACTCTAAGTCTTGAGTAGGGTATCATTTTTCGTAATCCTTCAATTGTCAAGACGCATACGCAATGACTTTATCATGTTGCATCAGAACACATCCCAGTTCTCTATGCGATGCATCACTATACACCACAAATCCTCCCGTATCATCTGGTAAGGATAATACAGGCGCCTCACTTAATTTCCTCTTCAACTATTGAAAATCTTTTTCGCATTTGTCTGTTCATACAAATTTCACCGTCTTTCTCATCAGATTAGTCAACGGGGTCACTTGCTTAGAAAAATCCTGAATAAATCTTCGATAGTACCCTGCTAACCCTAAGAAACCTCTCACCTCTATCGGTGTTCTCGGTTGTTCCCAACTACTTACCGTTTTGACCTTTTTCGGGGTCTACTGAGATTCCATTATGATCAACCATGTGGCCTAAGAATTGAACCTTCTTCATCCAAAATTCACATTTTGAAAACTTCGCATACATCTTCTCCTTTTGTAGTGCCTCCAAAACAATCTCCAGATGTTCGGTGTGTTCTTCCTCTGTCTTCGAGCAGATCAAAATGTCATCGATGAAAACTACTATGAATTTATCCAAGTATGGCTTGAAAACTTGATTCATCAAGTCCATGAATACTGCCGGAGCATTAGTTAAACCGAATGACATTACCAAAAACTCGTAATGTCCATAACGGGTTCGAAATGCAGTCCTTGGTATGTCCTCATCCCGCACATTTAGTTGATGATATCATGTCCGTAAGTCGATCTTCGAGAAATATTTTACTCCCTTCAGTTGATCAAATAAGTCGCCTATCCTTGGTAATGGATATCTGTTCTTGGTCGTTACTCTGTTCAATTCTCGATAATCGATACAGAGCCTCATCGATCCATCCTTTTTCTTAACGTATAACACTAGTGCTCCCCAAAGAAAACACACTCAGTCGAATATAACCCTTATCCAATAACTCTTGAAGTTGTATCATCAATTCCTTCATTTTTTCTAGCACCATACGATATGGAGCTTTCGAAATTGGTGCCGTTCCCGGTGCTAAGTCTATTACGAATTCGATTTCTCTGTCTGGCAGAAGTCCAGGCAGATCATCCGGAAACACATCTTGAAATTCATTCACTACGGGTATATCTTTAATTTCTACTCCCTTTTTTTGAGTATCTACGATGTAAGTTAAATAACCTACACATCCTTTCCTTAACAAGTTCTTGGCCTGCATCATCTTAACACAACACGATTGCTTAAGCGATGAACTACCATGAAACACTACCTTAGACTTGCTCGGAGTCTGAAGGTTCACACAATTGTTCTGACAATCAATTATCACTACATGATTATATAACCAATCCATGCCCAGTATTACGTCGAATTCTCCCAGTCTAATAGGAATCAAGTCTATGCTCAGTTCATGTTCTCTAAGGTTTGCGCGATAATTTCGATAAACGTATTCTATAGGGATTATTTCCTTATTCGCAACTTCTATGTTCAAGGAATCTTCTAAACGTTCTCGGGTTGTATTAAGTTTACTAGTAAATTCTTCAGATACAAAAGAACAGGTCACACCCGAATCAAATAATACATACGCATTTATATTATTGATTGGGATTATACCTGACACCACGTCCTTCGTAGCTATTGCGTCCTGGACGGTAATGTTAAAGGTTCAGGTGGTCGATCAGTTAGGTTGCACAGGTCCACTAATCATTAACTTGCTCCCTCCTCCCTGACCTCCGTCAGCTCCACCGCTTCCTTTCTTTGGGCAATCCTTTATCTGGTGCTCTGTCGATCCACAAGCAAAACATCCTCGGATCTTCTTTGGCTTTGAGCAATTTGGCAAGATGTGCCCCTCTTGGCCGTAATTATAGCATGTGCTTTTTCCCTTCCAGCACTCCCCCTGATGACTTCTTCCACACTTGTTACAAGTTTCGATTCTTTTCTTGAAATTTCTCTGATGACTCCCACCTTGATTATTGTTTCTGTTGTTGTTGTTGTTGTTGTTGTTGTTGTTGTTGTTGTTGTTGTTGTTATTTTCCCACTTCCTCTTTCCAAAATTACTCCCTCCGCTGCTGCTTCCTCCACGATGCTCATTACCAGTGTTCTTATTCTTCTTTTCCTTATGATATAGACTTAAGGCCTCACTACCACTTTCCGCAATGACTGCCTTCTCTAATAAGGTCGTAAAGGAATTAATCTGGAAGACTGATACCTTATTATACAACCACGACTTCAACCCTTGCTCGAAGTGTCTCGCCTTCCTTTCCTCATCTCCAACTTGGTGCTCCACAAAACGTGCGAGTTCATTAAACTTTGTTGCGTATTGCGCCACCGACATATCTCCTTATTTTAACTCTAGGAACTTCACTTCCATCCTACTCTTCATACTCTTTGGGAAATAGTTCTCAAAAAATAACGTCGTAAACCTCTCACATGTTATCGTTCCTTCCCCCGTTCTCTACTGATTAGTTTCCCACCAATAGTTCGCTTCGCCCCTCATCATGTATGTGGCAAATAGTGTCTTCTGGTCTTCACCCACACTTGCTATAGTGAAGGCCTTCTCGATCTCCTTGATCCAGGTTTGCGCAACTATCGAGTCAGTAGTTCCCATGAACTTTGGGGGTCCTACACTCTTAAAATCTATGAAGGTTGTTATTGGGACAGCTTTGGGAACGGGCGGTATGGGTTCGTTTCTTCCCCTCAGAGCTTCTCCCAGTAAATCTACCAATCACTGTATTGAATCTACAGGTCCTCTCTCATCATTAACTGACTCTTCTGGGATAGTTATTTTACGTCTGGGCGGCATTTTCTGCATCACAAAGATTTTATTTTATTATCTAATTATCATATTTAGACATTTCTCAATTGAAAGAACTAAGAGTCTATAACACGCTTCTGAAATAAGATCATTTCTATTCATATGCCAAATGGTACATCACATGTTCTTTCCTAGTATACTACTATAAATGACAACACATATCCCCTAATATCACAAAAGACGAGGACACCACTAGTTTACTACCCCCCTAACATTTTCCAAAAGTTGGGGTTACAACCATCTCGCAACTTACACAAAAGATTGAGATTACAACAACATTTTAACAACCCATAAATAAAACAACTACACTACTGAGCCCTTCCCTCTAGACTCAATCTAACATCCCACGCTCCACGGCGCTCTGATACTCCTTCTGCGTGATGTGTGCCACCATATCCCAACTTATGGTATGCTGGGTCTGTCCTTGCTCAGCTGGGTAGTGATTTATCCCATCGATCAATCTCTCCATGGTCGTGCGTAGAGAATAGCCCATCTTGTTCATCTTCCTCCTCTTGCATTGCACCTCATCCTCTAGATCATTCACCCTGTCATTGGAATCCTCCCACTTCTCCTCGAAGTGAATCCTATCCATCACCTCAATCGCTAACTGATTTTAGAGGGCCTCCTTCTCCGTCCTCTCACTCAAAAACCTCTGTTCCATTTCTTCTAGCTTTCCTGCCAAGTCAACGTTCCTCGCCACTGATCGGTGAAACATGGCCCCCATCTGGATCCCTGCCTCCTTACGGTGAGCAATTTCCACCTCCATCTCACGCATCACTAGTTGCCTCTCAAGAGTCTCAGTCTCTAGCTCCTCGACTCTACATCCTAATTCTAAAATCTATTCTTCATATTCTCCCAACATCCGATCTTCGAAAGTGGTCCCGTCGGAGTCCTCCATGGGCTCGGGTTCTTCCTCCATAGGCTCCTCCTCCAGAACAGACTCCTCAGGTAGAGGCTCCATCTCCTCCTCCTCATCATCATCATCATCAATAGGGGCAACTACCGATATAGGTTCTGCTATCAAGGGTGCCTCATAGACTACGTGGATATCACGCGGCTCTTCCTCTACAACTCGGCTAAGTCCTCCAATGTCAGTCATCCTACAATCACCAACATAAGTAAGACAAGACAAACAATAACCCCATCAGAGTGTCAAATAACATAAATTCATTTTATAGAATGAAGTTACATTTCATAACACACTAAGTCTCTCAAGGCAAACTCTACATGAGTTTTATCCCCTTCCTAACTTCTAAGTTTTCTTAAGTTATAATTTAAGGACTCTCATTCATAAGGTTTATAACTATAGCTTTGATACCAACCTGTGATGCCCCCAAATTCTTACCGCCACTTGGTCACTCGAATTTGGTTCATCACATTCTCATGGTAACACCATAATAACTAAAATCATACATTCACAACGAAAGATCTAATTTAGAATAATATACAATGATTTATTATAATTATTCCCTCAAGTCTCGCAACCTACAGTGCTTACTCTCTAAACATACAAGATAGTTATAAAACTCATATTAGGCATGCTTGTGAGTATTCATAACACATATGTGCAATTAGCACCGTTTTGGTTGAAAATATGCTTCGTTTATGCTTTTCTTGAAATGTGATACATAAGCATGGTATATATACGTTTATACTACATGAGTGAGTCTAAGAGTAACATCAAACGCGATCACAACTATTAGATTCCAACCCTCAAGGTAGTTTGACAATATTCATGTTCAAGGCTTAGTAGGAGGTTCAACATGTTCATGCTTGCTTACTAACCTCATAAACACCATCTAAAGGTTTATTCATGCATTTCTAAGTCATACTAACATGCTTGCCAAGTCAGAATGTATATCATGTAGTAGTCATGCTTGTTAGCTTATTATACTAAGCCTTTTCTTGAAAACAACTCTAACACAAAGCCTAATAAGGTAGTTATGAACAAAGGAACTAAGTACACTTTAGCATGCTCATCTAGGTGTAAAATCAGTTATGTATAGATTACTAGGCTCACAATATACAGAACATGAACTCTAACATAGTTTGTTTTCAAAGCTTAAAGTCTAAATTTCCATCTAAACCATATGCTTTCGTTAATCATGCAAATCTATTAAAACATGCCCACATTAGGTTCATATATATATATATACCCCTTACACATGCTTGCATGCTATTATAAGTCATAGTACTATAACAGATTGCATAACAGAAGCTCAAAACTGAACTCAGGAACTGGTGCAGCTGCGCTGTGCCTCAGTGTTAATCCGGCGCAGCTGCGCTGTGTCTGGTTCGAGCCAGTAACAAACTGCTTCGGTAGAAAGCTAGCCCAACCATAGAAATTACTCATAAATTCATTTCTAAACAGCCATGTATCAGTTTAACATGCTTATATGGTCATTTAACAACTATATGGACATTACCCAATCTTATTAACATCTAATTTCACAAAATCAAGAATTTAAAATTTAAGAACTCAAAACTTTGTTTAACATAAACTGAAAATGGAAATCAAGGAATAGAATTAGACGTCTGAAGTGTGAAAGGAACTTGCTCTTAATGAATTCTTAAGCTCTTAGAACACTTGTATTCTCTCAATCAAACACTAAGCAATTTCTCAGACAACTCCAAGCAACACCACTGATAAACATGTCTGCTATTTAAAGAGGGAGTTTGGACTGGGCATTGGTGTTACACAAGATGGGAATCCATGGTGCAATGAAATGAAACAATGGCTGCTCAAGGGTTGGCCAACCACCCAAAACTCAGCCATCATCCTCCTAGAGCTATCCTTTTGGAAGAATACGTATTCTAGCTTTGAGTTACTATTTATGTACTTCTGCCATTCATTTTGGGACAACTGAAAATCTCAGTAACACTTAGTCCCATTCCATTTAGTTACTTTGTTATCCAAAAATGGTTTTAATGTCCAAGTGTCACCATATTAGGAGAAATTAGGGTTATTTATATCCACACATCATATAGTCCATGTACATTTAATACACGCAATAAAATAATGCAGTCCGATATTATTGTCTGGGTAGTTTCTTAATTATCTCTACCACTCATATAACCATATTATAACCTTATTATATCAATAACTTATTTATTTATGTCAAATAAATAATTTATTCATTTCCTTGATTAATTACCACTAATATAATTTAATCCATTTCTTATTGATGAAATTATGGATTTTCATAACCATTAATTATCGATAATATTCTTATTATATTTATAGATATATTACAAGTAATAATAATCACATATTATTAATTAATTACCATGTAATCAATATTCCACCACAAATAATTAATATTAATTAATGGTCTACTTAATAATTCCGTTGTCGAACATAACATACTTCGTTTCATGGTTTATCAATGTCACACATATCACATAATTGTTCCATTTAATTTCTAAACTGAAACAAATTAGTTTTCTCCAACTGACCACTGGCGCAGCTGCACCAGTTTGTACTGCTGGGATGGCGCAGCTGCGCCGTACCCTGACAGTGCCAAGACTAGTTTAGCTTCAAGTCCGTGCCAATTTTCATCGCTAAACTCGTTTTATACGACATGAATTACTCCACATGACTAATATTACAAGTCTAAGAGCGTACTTATTAACTACATGAAATTTCATGATCAACCCGATTATCTTCCTAATTCCCATTTTAACTTTCTTAGTGAATTTTCTCGTTTCGCATTATAACACACAAGGTATTTCACATTTCTCATCGTCAATTCACACATCTTAATACGCATTGATCTAATACGAATCAATTGCGTTAACCAACTCATAAAATAATAACACTTATATTCACATAAATAGTATTTCCATTAATATATTCATTTTATAATACGTGAAAATTCTCGGATATTACATTACCACCGAAGTGGTTACCATTTCTGGCATGTTGACTTCCTCCACGTTTGTTGTCACCGCTTCGATGACTGCTTCCACTGGTAATATCGCTTTGTCGGCTGCTATCTCTTGATTGGGTTGACTCATTATCACGTTCCAATAACTAAGCCCTATTTACAACATCTGAATACAAACACAGTTTGTGAGAGATAAGGTATTGACGTATCTTGTGACACCCCCAATTCCTGGTACTCCATTTCCTCAAGATTTGGTGTTCACGTAATCAAAACATTCATTTCTAACTACCCAATTATAATAAAATTAAATAAATAAAACCTGCCCATACAGGATTAAATTTAAATAAATCTCCCAGGTTATCTAACATTTACAAACATTCATTCATTCATGCGGAATAATTAAAATAACATTCATTACAATCTTTAAACAAGTCTGAAAATAAACTATTCAATCTATTACAGGTCTTCAGCATTGTTTCATCTTTCCTTTCCCTTTACTGGTGCTAGGTACATCACCAGTTTCAATCTTAGCTATAAGAAAGTTTACAGGCAAGAGTGAGCAAACAAAGCCCACTTGAAATAATAATAGATAAATCATTTAACTTTACATCATTTGCCAATATTAGGTTTAATAGAACTGAACAATAAATTCTATTACTTTCTGAAAACTTTAATCAATTACTGAGGGTCTAATAACCACGAATCATGTCCACAGTCATAAGTAATCTTCAACCTAAACTTTAACAGTCATAAGACTGTAAGGACTTCATGTACTTAGGGGGATCAACCCTTTGTACAATGTATTGTGCACAACCATTTCAACGCTAATCGTAAACCTCTATTAAAAGAGTTGTTCATCTCAGTATTTAGAATACAAGTCCGCACTAAAGTAAGTTTGGTTTGGATAAGCTTTCAAGGAAATTTGGAATTTAACGAACATCAACTAAGGAGTAGTTGAATAAGACCAATAACACTATACTATAGAATAATAGTGATTGAATCAATCATAGTAAACTAAAGTCATGCATTAGGAATAATCTAATAGCATACAATTTGAATAACTATAGCATACCTTGTGTAAGACCCCGAATTTTATGAAATAAAAGTATTCAATTTTTCTTATAATTACTATTCAGTAAATGGTTAAATTGATAAAAGTTTAAAGTTATGGGTGAAATATGAATTTTTTTTCAAAATAAGCAAGTGGTTATAAAATAATTATTGTTGTCGGTAAATATTCGTTTGGTCGTGGAATATTCTTTCTTTCGGGGAATATTCGTACGACGGCACAGCTATTTGTGGGCCCCATAACGAATAACTGTCGGGTGAAGGAAAACGACAAATTTGAGTTTTTACAAATAACGGCGTAGTTGTTACCGTTAACGCTGTTGGAATACCCGGTGGTTAAAATACAGTAATACGCGTTATTGCACAGTAGCACACGGTATTGCATAGTATTTTTGAAATTATTGATTCTTACGTAAGAAGGCACTACTCAATAATTGTTACAGTAATTACTGTTCAATATTTTATTTTATTGATTCAATAATTGCTACGTTGAAATTTTATATTGTTGTTGTTCAATAATTGTTGCTGCACAGTATTTCCCATTATCAGATCAATAATTCATATTATTTGAATAATATTATTAGATAACATTATTGGCAATGACTAGAAAGTTCTGTCTAAGGAGAGGTTTGGTCATCTAATTGCGCGCCAGTAAGGAAAAATCCTTATTGGAAAGCCCCCTCTTTCCTGGGAACGGCCTGGTTGTCATAAATGTGATTCTGTAATATTATTTGTGAATAATTAATTATTGATTCGTATGATAAGGAAATATTTATTTTATGTGGATATAAACGAGGGACATATTTTTGTGGTTAAAAATGAAGGAGTTAATGTTGAGGTTTTTATCAGTATTTTTGTCGGAATGGTGGTATTAAAAATCAGGATTTTTGAGATATATTGCGGGGGTTATAATTTTTAATCCGACCGTTGGATCGTTGTGATTTTTTGATATGTTATACATATATAAGTTGAGTATATGCCCACAAATTTTGAACCGTTAAAAATGAACGTATGATTTATTATGAATTTTACGAGATGACTGGTTCAGAAATTATTGAATTTTCAGAGTTTATCATTTTGGTGGAAAATTCTAGAATTGGTGGGCCCCACTTGTGGTTGGTGAAGAAATGTGCTGAATTATATTTCAAATGTGGTGGGTGGGAATAGTAGCAGGTAAAGCCATCAGGTTGCAGGTCAAACCTACCAAAATTTTCCTATAAATAGAGGGCTAAGTTAGAATTGAAAATCACACCAGAAACATAAGTTTTCTCTCTTTCTCTCTCTATATTATGAAGCATATTTTGTGAGTATTTAGATACTTTGAGAGTTGCTATTCAGTGCAAGTTTCCTTCGGCTTTGCATACCGATCAGAAGTACTGCTCTTTTGAGGTAAGGGATTGTAAGGGATAGTAAGGGATATTAAGGGATTTTAAGGGTTGTTATGATTTTCAGTTTCATAATTTTTCTGATCTTCAAAAATTCTGGAAAAATTTGAAATGATATTTTGATGAGTTTTCTTGATTGTGTCCAAAAATGGTGATTTTTGGATGTATAGATTGAGAGTTATGAATTTTATGAGAAAAGACTATTTTAAAAGTAACAGCTTATAATTCCTTGTGGTTAATTCCAAAATTGATGAAATTTTTATTGGGAGTACATGTATATGATAGAAGTATACTCTGTAAATTTCAGAATTTTTGGACAAAAGTACAATTTTTGATAAATGTCTAAATATTCGGCTATTTTGGCCATATGAAAAATAGTAACTGACTTTTAAAAATTCTGAGAAAAATATATGTTCACTGTGGGACTATATTATGCTAAATCCCAGAAAAGAAATATTTTTGGAACTGATTTGGTATTTTCATGAAAATGGTCTAGTTATGAGTAAATGAATTAAATATGTTTTGTGAAGAAAGAAAATTGAAAAATAGGATTTTATGGCTTGAGAATCCTATATGAGGTATATGCAGATTTTTGATGAGGGTTTTGGTTATTGATGATGAAATTGTAAGAGTTGGCATTTTATGATGATTAAATGCATTAATTAGTAAAGTGTAAACAATTAAAATAAATTGTTTATAAATTTAAGTAATGTTATTCTTTCAATATCATTATACCGAAATATTGGTATGAATTTTATTGTAGAATTTCTATCTTTTGTGTCGGGGTTACTATTCATGAGTTACGAATATTACTCTTGAGATTAAAACTATATGTTGATCATATTATTTTTATCATCATATATAACATTTTTATAACCCTGATGTTGAAATTCTCTTTCACTGGAGTGTAAAGATGGGTAGATTATTGGTATGATCATGACTAGGGTTCTCTTTGGCCTGTAGTGCAAAGTTGAATTGTGACTGGTATGATCATGACCATTGAATTTATAATTGAATATCTTAAGCTTAAGTGCAAAGGTGAATTGATCAACATGGTTATAATTATTGTTTATATAAATTCTGAAATGATTATATATTTCTTTGAGATATGAATATATTTGGCCTGTAGTGCAAATATGAATTGTTGATGAATATCTTTGGCATGTAGTGCAAAGATGGCCTGTTGATGAATATCTTTGGCCTGTAGTGCAAAGATGAACTGTTGTTGAATATCTTTGGCCCGTAGTGCAAAGATGGTTTGTTGATGAGTATCTTTGGCCCGTAGTGCAAAGATGGATTTGTTAGTATGATTATAAACAGGAACTGTGATTTGGTATAACCATGATCTTTGATGTTTCAGGTAAAGACAGGGGATGAAAATATTCTTCGTCCTGGGTGCGAAGAAAAATTTATAGTCACAATTATGATTATGAGTTATTCATATGATTGTGGAAAGGAACTGTTGAGTGATGTTACATGGATAAAATATTATTGGTGGATTTTTAACATGGAGAAGATAATAGACTTTATAGTCTATTTGACTCTTCTAATGGATTGCTCGTTCCGCTGCAACTATGGTTGAAATTTTTATCATTTACCATATGTTCTAAATCTCTGATTTATTATTGATGAATGCTATTGATAATTTAATTATCTTTAGTCATGATATTCTTTACTGAGCTAGTTGTGCTCACCCTTTTGCTTCACAATTCCTTTCAGGTAATAAGAGTGTAGCTGGGTCGAGCGAGGGTAACGGGGAAATAGAACGGTGGTCTCTAGATGTGGATGTTCTCCCGAAACAGTATAGAAAAGTTCATTTAGTAGTTATATTTGGTGAATCCAATAGGGTAAGGTGTACCCAACATTGGAAGGGTGGTTTGCCACTATCATACAAGATGTCTAACGACATACAACCTCGTGTCATCATAAGACAGGGATGTGCTCATCCACTTGCTGAGTATATATACAAGCACTACCTATATAATCTTGGTATTTGTTTGAAGTATAATTCTCAGTTAGATACAGTGGAGATAATGATAAGTCAAGAGAAGACTCACCATTGGGAAGAATATGATAGTAATCTTCTCGTTTTTCTTTGGGGTCTATTGGGTCAACCAAGGATAATTCTGTGGCCATATGATATCTATCATAACCTAGATGCGTGGCCTCCCATGTACGAAGGTTTTCTTGAGCACTTTCCAAAGATTCTAATTTCTAAAACAGTTTTTGACTATACCTTTATGTAAGGTGTCATTGTGAGGTGATGTCCACGGTTGGAACATGAGTCACATTTGGTATATATTTATATCCAAACTTATAGCATATGTGTTGTTGTATTTTGCACGACAATTGTTGTAATAAAGTTACAGTTTTTTTCTATACCATGTATTTGGCGACTCAGAATAGGTTGGATGGAATGGACCTATTTTGGGGTCGTTACACCTTGCTTGAACAATACTAAGCCAAGGTTAATTAGAATTGAATACTAAACATGCATAGCAATTTATTTATGCATGCTAAACAACAAGTGTAATACAAGAATAATTTGTTCAACATCAAACCAAAGTTTAGACAGCTTGCATCATTATAAGGTAATCGAATTGAAAACAATAATTAGTTCAATAAGATAAAGGATTAGAAATCTTGCATCGTCATGAGTAACTAAATACAATGACCTACTCAATAATAGACAATCTCGCTCTACGAAAATGTAGAGGTAGCAACTTGCAAGAATTGTAATTGAATTTGAAAACAATAATGTACCAAATAAATTTAAACTCGCACAATGAAGTTTTGAGTTAGAGAACTTGCCTTGTTCGTAGGCTAAACCGAATCAATTTGAATCACAATATCCTATATACATATGTCATCGTGAAATAGTTAGTCATTAACACATAACTAATACATTCATCGTGTAGGTTAAACAATCATTACTCACGTTCACCAAAGGTCCTACACATATCATATGTATTGACAATACACATTAGTTATACTAACATTAGATTCATATAGCTTACTAACAAAATCGCATCTTTTCATGAACATCACTATTTAGCTTTATTACAACTACTTAAGTGATCATGCCATTGCACTATATACACATTAACAACTTGATACAGCATCCTATTACATGTCTAACATGTTATCATTAGGTTATACTAATACACAAAGGATTGCACTTGCATCTGCGCATTCCGACGCCTTCCGATGGCCTCCAAATACACAACAGTCCTAAAGATAGCCGTTTTGACCCTTCATAACGATTTCAAATTGAAACACTTAAAGAATAAAAGTTATAGGCCTATTCGTCCTCGTTCCGAATCATCTTGAATCGCATCAATCAGAGTTCGTATGAAAAAGTCATACTCATTTTAGTAAACTACGTCCGCTCAATTTTTTTTTTCAAAATTTTGGCTTGACAGAACACCCCCCCCCCCCGCCGGGGGGGTTTTTGCACTAGGGGGCCCGCCGGGGCGGGGGTCACTGCTGCGATTATGCGATTTTAGCTCTAGAACACTACGTAAAGCCAAATTAGGCCTCCAAACTCCTTTCTAACAACCATACCAAACTACCCAATGAGTAAATAGGTTTACATAAACATAATCTAATACTTTCTAACGCGTTTCTAGTCATCTAAACAACATAAACATCAAATTTACAACACCCGATTTCAATGTTTTTGGCAAAACTCCATTGTTGACAATTTTTAATGAAAATCAACACTGTGATTTTGTTTTTCAATAAAAACAGAAATTTCAAAACATCATAGTTATGATTATACATACTTTATCAATTTCCATAATCAATTTATCAATTGAACAACTACTTAAACCTTAATTTCTATTGTAAACTAAGCCATGTTCATATATATTCATATAAACTCACTGTAATATGGGTTTCTTCACAAATTACATACATACATGAATTAATTGACTATTCCTATATATAACTTATGAAAAACAATTTTTATAACAAATAATTTAACATACAAAACCATATACCACACATAATTTATCCTTCACAAAAATTTTTCAGAGAATTTTAGGAAGAGAAGACAACTAAAATTTTGAAAAATAAAAGGGTTTAGATGATACCTTGTATCCTAGAAGATGATAACTTTGTTTAAGAAGATGATAACAAGACTTCTTTTCTCTCAATTCTTGTCACAATTTCTCTAGGATTATCTCAATTTTTCTCTGTATTCTTCTTCTTCTCCTCTCTTCTTTTTCTGAGTCTTTCTCCTAACTCTATTTTAACTTACGTACTAACAATAAGATATAACGCATACTAATAATAATATAGGTATTAAGTATATAATATTAATATATGTATAACTGACATCAGTTATCTAACTTTTTTAAAAATCAAAAGCCCTAAGGCTTGTTTGGCTAACATAATAAAAATAACTCATTAACTCTTACACTTTGTTTGGTAAACCTAATTAAAATAAATTAATTAATCCTTATACCTTGATTGGTAAAACACCATTAAATTAAAGACTTAATATGCATTAAAACTTGTTTGGCCAAAACTAAATTAAAGTCCTTTAATTTATTTTAATAACTCCTTTATAGCAAGGTTATTAGTCACACTTTATTTAATTAAATAAATAAAACATTAATCCATTAAATTACTTTAATCACATAAATAATTATAATTTCTTTTACAATTGTAACTTCATTTAATCAACTAATATTTTAAACTACAATTTCTCATTTAAAATATTATTATTTATTTAAAATCATTATAAGCTCTCTAGCTTATTAAATTAATAATTATTATAAAATCTCATAACAACTAATTTATTTAGCTCCTTAATTAATTACACAACAAATAATTAACTAAATCACATCAATTCAAATTGCCATATAATTAAATAAATATTTAATATTTACTACTTAATTATTTATCTGATTATTTATTCAACAAATAATTAAATACACCACATCACTCAAATTGAACAATTAATTATTCAATCAATAAACCTATCCATTAAATATTTATATAAATCAATAAATATTTATTATAACACTTCAAAATTATAGAATGTTACATATCTCGGGTTTCAAACCTCTTAGAAATATCGGTGTCATTCTCTTCTCGTTATCAACTAAGTGGGACGCAAACCAGGATAACTCGACAAACTTGGCTTCGTACTGCGACACGGTTATATTGTTTTGCTCCAGCTTGATGAACTCTACCTCTTTCATGTGACGAATACTTTTGGGAAAGTACTTGTTGTTGAACAGTTCTTGGAACTTCTCCCAAGACAGTTTGAGTGATGTAGGCTGGGTACGCTTTACAGATTTTCACCAGTAATCTGCCTCCCCTTGCAACATGAAGGTGGCAAAGGGAACCTTTTGCTCCTCTGAGCATCTCAAGACATCAAATATCTTGGTGATCTGCTTTATCCACGTCTTCACCTTAAGTGATTTTGACTCTCTAATAAACTCTGGTGGTCCCAGCTCCTTGAACTGCTTAGCGGTGACTGTCCGAGAGTTGCCAGTGTTTCCACCTGTATTTTGGACAGGAGCCGCTCTCGCTTGATGTTGCATGAATTGCATAAAGCCTCTGAACATCCCATCATTCATCATTTGATCGGTGTTATTGTTTACCTGAGGATTATTGTCTTCCTGTTGTACATTATCCTAGGTATTGATCTGTGGTGACTCAACGGTCTCCTGTGCTCCATTGCTATTCTCAACATTCTCGGATGTCATTTTCAAATACTGCCACAAAATAATGGTTAATTGACACACCACATAATATCCCTATATTCTGACCGACCAGGGATCATATCCCTAAGCTTTGATACCAATTGTGAGGCTCTCAAAATAGGTATACATCACACATTCTGAGTTGCCAAATACATGGTACAGAATACAAATACAAACATAAATATACAACATGAGCTGTGAGTTTTAATACAAATATTGTCTTCTAGACAGTATTCAAATCTAAAATAAGTCCTTAATACATTTATTATCGCACTATTTCATAGAATAGTGAGGACTACTAATGCAAACATCTGGACTGTCACTCCGTTTCCCGACTAGTCCCAGCTATATTCTCATTTCCTGAAGAGAACAATGAAAGCAAATGGTGAGCTCAACTAGCCCAGTAAGAAATATTATGACTAAGATAATGCAAAATATATTATCGTTAGCCTTCAACAGTGTTAAACTGATAAAATACAATAGACATCAAGTTTAACTGCAGCGGAACAAGCAATCCATTAGAAGAGTCAAGTAGAACATGAAATCTACTATCTTCTATGATTTAAAAAGTTTATCAACAGTTTTATCACTTAGACTCAGCTTAATAAATAATCCACATCATTGAATCATCCTTGCACTACAGCCCAGGATATTCGTGTTTTAACCAATGGTCATGATCATGCCAACAACTGTCTATCAATGCACTACGGGCCAATGAGGACTCTTACCACATCATTTGTACCATTACAACCATGATTATATCAAATAATCCCTAGTCATAATCACACCAAGTCCATCTACGCACTACGGGCCACGGATGACTTTCATAATAATATAAGCATGAGGATGATGACAATGATATAAGAATTCAATTAAAAGAAAGCAAATAATAAATTTTTAAATATTTATAATTTAATTTATCCAGAATTCAATAATGTTTAAATTGTCAACATGATACTGCTTTGTGGAGTAAAATTTAAGAATAATATTGTATCAAAAATGATTTGGACCGAAAAGAAATTAATTTTTATCATGAATGGTACCCCATGTATGACCCCGAATTTTATGAAATAAAAGTATTCAATTTTTCTTATAATTACTATTCAGTAAATGGTTAAATTGATAAAAATTTAAAGTTATGAGTGAAATATGATTTTTTTTCAAAATAAGCAAGTGGTTATAAAATAATCATTGTTGTCGGGGAATATTCGTTTGGTCGTGGAATATTCTTTCTGTCGGGGAATATTCGTACGACGGCGCAGCCATTTGTGGGCCCCATAACAGAATAACTGTCGGGTGAAGAAAACGACAAATTTGAGTTTTTACAAATAACGACGTAGTTGTTACCGTTAACACTGTTAGAATACCCGGTGGTTAAAATACAGTAATACGCGTTATTGCACAGTAGCACACGGTATTGCATAGTATTTTTGAAATTATTGATTCTTACGTAAGAAGGCACTACTCAATAATTGTTACAGTAATTACTGTTCAATATTTTATTTTATTGATTCAATAATTGCTACGTTGAAATTTTGTATTATTGTTGTTCAATAATTGTTGCTGCACAGTATTTCCCATTATCAGATCAATAATTCATATTATTTGAATAGTATTATTAGATAGCATTATTGGCAATGTCTAGAAAGTTCTGTCTAAGGAGAGGTTTGGTCATCTAATTGCGCGCCAGTAAGGAGAAATCCTTATTGGAAAGCCCCCTCTTTCCTGGGAACGGCCTGGTTGTCATAAATGTGATTCTGTAATATTATTTGTGAATAATTAATTATTGATTCATATGATAAGAAAATATTTATTTTATGTGGATATAAATGAGGGATATATTTTTGTGGTTAAAAAATGAAGGAGTTAATGTTGAGATTTTTATCCGTATTTTTGTCGGAATGGAGGTATTAAAAATCAGGGTTTTTGAGATATTTTGCGGGGGTTATAATTTTTAATCCGACCGTTGGATCGTGGTAATTTTTGGATATGTTATACATATATAAGTTGAGTATATGCCCACAAATTTTGAACCGTTAAAAATGAACGTATGATTTATTATGAATTTTACGAGATGACTGGTTCAGAAATTGTTGAATTTTCAGAGTTTATCATTTTGGTGGAAAATTCTAGAATTGGTGGGCCCCACTTGTGGTTGGTGAAGAAATGTACTGAATTATATTTCAAATGTGGTGGGTGGAAATAGTAGCAGGTAAAGCCATCAGGTTGCAGGTCAAACCTACCAAAATTTTCCTATAAATAGAGGGCTAAGTTAGAATTAAAAATCACACCAGAAAAAAGTTTTCTCTCTTTCTCTCTCTAGATTATTGAGTGTATTTTGTATGTATTTAGATACTTTGAGAGTTTCTATTCATCAGAGCAAGTTTCTTTCAGCCTTATACCGGTATTCCGACCAGAAGTACTGATATTTTGAGGTAAGGGATATTATTTTCTTCTTAATAATATTATTTTCTTCAATATCATTATGCTGAAATATTGATATGAGTTTTTATCAAATTTGGAACTTTTTGTGTCGGGGGTTACTATTTACGTATACGGCACTATTCACGTATACGGTACTATTCACGAATACGGCACTATTCACCGAAAAATAAAATTTTTCCTTTTTGTCCAAGATGTCTATTATGGTTACTATCTTTGATTGTATCCATGTTTTGATCTTTATTTTTGAATTCTGCTTCACAATTGATTATTATGAAGTATTATTGATCTTGGATAAACTGTTATACGAATCCCTACTATTTGTCCTTCTGTCTCATTGGATTCGTTCTCTTTAAGATATTTTTCATCATCCTCAGTCCTAAATGATGATATTAATGAATATCTTTGGCCTGTAGTGCAAAGATGTATGATTACTTGATGAATATCTTTGGCCTGTAGTGCAAAGATGAACAGGTGTTGAGATGAACATGACTGACTGATGATACAAATGAATATCTTTGGCCTGTAGTGCAAAGATGAATATTTGGTTAAAGATTATTATTAATTGATGTTACATGGATAAAATATTGATGATGGACTTTTAAATCTTAGAAGATAGTAGAATTCTTTCTCTACTTGACTCTTCTAATGGTTTGCTGTTTCCGCTGCAGTTGTTGATCTAAAACTTGTTGTCGATTATATTTTATCTGATTTTTCCCTGTTGAAGACTAACGATAATTTGTTATATATTATCTTAGTCATAATATTCTTTACTGGGCTAGTTGAGCTCACCCTTTTCCTTTTTGTTCCATTTTTCTTCTCAGGAGGTGAGAACATAGCAGGATCTAGTCGGGGTATGGAGTGATGGTTCTAGAAAGATGTATTAGCAGTCCTCACTATTTCTGTAAAATAGTGTTTGAATAATTATAATGAGAATTTATTTGAGTGTGGATATTGTCTAGAAGACAATATTTGTATTTAAACTCACAGTATGTGTTGTCGTATTTTGCACGACAATTGTATTATTGAAGTTGTAGTTTGCTTTCTGTACCATGTATTTGGCGACTCAGAATGGGTGTTGTATACCTATTCTGGGGGCGTCACAGTTGGTATCAGAGCTTAGGGATATGATCTCTGGCGGAGATCGGGGAATACAACTAGGAGGGGAGAGATGAGTAAATCCTTCGCTAGTGTGTCCTACCTAAGCTTATTTGTTGTTCAGTCATAATATTGGGATATTATGTGATATGTTAATTTATTTAATTAACCCTTGTTTTATGGCAGTATTTGAGAATGGCAGCTGAGAATGCTAAAAATGGAGTGAATGAGACTGTGGGGATACCTCTAATCACTAACCGTGATAATGTGATGTCAAATGAAGAAGGAATTAGAGATATCCATGTGGTGAGTGAAGAATTGATAGTTACACCCGAGATAGTCGCAGAGGTAACAGCTGAGACTGAGGAAGAAGAGGAAGAAGAAGTACCAGAGGAGAGTTTATTAGTGGTATTATATGATCAAAATGTAGAATTTCAAAATCGTATTCATGAGTTAGAAGAGCAGGCAGAAGAACGACAGGCGGTCGTGGAACAAAAGGATGCAATAATTCAAGCTTGTGTTACCCGATATGTGATGCTTGAACAGAAGCATTCTTTGGCAGAGTATAAGATGATAAAAATAGAATCTGAGCTGAGAGAAGAAAAAACTGAACGAGTGAGAATAAGTGATGCATGGGCAAAAGCCGCACGACACGTGGATATTGTTGAAAGAGATGTTCGATCTAAGAAGGCTAAAATAGATGATATGAATTTCTCTTTTTGGAAAGCAATTGGGAGAACCCAACATCGAGTTTTGAATTACCTTGTACATAGCGGTCAACCTGAATCCGATATGGATCGAAGATTGATGATTCAGATCATGAATGAGGAGTACGAAGAGGCAGTTGAGGGAGGAATATGTCCTGTAGAAAGGTATATTCCAACGGTAATGATGACGCCAAATGCTACTCTAGACAAGTCAAAGCCGAGTAGTTCGAGGGATGGCAGTTGTCATGACTTCCCAACAAATGAGGAACCCAAATGAAGTTATCATGGGAGATGAGCAATGGAGAAATCATGATGATCTGAGAGATAGAATCTGAAATAGAAGCAAGGTATTCTCAACTCTTCGAAATACCAGGTACGTAAATTTCGGGGACGAAATTTCATAAGGAGGGGAGATTGTAAGACCCCGAATTTTATGAAATAAAACTATTCAATTTTTCTTATAATTACTATTCAGTAAATGGTTAAATTGATAAAAATTTAAAGTTATGAGTGAAATATGATTTTTTTTCAAAATAAGCAAGTGGTTATAAAATAATCATTGTTGTCGGGGAATATTTGTTTGGTCGTGGAATATTCTTTCTGTCGGGGAATATTCGTACGACGGCGCAGCCATTTGTGGGCCCCATAACAGAATAACTGTCGGGTGAAGAAAACGACAAATTTGAGTTTTTACAAATAACGACGTAGTTGTTACCGTTAACACTGTTAGAATACCCGGTGGTTAAAATACAGTAATACGCGTTATTGCACAGTAGCACACGGTATTGCATAGTATTTTTGAAATTATTGATTCTTACGTAAGAAGGCACTACTCAATAATTGTTACAGTAATTACTGTTCAATATTTTATTTTATTGATTCAATAATTGCTACGTTGAAATTTTGTATTATTGTTGTTCAATAATTGTTGCTGCACAGTATTTCCCATTATCAGATCAATAATTCATATTATTTGAATAGTATTATTAGATAGCATTATTGGCAATGTCTAGAAAGTTCTGTCTAAGGAAAGGTTTGGTCATCTAATTACGCACCAGTAAGGAGAAATCCTTATTGGAAAGCCCCCTCTTTCCTGGGAACGGCCTGGTTGTCATAAATGTGATTCTGTAATATTATTTGTGAATAATTAATTATTGATTCATATGATAAGAAAATATTTATTTTATGTGGATATAAATGAGGGATATATTTTTGTGGTTAAAAAATGAAGGAGTTAATGTTGAGATTTTTATCCGTATTTTTGTCGGAATGGAGGTATTAAAAATCAGGGTTTTTGAGATATTTTGCGGGGGTTATAATTTTTAATCCGACCGTTGGATCGTGGTAATTTTTGGATATGTTATACATATATAAGTTGAGTATATGCCCACAAATTTTGAACCGTTAAAAATGAACGTATGATTTATTATGAATTTTACGAGATGACTGGTTCAGAAATTGTTGAATTTTCAGAGTTTATCATTTTGGTGGAAAATTCTAGAATTGGTGGGCCCCACTTGTGGTTGGTGAAGAAATGTACTGAATTATATTTCAAATGTGGTGGGTGGGAATAGTAGCAGGTAAAGCCATCAGGTTGCAGGTCAAACCTACCAAAATTTTCCTATAAATAGAGGGCTAAGTTAGAATTGAAAATACACCAGAAACAAGTTTTCTCTCTTTCTCTCTCTAGATTATTGAGTGTATTTTGTGAGTATTTAGATACTTTGAGAGTTTCTATTCATCAGAGCAAGTTTCTTTCAGCCTTATACCGGTATTCCGACCAGAAGTACTGATATTTTGAGGTAAGGGATATTATTTTCTTCTTAATGATATTATTTTCTTCAATATCATTATGCTGAAATATTGATATGAGTTTTTATCAAATTTGGAACTTTTTGTGTCGGGGGTTACTATTTACGTATACGGCACTATTCACGTATACGGTACTATTCACGAATACGGCACTATTCACCGAAAAATAAAATTTTTCCTTTTTGTCCAAGATGTCTATTATGGTTACTATCTTTGATTGTATCCATGTTTTGATCTTTATTTTTGAATTCTGCTTCACAATTGATTATTATGAAGTATTATTGATCTTGGATAAACTGTTATACGAATCCCTACTATTTGTCCTTCTGTCTCATTGGATTCGTTCTCTTTAAGATATTTTTCATCATCCTCAGTCCTAAATGATGATATTAATGAATATCTTTGGCCTGTAGTGCAAAGATGTATGATTACTTGATGAATATCTTTGGCCTGTAGTGCAAAGATGAACAGGTGTTGAGATGAACATGACTGACTGATGATACAAATGAATATCTTTGGCCTGTAGTGCAAAGATGAATATTTGGTTAAAGATTATTATTAATTGATGTTACATGGATAAAATATTGATGATGGACTTTTAAATCTTAGAAGATAGTAGAATTCTTTCTCTACTTGACTCTTCTAATGGTTTGCTGTTTCCGCTGCAGTTGTTGATCTAAAACTTGTTGTCGATTATATTTTATCTGATTTTTCCCTGTTGAAGACTAACGATAATTTGTTGTATATTATCTTAGTCATAATATTCTTTACTGGGCTAGTTGAGCTCACCCTTTTCCTTTTTGTTCCATTTTTCTTCTCAGGAGGTGAGAACATAGCAGGATCTAGTCGGGGTATGGAGTGATGGTTCTAGAAAGATGTATTAGCAGTCCTCACTATTTCTGTAAAATAGTGTTTGAATAATTATAATGAGAATTTATTTGAGTGTGGATATTGTCTAGAAGACAATATTTGTATTTAAACTCACAGTATGTGTTGTCGTATTTTGCACGACAATTGTATTATTGAAGTTGTAGTTTGCTTTCTGTACCATGTATTTGGCGACTCAGAATGGGTGTTGTATACCTATTCTGGGGGCGTCACACCCCAGGTGAATAGTAATTGAGTGAATAGTATCCCGTGAATAGTAATTCGAGAATAGTACTTCGAGAATAGTACTTCGTGAATAGTATCCCGTGAATAGTAATTCGAGAATAGTACTTCGTGAATAGTACTCTGGCATAAAAAGGTTAAAACTTATCAAGAATGCTCAGAATAATATTTTTTCATGAAAAGATACTGGATGAAACGCAAATATCAAGGATATTCTACTAATTTCCTGGAGTATAGAAGTTAAAACTTAACAAAAGGAGTATAGAATTTGAAATCTGAAATAAAATAATATTACTTACATACTACAGAATATGGAATAAAATATTATTTTATACGAATACTGAATAAAAATAATATCCCTTACCTTGAAAAGAAGAGTACTCCAACTAGTATAGCGGGGATATTCTTGAAGAAAACTTTCACTGTTTTCTACGCTCAAACCTTTCTAAAACTCGAAAGAAATACACTCAATATTATAGAAGAAGAACTGTGACACCCCCAAATCCAGGCACTTCGATTCCACGGGATTTGGTGTTCACTGAACAAATATCATCTATCTATCTACCCATAATAAATGCAAACCATGCAATAGATAGAAATAAAATCTTCCCCTTAAGGGTTACAACATCTGAATAATAATAATATAATCCCAGGTTAAACTAATCTTAAACATCTGTGCGGAATCATAAACAAATAAGTCTTAAACAATAACATTAACTCAAGTCTTAAACAAATACATCATCATATAAAACAACAGGTCTTCGTCACTTGCTAACTTTGCCCTTGCCTTTACTAGTGGAAGGTTCATCAGTTCTTTCATTCATAACTGCAATGTTATTATTAAGCAAGAGTGAGCACAAATGCCCACATGTATAATAATGAAATAACAGTATAATAACATGCGAATAAATCAAGACATCTGAATAAAACTCAACTTTTGAATCAAGAGTGAATAACCAGAATCAAAAGAATTCTGAGGGTCGTAAGACCTTGAACTATGTCCTAGGTTAACAAGAGTTATACTTGAAACCTTTAACAATCATAAGACTATGGACATTCTTCTCGTACTTAGGGGGACCAGCCCTTAGTACCACGCTGCGCACAATATCTTAACGCTAAAGCGTAAATAATCCCCTATACAGGGTTGTTCATCTCTGTTTGACATTCAAGTTCGCACCAAAGGAAGTTTGGTTTGGATAATTCATCAAGGGTTCTGAAATTCAGAATGCTAATCAACTATGGACTAGTTGAATCATTAATGTTTCACTAGTCTAATAAGGTTCAACAATAATGATATTCAATTTGAATAATAATCTCAAGAAGTATACAATAGAACAATTATTGTATAACTAAATCATACTTTGAAAAGATAATCAATCTTTAATAAATCATTTGAACTTGAATAATAGTAACGATAGTTTATTCAAGGTAAATAATAAGCTTGAACAATAATGACAAGTAGGGTTAGGGAACTTGCCTCGTGCGTAGATTATACTTTAACTAATCACGTTCTTTGGATTAAATTCTACATACCATTCACATTCACAATACCAGTTAATCATAACTTAACTAATCATCATAAATTCATTCTCTTTGTCTACTTTGATTATTGACTATACTTAATCAATTTATCACATTAACTGTCACATAATATCACTTCATAAATAATAATCTAATTATGTATTTATTAATTCGATTCACATGTAATTATGTTATTTACATGTTAAACAACTATTTTATCATTTCATTATATTTCTAACATGTTTGCATGTTCATTACATTAAGTTACTAACACATTGCTAGACTTAATATTTTAAAAAATTACATTTCTGGACATTCTGGAGAGTGACGCTGCGGCGCCACTGTTATACTTTATCTTCACGCTGCGGCGCCGTGGCGCTGCAGCCGGACACATGGCATTGCGACTAGAATCTTGGCACTATGGCGCGGTGGCGCTGCGGCGTGGATGTTTAGGCGTGAGTCTGGCGTCGCGGCGCGGCGAACTAGAAACTGTTCTGCAATTCGCGAAAATTGCAGAACACAGCCAAAAACTCCAATTTAATTTATTACTACACGAATTTAGACATACCAACATGTTATAATTCATGTATAATCATAATACACCATCTATAAAGTAATTTTAATCCATTGAAACATATAATCACAGAATTAAAACATAAATTTTTCCTCTGTTCTTGATGTTCTTGAAGTTTTTAACATAAATTCCTAAAATTCAACGCCACGGATTCGTTATAAAGCCAAATCCGTTCATTTAAAGTTTGGTCTCTTCGTATTAACATGCACAATAATATACGAGTGTAAAATCTACGAAAACATTTATGTTTGACATACTAAAATCACGTATAACGCCAAAAACCCAAACTCTGTATATTTTTAAAATAGCAAGTCATCAGATTAACGGCACTTAGGATATGGAATCATGCAATATATATATATATATATATATATATATATATATATATAACATGTTATTCCACTCGAATTATTACATATATACTCATAATTGTTACCCTATTCAACTACAGAAACTTTACAGAGGACTTAAGCTATAGTTATGAAAACTTTAAAAGACGTAGAATAAAAATTGGGTTGGATAAAATTACCTAAAGCGTAGATGATTAAGGATGACAATATCTGTCTACTTCAATCACAGTATTAACAATTCTAAGAAATTTCTCTAATTTCTCTCTGGCTTTCTCTCTGATTAGTTTTATCGGACTTAGTATAAAATAAAGGAAAGAATACGTATAATAAAGGAAGAAAAACGGATGCACAAAATGGCAAGTTAACCAGGTCATGGGCAACTGCTAGTAACCACTACTAAGGCCATGTTTGGCTAGCCTTAGAAAGTTTAAACTTATTTAATTTAATAAAACCTTTACAATATACTTTAATAAATGTCACACTCCTTCATAAAATAAATTCAATATCTTGTTTAATTTATTTTAAATAAAATATAATAATTCCTCATAAATTCACATAGTCACGTAATTAATTTTCTCATTAATAATAAATGTCAAATTATTAATTCTCTAATTAATAATTAAATTAATCTAATAACATCATACTTAATTAAATATTTCATTTAATTCAATAAGCTCACATAATTACATATTTTGATAATAACATTTCTCTACATTAATTTAATAAATGTAACACATATAATTAAATTAATCTACTATAATTGCATCAATTAATTATTTAATCTAATAATTAAATCATCAAAAATATTTATTTAATTCAATAAATATTAAAATTAAATTATAAAAATCTCGTTCGTCACATCTTTTCCCCATTAAAAGGATTCTGTCCCCAGAATCGCTTACACATAATTAAGTAAATAAATGAGGGTAATTCTTCATCATATTCTCTTCGAGTTCCCACGTAGCTTCTTCAGCGTTGTGGTTCCTCCAAATTACCTTAACTGAAGGTATAACTTTATTTCTCAGAACTTGTTCTTTTCAGTCAACAATTTGGACAGGAATTTCTTCGTAAGATAAGTGTTTCTCAAAATGTAGGGGTTCATATTCAATTACATGCTTGTAATCAGGCTTGTAGGGTCGCAACACAGAAACATGGAAGACGTTATGGATATTCTCGAGTGCTAGAGGTAAGGCTACCTCATACGCAACTTCTCCAATTCTTCTCAGTACTTCAAAGGGTCCAATGAATCTTGGGCTCAATTTTCCTTTCTTTCCGAACCTGATCTTCCCTTTCCAGGGAGAGACCTTCAAGAAAACATAACTACCTGATTCAAACTTGATATTTTTACGATGTGGATCAGCATATTTCTTCTGTCGGTCTTGAGCCGCTACCAGTCGTGCTCGGATTACTTTGACTATTTCAGCTGTCTGCTGTACCAATTCTGGCCCTAGCAATTGTCTTTCACCAACTTCATCCCAGTAAAGCGGAGTTCTGCACTTTCTGTCGTATAAAGCTTCATAAGGCGGTATGCCAATACTAGCGTGGTAACTGTTGTTGTAGCCGAACTCTACTAATGGTAGGTGATCATCCCAATTTTCTTTAAAGTCCATCACACAGGCTCGTAACATATCTTCTAATGTTTGAATCGTTCTCTCGCTCTGCCCATCTGTTTGAGGGTGGTAAGCTGTACTCATTCGCAATTGCGTACCCATGCATTCCTGAAGACGTTTCCAGAAATTTGATGTGAAGCGTGGATCTCTATCAGAAACAATTGACACCGGAACTCTGTGCCTCAAAACAATCTCTTTTACGTATAAACTGGCCAACTGATCTAAGTTGAATCTTATTTTGATTGGAAGGAAGTGTGCATATTTCGTCAGTTGGTCAACGATAACCCATACTGCGTCATAGCCTTTCTGAGTCGTCGGAAGGCCAACCACGAAGTCCATTGTAATATGTTCCCATTTCCATTCTGGAATTTCTAACGGTTGAAGTAAACCACTTGGTCTCTGATGTTCTGCTTTTACTTTCTGACAGGTCAAACACTTAGCAACACATTCTGCAACATCACGTTTCAAATTCGGCCACCAGAAATATTGTCGAAGATCTTGATACATCTTTGTACTACCAGGGTGAATCGAATATCTTGAACTATGAGACTCGCTCAAAATTTCTTCCTTAATCTCTTGTACTGGCGGTACCCAAATTCTACTCTCAAATCTCAGTATTCCTTCCTTATCCATCTTAAATCTTGGTTCGGTTCCTTCAGATGTCTTCTTCATCACCTTTTTACATTCTTCATCCTGAAGCTGAGCCTCCTTAACTTTATCCAGTATGGTTGTACCAAATTGCATCTGAAATAGCTTCTCATCGATCTCCATCGGATACTTCACTTCCAACTCAAGTTTTTCCATTTCCGTAATTAGCTCCTCTTGAGCAGTCAACCTCATCAATTTCTCACGACCCTTTCTACTTAAGGCGTCGGCAACCACATTTGCCTTGCCCGGATGGTATAAAATCTCACAGTCGTAATCCTTGATTAATTCCAACCATCTTCTTTGACGCATATTCAAATCCTTCTGTGTGAAAATATATTTCAGACTCTTGTGGTCAGTATATATTTCACACTTCTCCCCGTAGAGATAGTGCCTCCAAATTTTTAAAGCAAAAACCACTGCAGCTAACTCCAAATCATGAGTCAGGTATCCCTCCTCGTAATCCTTCAACTGTCGTGATGCATACGCAATGACTTTACCATTTTGCATCAGCACACAACCAAGTCCTTTATGCGACGCATCACTAAAAATAACAAAATTGTCTGTATCATCCGAAAGAGATAACACAGGTGATGTACTCAACCTCTTCTTTAATTCTTAAAATCTCTCCTCACACTTCTCCGTCCAAATAAATTTCACAGCTTTTCGAGTTAAATTCGTTAACAGAGTTGCGATCTTGGAAAAATCTTGAATGAATCTTCTATAATATCCCGCCAATCAAAGAAAACTTCTTACTTCTGACGGCGTTCTCAGCTAATCCCAGTTAATCACGGCTTCTACTTTGGATGGATCTACCGAAATTCCGTTTTTGTCAATCACGTGACCAATAAATTGTACTCGCTCGATCCAGAATTCGCATTTCAAAAATTCAGCGTACAACTTCTCCCTTCTCAATACTTCCAACATTAACCTCAAATGTTCTTCGTGTTCTTCTTTTGTTTTGGAATATACCAGAATGTCGTCTATAAATACCACCACGAATTTATCCAAAAACGATTTGAACACACCATTCATTAGTCCGATAAATGTTGCAAGAGCATTCGTTAGACCAAACGACATTACTAAAAATTCGTAGTGACCGTATCGCATTCTAAACGATGTCTTCGGTACATCCTTTGGCCTCACCTTCAGTTGGTGATAACCACTCCTCAAGTCTATCTTGGAAAAGTATCTTGCTCCCTTTAATTGATCAAACAGATCGTCGATTTTTGGTAATGGATATCTATTCTTAATCGTGACCTTGTTCAGTTCTCTGTAGTCAATGCAGAGCCTCATCGATCCGTCCTTCTTTTTCATAAATAACACCGGCGCTCCCCATGGTGATACCCTCGGTTGAATGTACTTTTTGTCCAGCAATTCTTGTAGTTGGACCATCAGTTCTTTCATCTTTGCTGGTGCCATTCGGTATGGTGCCTTCGATATTGGGGCGGTTCCGAGCGCCAAATCGATCACGAAATCTATCTCTCTATCTGGTGGAAGTCCTGGCAAATCGTCTGGAAATACATTGACGAAGTCCCTCACAATCGGTATTTCTTCTACCTTCGGATTCTCTTTTTGACTGTCGACTATGTAAGCTAAGTATCCTACACAACCTTGTTTTAACAACCTCCTGGCCTGCATCATCGTCAGACAACTCGCTTGTCTAGGCGACTTGCTACCATAAAACACAACCTTTGACGGAGTCATAAGGTTAATACGCTTCTTCTGGTAGTTAATTACCGCCCCACAATTGGATAACTAATCCATACCCAAAATAACGTCAAATTCCTCAAGCTAAATAGGGATAAGATCTACGTTCATGATATTACCCTTAATATCCACCCTACAGTTCTTAAACACGTACTTAACAGGAATTATCTCTCTATTCGCAATTTCTATATTCATGGGATATTCCAACTCATCCATAAGCAAATTTAAACTATTATCAAAGTCTTCAGATATAAAGGAACAAGTTGCACCAGAATCAAATAAAACATAAGCATTAATTTCATTGATCGGAATGATACTTGACACCACCTCACGAGACTGGATTGTGTCCTGCACTGTCATATTGAAAGTTCTGGCGGTCGGTCGGTTTGTTGCAGGTGGTCCGGTAATGGTTAAGGTATTTCCACTGCTATTTCCATGATTACCTCCTGAACCCTTCTTGGGGAAATCTCTTGCTAGATGATCTTTAGAACCACAGTTAAAACAAGCACCCTTCTTTGGGTTTGGACAGTTTGATGCTATGTGGCCTTCCTGACCACAATTGTAGCACACTCGCTTCCCTTTCATGCAAACTCCCAGATGAGCATTTTCGCAGTTTGAGCATGCTTCAATTTTCTTCTTCTGCCCTCCTCGTTGACTTCCAGCTGACGAGTTATCCGTCCACTTCCTCTTCTAATTATGACTACCCCCAGTGTTACTCCCACCAGTCTTGTTATTTCCTTCACCTCCACTCTTCTTCTTCTTCTGCTCTTGATTGTACTTGGTCACCGCATCGCTTCCACCTTCAGCGAGGATGGCCTTTTCTAGTACTCCGGCAAATGTGTTTATCTGAAACATTGACACCTTACTATAAACCCAAGGCTTTAGTCCTTGTTCAAATCTTCTGGCCTTTCTTTCATCAGTGTGTACTTGGTACGGGGCAAACCTTGACAACTCATCGAATTTAGCCGCGTAATCAGGTACGCTCATGTTTCCCTGCTTCAGTTCCAAAAATTGAATCTCCATCTGATTCTGCGAACTAGTTGGGAAGTACATTTCGAAAAACATTTCTTTAAATCTCTCCCACGTAATTACACCTTCACCTCCTCGCACTTTGTTTTCTTGCCACCAGTAGCTAGCCTCATACTCCAGCATAAACGTTGCGAAAGCGGTCTTCTGGTCTTCCCTAACCCTAGCAACGTCGAATACTTTCTCCATTTTCATGACCCATGTTTGAGCCTCGATTGGGTTCCTGGAACCTTTGAACTCTGGCGGTCCCACCGTCTTGAAGTCTTTAAACGTTGTGTTTGGTGGAGCTTGAGGTTGATTGTTCATTACTCCCGTCAGTAAGTTCACCAACTGCTGAACAGGATTAGCGTTGACATTATTGTTATTATTGGTCGACTCTTCCTGAGCCGGTTGACGTTGTTGTCTTCTCCTTGGCGGCATTTTCTGTTAAATACACGCTTATTAGAACTTTATTTATTTCTCTAAATAATTAAGGCAATACTCAACAATTTAACACATCATCTCAAACAACTTAATATATTTAATTCAACTCAAAGTTTTAACATCAAACTATAACATAACTGCTATTTACATCAACTATCCTGGAATAAAGAATCCACAGGATTTAAAATATTAACATATTCCTTCGTTCATAAACACATCAGAATTTATATATAAAAACTAATTAAGTCTTTCACATAATTAAATGGATTCTAATCCTGTCTATCAAGGTGCTGAATAGCCTTGCCACGCTCCTCATCCATGATATAAAACATCGTCCTGCGATCCAGCATATACGACGGAAGTCCTTCGAACTGGATGGGGTATCTCAAAACTCGTTCCTAAGCCTCATCCATTGCATGATTAAGTGTGGAGTATGTCTCTTCAAGCTTTGCCTTCTTTGCATGACTATCATCTTCTGCACGATCAGCTCGACGTGATTCTCTTACCCATCCTTCCTCTGCAATTTTCAGTCTTCCGGAGGTTTCTTTTAGTTCCTTTTTCAGCTTCTCTATCTCCTCGGTCTTATCTTTGGTTTGACCCCTCTCATGGACCAAATCCCATTCTACATTTCTCAATTGTGAGTGAAGAGTCAAAATCTCCCTCTCCTTCTCCTCTAAAGTAGACTGCGGAACAGTCGCTCGCTCAGTCAATTCCTGAACCTCGTCTTGTAATTCCACGTTACGGTCGTATAACGTGTCATACATCTCCGCATCAACGGTGTACCGTGGTAACTCCTCTTCTTCCTCTTCCTCATCAAACTCCTCCTCAAGATCCTCCTCAGGATCAGTCTCGGGCTCATGCTCCTGACCAACAACGGTGATCAATGGAGATGACTCCCTCTGAACTAACTGTTCCCTAAAAACATGTATGTCTCGGGGCTCCTCCTCTGTAGGTACTATAGGTAATCGGGGTTCTTCCTCCCCAGCTTGACTAGCTTCTTCAACATTCATCATCCTGACAACAAAATTTTAAGTTTTAGTTACTAAGTCGTACTAACGAGCACATATATTAATACATAAACACATAATATATTTTATTATCTTCCATGAATTACCAAAAATTCATTTCTTAAAACTCGATAAGAGTTTTCCTTTACTATCTTCTTTCTATAAGGCTACTACCTAAGGTTGTTCCCCCACCTAAGGTTCATAACCTACGGTTTTGATACCAACCTGTGACACCCCCAAATCCAAGTACTTCGATTCCACAGGATTTGGTGTTCACTGAACAAATATCATCTATCTATCTACCCATAATAAATGCAAACCGTGCAATAGATAGAAATAAAATCTTCCCCTTAAGGGTTACAACATCTGAATAATAATAATACAATCCTAGGTTAAACTAACCTTAAACATCTGTGCGGAATCATAAACAAATAAGTCTTAAACAATAACATTAACTCAAGTCTTAAACAAATACATCATCATATAAAACAACAGGTCTTCGTCACTCGCTAACTTTGCCCTTGCCTTTACTAGTGGAAGGTTAATCAGTTCTTTCGTTCTTAACTGTAATGTTATTATTAAGCAAGAGTGAGCACAAATGCCCACAAGTATAATAATAAAATAACAGTATCATAACATGCGAATAAATCAAGACATCTGAATAAAACTCAACTTTTGAATCAAGAGTGAATAACAAGAATCAAAAGAATTCTTAGGGTCGTAAGACCTTGAACTATGTCCTAGGTTAACAAGAGTTATACTTGAAACCTTTAACAGTCATAAGACTATGGACCTTCTTCTCGTACTTAGGGGGATCAGCCCTTAGTACCATACTGTGCACAATATCTTAACGCTAAAGCGTAAATAATCCCCTATACAGGGTTGTTCATCTCAGTTTGACATTCAAGTCCGCACCAAAGGAAGTTTGGTTTGGATAATTCATCAAGGGTTCTGAAATTTAGAACGCTCATCAACTATGAACTAGTTAAATCATTAAGGTTTCACAATAATGATATTCAATTTGAATAATAATCTCAAGAAGTATACAATAGAACAATTATTGTATAACTAAATTATACTTTGAAAAGATAATCAATCTTTAATAAATCATTTGAACTTGAATAATAGTAACGATAGTTTATTCAAGGTAAATAATAAGCTTGAACAATAATGACAAGTAGGGTTAGGGAACTTGCCTCGTGCGTAGATTATACTTTAACTAATCACGTTCTTTGGATTAAATCCTACATACCATTTACATTCACAAAACCAGTTAATCATAACTTAACTAATCATCATAAACTCATTCTCTTTGTCTACTTTGATTATTGACTATACTTAATCAATTTATCACATTAACTGTCACATAATATCACTTCATAAATAATAATCTAATTATGTATTTATTAATTCGATTCACATGTAATTATGTTATTTACATGTTAAACAACTAATTTATCATTTCATTATATTTCTAACATGTTTACATGTTCATTACATTAAGTTACTAACACATTTCTAGACTTAATATTTTAAAAAATTACATTTCTGGACATTCTGGAGAGTGGCGCTGCGGCGCCACTGTTATACTTTATCTTCACGCTGCGGCGCCGTGGCGCTGCAGCCGGACACATGGCACTGCGGCGCTGTGGCGCTGCGGCTGGAATCTTGGCGCTATGGCGCGGTGGCGCTGCGGCACGGATGTTTAGGCGTGAGTCTGGCGCCGCGGCGCGGCGAACCAGAAACTGTTCTGCAATTCGCGAAAATTGCATAACACAGCCAAAAACTCCAATTTAATTTATTACTACACGAATTTAGACATACCCACATGTTATAATTCATGTATAATCATAATACAACATCTATAAAGTGATTTTAACCCATTAAAACATATAATAACAGAATTAAAACATAATATTTTCCTCTATTCTTGATGTTCTTGAAGTTTTTAACATAAATTCCTAAAATTCAACGCCACAGATTCGTTATAAAGCCAAATCCATTCATTTAAAGTTTGGTCTCTTCGTATTAACATGCAAAATAATATACGAGTGTAAAATATACGAAAACATTTATGTTTGACATACTAAAATCACGTAAAAGGCCAAAACCCCAAACTCTGTATATTTTTGAAATAGCAAGTCATCAGATTAACTACACTTAGGATATGGAATCATGCAATATATATATATATATATATATATATATATATATATATATATATATAACATGTTATTCCACTCGAATTATTACATATATACTCATAATTGTTACCCTATTCAACTACAGAAACTTTACAGAGGACTTAAGCTATAGTTATGAAAACTTTAAAAGACGTAGAATAAAAATTGGGTTGGATAAAATTACCTAAAGCGTAGATGATTAAGGATGACAATATCTCTCTACTTCAATCACAGTATTCACAATTCTAAGAAATTTCTCTAATTTCTCTCTGGCTTTCTCTCTGATTAGTTTTATCGGACTTAGTAAAAAATAAAGGAAAGAATACCTATAATAAAGGAAGAGAAAACGGACGCACAAAATGGCCATTTAACCCAGTCATGGGCAACTACTAGTAACCACTACTAAGGCCATGTTTGGCTAGCCTTAGAAAGTTTAAACTTATTTAATTTAATAAAATCTTTACAATATATTTTAATAAATGTCACACTCCTTCATAAAATAAATTCAATATCCTATTTAAATTATTTTAAATAAAATATAATAATTCCTCATAAATTCACATAGTCACATAATTAATTTTCTCATTAATAATAAATGTCAAATTATTAATTCTTTAATTAATAATTAAATTAATCTAATAACATCATACTTAATTAAATATTTCATTTAATTCAATAAGCTCACATAATTACATATGTAAGACCCCAACTTTTATAAATAAAGATGAATTTTCTATAAATATCATTTTTGAATATTATGGAGTTAATTTGATATAATGTTATAGTTGTGGGTAATATTTATAAATTTTACAAAGTACGCAAGTTGTTATATAATATTCGATTGGTCTGGGAATATTCGTTTTAACAGGGAATATTCGTACAACGACACAATCATTAGTGGACCCCACAACGGAATTATTGTCGGATTGAGAAAATGACAAAAATATTTTATTAAAAATAACGGCGGAAGTTTTACCATTGTTACTGTTGAACTACTCGGTAGTAAAAGTACAGTAATACGTGTGGTTGCATAGTAACACACGGTATTGATTATTAATGCTTATGTGAGAAGTCACTCAGTTTGATTCAATTATTGTCAGTTAATAATATGAATTATTTAGCGATAATGAAGTTTTGTTTTATTCGTATTATTAACGTAATAAAACAGAAACATCTTTCTATATAAAACATAATACTTTATTAAAGTTATTCTATAAATAGAATATATTATATTTTATTTAAAAGATTTTTCTTTAAATATGGACCGTCAGATTAAAGTAATCAATCTGAACCGTTCATGGATTGCATCATTAATTTAATAAATGTAACACATATAATTACATTTCTCTACATTAATTTAATAAATGTAACACATATAATTAAATTAATCTACTAAAATTGCATCAATTAATTATTTAATCTAATAATTAAATCATCAAAAATATTTATTTAATTCAATAAATATTAAAATTAAATTACAAAAATCTCGTTCGTCACAAGAACTCTCTGATTCTGGTGTGATTTTCAATTCTAACTAAACATCTTATTTATAGGAGAATGGAAATGATACTATTTAAATTTCTCACGGACGTAACAGTTTTTTTTTTAAAATTTCACGGACAATTTCAAAACGTCTGATTTTTCCAAAGCTACTATGCATTTACTATGCAAGCACTATTCAAACACTATGCATAATCAAATATAATATATTATATTTTTCATAAAAGATAAAATTTATTATAATATATATATATATATATATATATAATAATAATAATAAAATAACAACCACCCATGACATTCTTTGCCATTCCATTTTCCACACATGGGCCCCACATGTGGCCCCCATATATGGCCCCACCTTTATTATATTAAATAGTTTTTTACTGATTATTTTGAAAAATGGGTAAATGGGGGCCAATAAAATTAAATAAGCAAAATTTTCATCAAATACTTCATAAAAATCCCTTCAATATTTTTAACAACATTTATTCATCATTATTATAACTCGCAATATTAACAATCGGATCGTTCCTAGGAAAGAGGGGGCTTTCTGATAAGGATTTCTCTCTATTGGCGCGCAATTAGGTGACCAAACCCCTCCTCGACAGAACTTTCTAAACATTGTTAATTATGCAAATAATAATATGAATAATTTGTCATCTCAATTATTGATTTAATAATATGTAAAATATTGACAATAATTGAATCAAATAACATGAAATACTATGCAGCATTTACTATAGCAATAATTGAACAAAACTAAGTGACTTCTCACGTAAGCATCAATAATCAATATCGTGTGCTACTATACAATCACGCGTATTACTGTACTTTTAACACTGAGTATTTCAGCAGTTAACGATAAAATTTTTGCCGTTATTTTTATAAAAAGATATTTTTATCGTTTTCTTATTCCGATAATAAATCTATTGTGGGGTCCACCAATGATTGTGTCGTCGTACGAATATGCCCTGCTAAAACGAATATTCCCCGACCAATCGAAAATAATATAAGAACTTGTGTACTTTATAAAATTTATAAATATTATCCACAACTATAATATTATATCAAATTCACTCCTTAATATTAAAAAATAATATTTATAGAAAATTCATCTTTATTCATAAAAGTTGGGGTCTTACATTATAATTAAATAAATTAAATACCAATATTATTCCAAAAATATTAAATATTTATGAAATATATTTAGAATGATTAAAAACTAATTTTCAGGCTTTAAAATAATTTTTAGTAATTTATTTTGTATTTTTAATAATTAAAAACTAGTTTTCTCTAATTATTTAATAAAATAATTATTTTTAGAAATTATTTGTCTCTAAAGGGCACTATAGCGACGAAACTGTCGCTATAGATGTTCTTGAGCTGCCCAGAACCTTCATGGCCAGTTAACCGGGTGACTTGTGTGACCGGTTCTAAATTCACGATCATATGCTTTTTGGGCTATCTTTTGTTTTAATATTGCAGTACTAATGTAGTACTACAACCCTAAACAAATTCCATGACCAATACACAATAAATCAGAGAGATCTAAGGTCCAGAAAGTCTTTTCAGAGCTGTTCTTCATTTCTGGGTTTTCCAGAAATGGAGAAAAGTTGTTAGACCTTACTTTGAGCCTTCGAATCTAGGCTTTCCAGGTTTGATTAATGTGATCTTAAGGTTCAATCTTGTAGTACTCATGACAAGGTATAATTATCATGTATTAGAGTAGTAAAACAACATCACAAGCAGTAGATCTAGGCCGGTCAAAGTACCTGTCAGGAACGTGTTCTTGAAGATTTTGGGTTTTCCAGAATCTTCATCCGGCAGTTGGTCAACCCTACTTTGATCACCTTTAACTTTGATTCTACAGTTAATCTAGGTGATGGAATAGCATGTACTTGTAGTTCGTATACCAGTCTACAACAACAAACCAACAACATGACCAAAATAACAAATCACAGCAAGATCTAGCGCCTGCAAAACGTTGTCAGACCCTTTCTGGGTTTCTGGGCTGCCTAAAAACCAGATGGTTATGGTCGGTCAACGACCTTTGACTCTTAATAACTTGAGTTCTAGACATGATCTGACCCTAATTCCAGTTCCAGATCAAAGCCCTTACAACATACTACAAGTCTATATCTTTAAACAGAACAAATCATTAACAGGGAAGGACCTACAGCCTCTAACATATGGCTGTCAGACAACATTTTAGTGTTCTTAAATCAGTTTTGAAAAATCCATTTTCGAGCATCTGGATGTTATGGATCCAAGTTATTGCAACCCAGATCACTAAGTAACACCCTTATACACTATTTTAAACAACAAACAACATCATCTATCATCATATCATAAGATTTCTAGGTTTAGGGTTTTTATACCTCTTTGATGCTTGATCTTGAATCTGATCCTTGTGATCCGATCTAAGCTTGCTATGGAATGATATTAGCTTGACTTAACCCTCCATTTCTCTTTCCATTTTCGAAATCTTAGAGAGAGAAAGTTTTGGTTCATATGAAAAAATAAAGTTAGCATTTTCTCTCTCTTTAATCTATATAAATGATATGATTTAATGTATTTGCTGGCAATTGATGGCTGATATTTGACACATTGCTAAGGCTAGTGCTAGGGCGGTTCACCAACTCAAGATCATGGTAAGATTTACAACTTACTTACAAAATAATACAAAAAGGGTACTTTAGTCATTTTAATTTTAGTTTTAATAGCATACATGTTAATTGTCCAAACCCTTAGGGTTTAGGGTTTAACCTTTAGGTTTGCAACTTAATTTCTAAGATTTCCAAATTTCGATTTTCAAAATAGAAAATTAATATTTCTAAATTATAATTAGGATTTTCTAATTATATTAAAATTTTCCAATCATATTTCAAACTTGCTAATTAGGATTAATATTTCCGAATTAAAATTAAAATTGCCTAATTATCAATTAGGGTTTCAAATGTACAAATTAAAGTCTAATAATTAGGGTTTCTAATTATTAGAATTATAATTAATCATTAGGGTTATCCCTAATTAGATTTGTAATTAATACTCAAACGCCTTTTACATAGCATTTAAATTCTCAAATTAGGATTTTTAACTTCCGAATTAGGGTTTTGAATTCCCGAAACTGAAATTAGGGTTTCCAGAACCGATTTTAGGGTTTCTTATAAATCGTAAGAATTATCTAGGTAAACGTTGACGTTCTTAATATAATATTAGGGTTTGCCACTGATATAGCTTATTTGGTCAACACTTGACCCTTAACCACATACTGTACACATATACAATCATATACATAGAATATATACACTTATACCCTTAATCCTGAATAATTCACCACAAAAATTTTAAATTTACAAAATTCCTTCTCGAAAATCTCAAATCCATTCACTTATTTTATGTCTAGGTTTATTATTTAACTTTAATCCATCATTTTAAGATTTTATAAATATCCAAATTCTCGGGTTGTCACATCTGCCCACACTTGTAGCAGACAAACTTTCCCTTTGAACACTAACCCGAGTGATTCTTTCTGCAATTCCCACACTGCAGAACTCGTTTCTTTCCACTTCCTGGCCTATTTCCTGCATTCCTAACCTTATCTTTCTTCCTCTTTCCAGTTCTACTACCACTACTCCCTTCTCCGACTTTAACTTGATTTGCCTCCCTCCAAAAATTCGCCTCTCCTTTTATTGTATAAGTGTCAAAAGCTATCTTTTGCCCCTCCGTTACCCTAGCTATCACAACCACTTCTACAGGGTCAGTTGATCCTCTAAATCCTGGTGGTTCGATTGCCTTAAAATCTTTGAAATTTGCCGATTGATTAACTGGCTGATTTCCCGCCACTGGTATTCCATTATGCATAGCTTGAGCGTCCATATTCGCCAAATTCTGTATCGGGTCTGGTTGTCCTCCAGCTTTGTTGACAGGTTCTTCTACCCTTTGGTTTCATTTTCGTCTTGGCGGCATTATCTGATTAAATAAAATCATGTTCATCCAACTAATTCATAGTACTTTACACTATATAGCATAGCACACACTGCTTTAGACATCCGTTATCCCTTTGTGACACAGAAGTCAGGAATCGCTGCCACAACTTATACAAAAGTTGAGAATATTACATTACACATCATAGAACATACATATTCAAGTAATACTAATACTACTTATTTTCTACGCCTTCACTAAGGATCAATTGCTTAGTATTCTATATATTCCTATTATCCTCAATAATCCATTCACACATAACTTATACCAAGTTCGTCAAACTTACCACACATTATGAGTTTTAAGAACTCGAGCTTAACCTTATATTCTCTAACTATACCCTACCTATCTGTTATACACCGTTTCTGGATCTGGTACTACAATTTCTACAATAACCACCTCATTAAGGTTATTTTTCAAGTGAGCCTCTATTTCAGTTATTGGCTTTGATATTGGGTCGGTTATGGAGGTTGACTCCTTCTTTACGATCTGGGAGTATCCTAATCCTTTTCTATCTGACATCTACATGTAAATTATCTTGACTAGCAAATAATATATACACACATCAACTAATAGTTTTATATAAGTTATCTTTTATTTTGTTTAACGATGAATCTATTCAATACTTCTCTTTTTAAACTCTATATGAGTTATTTGTATTTTCAACGCTTTCCTCTGTCTTAAAGGTTATAGCCTAATGTCTAACCCACCTAAGGTTTCTAACCTATAGCTTTGATACCATGTTGTGACGCCCCCAAATTCAGGTACTTGAAACCCGAACTCAATGCTTCACGATACCATTTCTATGAGCGGAATAATACTAATAATAATAACAATAATATAAATACCAAACTTAATTTACATATATCAGAGTCTAATCCCAGTTTCTCAACCTTTACTACATTACATTACATGATAGATAATAAATATCAAAGTCTTAATAACGTCTAACTATTACATAAGATACCATAAGTTTATTCTGTTTGCTTTCCTTTTCCCTTGTTCCTGCCTGAACCTTCAGGTTGATCACGCTTAGCTGAAAACATTTACATTTAAAGTAAGAATGAGCATTTAGGTGCCCAGCAAGTAATAGCAGACAATAAACGTTAGCTAAAAGAAGTAAATGTTTTATATGAATGACACTTCTACAACGAATCAACAGTTGTGAAGTAAGCTGAACCAATAATAACAACATATCGAATCTATCTCAAATTTTGAAACTACGTACTGACTATTAATGGAGAGCAGTCCATAGACTATAAACTTTGTTTTCAATTTTCGATATTCAATTGATTAACAAGAATTAATTTTACGCAATAACAAAGTGGAATATCTTCCAGAGTTTTATGCTGAGTGATTCGTAAGGATCTTGAACTTAATTCTCGAGCAACTATCAAAGATTTACTTTGATATACCCAGGTGTATCAGATAACCATAAAGATTAAGTCATACCCCTCTGCAAGTATAACAAGTGATCAGCTTCAATATACCCTATATTATGTATAATATTTAAACGCGCGCAATAGCCGAATATACGACCAATAAGTCCCCTTTGTATTAAAGGTTGTTCTTCTCAGTCTTACAATCAAAATTTGAATTATAACAACGAAATATAATGCTTTTAATATCTAATCGCTATTTTGATCTAGCCAAAATAATTGGCATCGACCTGTCAATAATAATTGAGTTCTTTTCTCGAACCTATCAAGTTCTAACAAATATTCGTCTAGTCAGAATAATTAGCTAAGACATATCTCAACGCTATCTTTAAATTTATGTCTAGCTGAGTCAAATAGCTTAGACATCTTTTAATTAACATATGCATACTAGAAAACAATAATTATGTATCAACATGTGATTAAATACAATGATTATCCATGTGAGGTCACTTGTTTAACAAATTTTAGAAATTAACGAACATAATATATATCTGGATTGTATAATAATACTGAATTGATAACCAATGATTGGATAGAATTTAAGAACTGACATATCGACAAAAGTATAGATACATGAACAATAACAATAACAATAGAGTTCTGAAACTAGCATACACATGTCCATTGCATAAAATAAATGCAAAGATTAGATACTTGCCAGGTCTGCTGCTTACAGTTACACAACTTAGTTTTATCTTTTATGTTGAGACCTATCAGTAATATGATCATTCTATCGATTAGAAATACATATCATAACACATAGTACTTCTTATTTGCAGTCAACACATAACCTAATCACATTATCACATATGTTTAACAGTCATAGGATCACAAACAAACACGTATCTAGTCAAACTATCTAAGTCCAGATCAATTTCTAAAATATTTCGGTGTACCGACGGCTTTATCGGGTAATTATCGAGTCTAAAATTCTATTATGCAGTTCTATATTCGTTTACATATTTTAAATATCAGTCGTAATATTTTTCATAGCCTTATAATCATTTTTAAATAATTATAATTTATCATGATTTTTCAAACACTGAAATCATTATTAAATAATTTAAATATTAAATAATTCTATTATCATTAATATTTACTTAATATTAAATTAATAATGAAACCATTGCCAAAATATTAAAGTTATTTATAATAACTCAAAATATTTTTAAAATATTTTTATTACCTTAAATGATTTTTAAAATATTTAAAATAATTTTTAAATAATTACCATTAATATTTAAATATTAATGTACTATTTATCAAAATATTAAAAGTCATTAATTATAACATAAATATTTTTAATTCATTTATATCCTTTTTAAATAATTTTTAATTCAATAAACCCATTTTAAACTATTTATTTAATATAATTATTAAATAACTCTAATATCATATAATATTAAATTATTAATAAAATTTACATTTAAATATTAAAGTTATATTTTATAACTTAAAATATTTTTAAATTATTTATTTTCATTTAAAATGATTTTTCTAATATTAAAATTATTTTTAAACTAATTTATTTAATATAAGTATTAAATAAATCTAATATCTTTAATATTAAATATTTAAGGATATTTACCTTAAAATATTATTAAATACTGTATTATCATTTAAAATGATTTTTAATATAATAAAATTATTTTTAATTAATTTAGTTAATGCATTTAATAAATAAATTAAATACTAATAATATCCAAATAAATATTAATATTTATAAAAAAAATGTCAAATTATTAAAAGTTAATTTTTATAACTTAAAATATTTTTTAAAACTAATTTTATAATTTTTAGAAATTAATTTCTATTTTTAAATAATTTTTGAAAAATAAATTAATTAAAATTAATTAAACTGGCGCTATAGCCTTTAGCGACAAAATCTGTCGCTTTAGGTGTTCTTAAGGCTCAAGAACATGCATAGATAGTGATAAATGTACCTACTTTGACAATGATTAATTCACTGCATATGTTGTTTCTGGGCAAGCTATGACATGGATATTGTAGTATTAATGTAACACTACAAGTATCAAGTAATATCTAGGTCAGATTTCAACACGCAAGCAAGATATAAGCCTGCAAACTAGCTGTCAGACGTGTTCTTCATGTTCTGGATTGCCCAGAAACACGAAGTCATGGCCGGTCAACGGTTTTGGTGGCCTTATGTTATTCAATCTGTTCATGTTATGGGTGGTATAGACGTCGAGCTTTGTAGAGTAACTAACAGACAACATGTTTCGATCATTTATAATATTTATACATCATCAAGATGAAAATAGTATGCACACAAGCCAATCATGTTTGATGATAAAACATATACTTTGTAACAATCTTATTCATTTATTAATAAAAAGTATTAATTTATTAAAGGCTTTTAATTATCTACATAATGCTGCTTTATAATATGTGATAAACCCATAGTTTTAAACAATACTTTTAGAATAATGATGTTTATCATTCTAATGAGATCTAAATTCTTAGAAAGCTTAAAATTAAAATAGTTTCCAATTATTGGATTACTAAATTGGGGATTAGTGAATCCAGATAGATTGATACATACGTTGCTTGCTCATTGGATTAGGATGATTGATCTCATGATCATTTGTGTAAAGACACTAAAGCAAGTATGTAGGTGCTTATTAGAGAATAAGTTCACTGAACGTGGCTCGCTAAGGAATACCTAATGGAGTTTTATTTGCCTGTCAATAGAAATTTTTGCAGTGATAGTAGTACAAGTGATCCTTGGACTTGAGATCATCATTGTATCTTGTGTATGATGAGTTATACTTTGACTTATTCCTTAAGACCCTTAGGTTATATCAAATGGTATGCTTGGGTATAATAAGTTGTACATGAAAATAATGTATGATCAATAAAGAATCTACCACTTCTAGTAAAAGAAGAGAAATGTCCTATGTGATTTGATAAATGACAACCCAGTAGTGATTTGATAAGGAGTTTCTAATTTGTATTATTTGGTGTTGTGTATTTAAGAGTCGAAATACATATAATTAAATAAAATAAGACTTGACAGTAATTCCATGTCTTATATTTAATTGGGACATTGTATGGTGGAAGGATTGAATTGTACGGTAATTATTTATTCAAAGGTTCTTTTATGATTAATATTGAAATCTATATTATCTGAAAATTCGTTGATCGCTAGGAAGGCTTATCCCTATTGTAGAATAAATATTATTTGTTTAAATAAATTAGCAGTTTAATTTATTTATTTAAATAAGATTAGAATTCTTCTAATTGATTTATTCATAACTGGTTTAATATGGAGAACCTAAAGGGTCACACCGTAAAAGGAGGAATAATTATTTAAAAAGTTAATGGCATAATCGTAATAATAATTTAAATATATTTAATTTAATCTATCGTGATATAATAAATTAAATAGCTTAATATTTATTATTTAATATTTTGGAAATATTAAATATAAATTAATATGAGGAGTCTTATTATTATTATTACTATTATTATTATTTAATTCCTAAAGGAGTTTGGAAATTAATTAATAAAAGTACTCTCATATATTCCTAATAAGATTAGAAGGTCAAATTAATTCAAAGAGTTTAATTAATTATCCCTAATAAGATTAGGAAGCTTAATTAATTAAAAAAATTTAATTAATTAAATAATATCCTATTTTCTAATTAGATTAGAAGGGTTAACTGATATCTTTATAAGAGGAGTCTTATATCAGATATCAACATACGTGATTTCAATTGTTGGAGAGTACACTCTTTTTCTATAGAGATTGAAAAATTAGGGTTTAATCAACCACCCATTTTCTTGAATATTTCTTCTTCCTTGGTGGATCACCTCTAGACACCAAACACTTAGGTGGCTAATGTTGATTAAAGGAAGGAACCAAACCCGGTGGATTCAAGTTGAACGCGAAAGGATTTGGAGGTGAACTTGTACCTGAGGAAGCTCGAATATTCAAAGGTATGATTCTTATTCTTTATTTTTCGTTTAATTAATAATTGGGCATAAAAGGTGATCCGGGTATATGATTTGTAAAAATTTAAAACTCTGATTTTTTCACGTTTTTGCTTACTTTGTGCAATTTGATTGCGTTCATGAATATTACAAACATAACAGTGGTATCAGAACCAAACTTTTATGCAAATTATTAATTTTTCAGATTGGATATGTATATTGATATGTGTTTAGAACAATTTAATTGGGCATAATTTTGTTGTATAATTTTTTTAAAAAAAAATCATGAATTTGTTGCATGATTCCGTGGTTTGTATATATTTATGATACTGTTTTTAAATGCTGATTCGCGAAGTACATAGTAGGACACATGAATCACTTAGACTTTTAACAGGATCAGTGATTCTTCTCATATGATATATAACTCCACGTGGCATTAGGATTACCAGGATTCATTTAACTATATATATATATATATATATATATATATATATATATATATATATATTATATATATAGTTATATTATTCTTAATTATTTTATAATTAGAATAAAAAGATTATTTTAATCTTAAAATTGAATTTCATGTTAACTAATTAGAGTTGGAATTGGATTCCATGATAACTAATTGGAATTGAAAAAAGATTCTATGTTTCCTTAAATAAATGAGTTTATTTAAATATGAAATAAGATTTCATATTATTCACAATAAATGAGTTTATTTGTGAATAGGAAAGAGAAATCATATTTCCTTAAATAAAGAAGTTTATTTAGATATGGTATAAGATTTCATATTATTCAAAATAAAAGAGTTTATTTGTGAATAGGAAAGAGAATTCGTGTTTCCTTTAATAAAGGAGTTTTTTTACTTGAAATTGGATTACATAATTAATTAAAATAAATGAGTTTATTTTATTCAAAATAGGATAAATTAAAATAACAGAAGTTTATTTTGATTTAAAATTAGATTTTATGCTAACTAAATTTGCCCATTAAATGATATCAATATATATATATATATATATATATATATATATATATATATGTGTGTGTGTGTGTGTGTGTGTGTGTGTGTGTGTGTGTGTGTGTGTGTGCGCGCGCGCTAAACAAGATGAGACAAATTAATAACAAGCTCCTCAAATATTTTATATTAAGTCGTAATGTTCAAATATATTTGGAATATCGAACGTCGCCTTCTGGCATGATAGAAATAATAGAGTATTGAATATTTATTATGAGTTTATTGTGCACACACAAGGCAAGTAATAAATATTTAAGATGTTATTTTTATTACATATGATGTTTATAAGGAATTGAACATTACTGCTTTGTTGTGCACATACAAGGGTTGTAGTTTTCTCTTCACTTATAATGAAATACTGGGTTTGACTTAACTTAAATAATTTTAGTTCGGATGTGCACACACTTGACCATTATGATTTTAGAGACAAAATACAAAGAGTTGCATAGTTGATGTAATTGACAAGAGTTGTCTACCTTTTTATTTATATATAGTTTGTTGTGCACACACAAGGCTATATACATTTGAAATGTGATCCTTATTCTCACTAGTATATCTTTAATTAGATTTGTCGAACTATATAAATTGAGGGTAATATAGTTTGAAGAAAATAGTTGGAGATACAATTTTAAAATAAGATCTAATTTATTTTGGTAATTAATAAAAGAATGTATGCTAAAATGTTGTTAAGTACAAATTCATTTACAGAATTTTACAATGTCTAAAATTACTATCACTGCGTAGCATATTAGATGCTAAATTAACCGGACCGTATTAAACGGATTGGTTAAGGAATTTGAGGATAGTTCTCACGGCTGAAAAGCTATCTTATGTCCTTAATACGCTTATCCCTGCAATGGTTGTAAACAATTCCTCTGAGGAAGATATTGCTACTTTTTGAAAGTGGCAAGATGATGCACAGTTGGGTCAATGCATTATACTCGCATCCATGAGTAACGAGCTTCAGCGTCAGCATGAAACTATGGATGCTCTTACTATATTCCTGCACATCAAGTAGTTGATAGTGAGGAAAGTAGGACTGATAGATATCAGATATCTAAGGAGCTCTTCCGATCTAGAATGACCGACGGCACTACAATACAGATAAAAGATTTGATCTTGCACTCACTCCCGGACTCCTTTCACAATTGTTATAAAATTTTCATATGAACAAGTTAGATATCAGCCTCGTTGATTTACTTAACATGTTGAAAAATGATGAGAGTCACTTTCCAACCAAGAAAGACCAAGTCTTACTGGTTGGGGCCAAATGATCTTCTAAAAAGAAGAACGATTCTAAGAAGGTAAATAGAAAAGGTAAAAACAAAGGATAATAAGAACAAAACTGATACGGATAACAAAGGAGTTTGTTTCCACTGCAATAAACCAGGACACTGGAAAAGAAACTGCGAGAAGCATCTTGCAGAGCTAAACAGATGAAGCTTAGTGAAGTTTTGTTTACAAATATAATTTTGTTCATGATTTAAAATAATTTTTTTTTTAAGTCAAGGTTCTACTTGGGTATTGGATACCAACTTTGGTTATCATAAATATAGATTTATGAAGGGACCAAGCAGAAGTAAAAAGCTAAACAAAGATAAGTAATCCTATGTGTGGGAAATGAAGCAAAAGTTGGTGCATTAGCCATAGAAACTTATAGTTTAGCATTGCCTACGGGTAAATCTATTAAGTCAATAAGTTGTTATTGTATTCCAACTCTCGTTAGAAACATTATTTCCATTTTGTTTCTGGACAATAAAATCTTTGATATTATATTTAAGAATAATTGTTGTTCTTTTTATAATAATAATATTTTGCATCGAGCTGGAATATTACTTAATGGATTTTGTATACTTGACTTATGTGAAAAATAATTTTGCAAATTGAACAAACTAGTATAAGAAAAGGAGATGATCATTCAAAGAGTTTAATGTGTGTATTTGTTAAAATACAAGTGTGAATTATTTGAAAGGTTTAAAGAATTTAGAAGTGAAATAAATTGGCAAAGTATTAAGATTCTTTGATAAGATCAAAGAATAAATACTTTTGCAATAAGTTTCTAAATCATCTCAAATGGTTTTCTCACAATGGACGCCTCCTGATACGCAATAATTGATCGATGTATCTGAAAGGAAAAATCGTACCTTCTTAGACATGGTGCAGTCCATAATAATTTTATCGACGTTCCAGTAACCCTCTGGGTTATACCCTAGAAATGGCTGCATATCAACGAAAAAGGTAACCTCAAAATCCAGCCCCAAGACTCCATAAAAGTTATGGATAGAGAGGATTCCTAATCTTAAGTATGTTAAGATAATGGGTTGTCCAACTTATGTGAAAAGGTTTCAACGGATAAGCTTGGGACAAGATTTGACAAGTACAGATTTGTGGGACATCCTAAAGTAAGTTTAGGGTATATGTTCTATAATCCTACTTAGCAAAAGGTGTTTGTTGCGAAATATGCTACCTTCTAAGATAAAGGTGTTTATCATTGAAGGGGTTAGTGGGAGGATAATAGATCTTGAAGAGTTCAAAAACCACAAAACACTATAAGTCAAATAAGAGAAACCTGTAGATAGACCTATTGTACCACAACCGAATCGTAAATCTGGAATAGTACCGAAGATACCTGGGAGGTATGGATTCATCATGGATAATGATGATGAGGTACGTGTCATAGAAGATGATGATCCAGTTAAATACGATGAGGTAAGAGTTGTGGACACTCAGAGAAATAGATTGAAGCTAGCTTCCCAAAAATGGAACATTCGTTTTGATGAAACAAATAAAAAAAGTTTGATTTTATCACAAATAAGAATAAACCTAGTGTGTACAAAAGGGTCAGTGGGAGCGCCGTGACATTCTTAATATTATATGTTAAAATACTATGGATAAAGAATGACATACTAATGCTACAATTAGTAAAGATAAATTTGTCGAAACATTCCTCCAAGAATGATTTGGGAAGAGTATCATAATTGGGGATAAAAATCTATATAGATAGATTTAAAAGGATGCTCAGCTTAACCCAAGAAACGTATATTCATTTGATGCTAAATTTTTTTAGCATGGAAAACTCCATGGGATGTCGCATGTTGATGAGCCCTGGAGTGTATCTCTCTTAATAGTCCCCATAAACTCATAAAAGAGAGATCGCATGAGTAACTATCATGTATGCAATGAAATATACGAGACCTGATGTTGATCAGTCATATTCTGGAGAACTTCACTGTGAGTCAGTGAAAAACATCTTAAAGTACTTAACCGACACTAAGGATGTGATCATATTCATGGTGGGTCTAAATTAAAACTAGAGGGTTTAACAGACTCAAGTTTTTAAAACAGACTAAGATGACAGAAAATCAACTTTAAGGTAAAGTGTTACCTTGAACAGTGGTGAAGTGAATTGGAAATGTTTCAAACAGCAAAGAGTTGTTGGTTTAGTGATAAAGACAAAGTATATAACTATAATTGAAGCTACAAGTTGATTGTTTAGATGAAAAGTTCATTACAAAACTAGGAATAGTTCCTAAGTCTCATCTTGGATCTAAACATGTGTTGTGGCACTTTCATTTGATTATAAGAATCATTGAAAGATGGAAAATCACTATAGAGATAGTGGACTCTCAAGAACAACATTACATATTCATTAACTAAAGCTTATCCAACAGCAGGATAATCGTCACTTAGAGAAGAAGGGTATGAGATACCATGGCGATTGACTTTAGTGCAAGTGGGAGATTGAAAGTAGTATGCACACAAGCCAATCATGTTTGATGATAAAGCATATACTTTGTAAAAATCTTATTCATTTATTAATAAAAAGTATTAATTTATTAAAGGCTTTTAATTATTTACATGATGCTGCTTTATAATATGTGATAAACCCATAGTTTTAAGCAATGCTTTTAGAATAATGATGATGATCGTTCTAATGAGATCTAAATTCTTAGAAAGCTTAAAACTAAAATAGTTCCCAATCATTGGATTACTAAATTTGGGATTAGTGAATCCGGATAGATTGATACATACGTTCCTTGCTCATTGGATGAGGATGATTGATCTCGTAATCATTTGTGTGGAGACAGTAAAGCAAGTATGTAGGTGCTTATTAGAGAATAAGTTCACCAAATGTGGCTCACTAAGGAATACCTAATAGAGTTTTACTTGTCTTTCAATAGAAATTCCTGCAGTGATAGTAGTACAAGTGATCCTTGGACTTGAGATCATCATAGTATCTTACGTATGATGAGTTATACTTTGACTTATTCCTTAAGACCCTTAGGGTATATCAAAACATATGGTTGGGTATAATAAGTTGTACATGGAGATAATGTATGATCAATAAAGAATCTACCACTTCTAGTAAAAGAAGAGAAATGTCATATGTGATTTGATAAATGACAACCCAATAGTCCTTGACCAAGGCAGAATAAAATTAGAAAGAAGTTTCTAATTTGCATTATTTGGTTTTGTGCATTTAAGACTCGAAATACATATAATTAAATAAAATAAGACTTGACAGTAATTCCATGTCTTAAATTTAATTGGGACATTGTATGGTGAAAGGATTGAATTGTACGGTAACTATTTTCTCATAGGTTCTTTTATGATTAATGTTAAAATCTTTATTATCTGGAAAGTCGTTGATCGTTGGGGAGGCTTATCCCTATTGTAGAATAAATATTATTTGTTTAAATAAATTAATAGTTTAATTTATTTATTTAAATAAGATTAGAATTGTTCTAATTGATTTTTTCACAATCAGTTTAATATGGAGAACCTAAAGGATTACACCATAAAAGGAAGAATAATTATTTAAGAAGTTAATGACATAATCGTAATAATAAGTAAAGTATATTTAATTTAATCTATGGTGATAAAATAAATCAAATAGCTTAATATTTTACTATTTAATATTTTAGAAATATTAAATATAAATTAATAAGAGGAGTCTTATTATTATTATTACTATTACTATTATTTAATTCCTAAAGGAGTTTGGGAATTAATTAATAAAAGTACTCTCACATATTCCTAATAAGATTAGGAGGTCAAATTAATTAAAAGAGTTTAATTAATTATCCCTAATATGATTAGGGAGCTTAAATAATTAAAGGAATTTAATTAATTAAATAATATCCTATTTTCTAATTAGATTAGAAGGGTTAACCGATATCTTTATAAGAGGAGTCTTATATCAGATATCAACATACGTGATTCCAATTGTTGGAGAGTACACTCTTTTTCTATAGAGATAGAAAAACTAGGGTTTAGGTAACCACCCATCTCCTTGAATCTTTCTTCTTCCTTGGTGGATCACCTCTAGAGGCCAAAATTTTGGGTGGCTAATGTTGATTAAAGGAAGGAACCAAGCCCGGTGGATTCAAGTTGAACGCGGAAGGATTTGGAGGTGAACTTGTACCTGAGGATGCTTGAATCTTCAAGGGTATGATTCTTATTCATTATTTTTTGTTTAATTAATAACTATGCATAAAGGTGATCCAGGTATATAGTTTGTAAAAATTTAAAACTCTAATTTTTCTACGTTTCCGCTTACTTTGTGCAATTTGATTACGTTCATGAATATTACAAACATAACAGTGGTATCAAAGCCAAACCTTTATGCAAATTATTAATTGTTCAGATTTGATATGTATATTGATATTTGTTTAGAACAATTTAATTGGGCATAATTTTGTTGTATAATTTTTTTTTAAAAAAATCGCGAATTTGTTGTATGATTCCGTGGTTTGTATATATTTATGATCCTGTTTTTAAATTATGATTGGCGAAGTATATAGCAGGACACGTGAATCACTTAGACTTTTAACAGGACAAGTGATTCTTCTCATATGATATATAACTCCACGTGGCCTCAGAATATATATATATATATATATATATATATATATATATATATATATATATATATATATATATATATATATTATTCTTAATTATTTTATAATTAAAATAAAAAGTTTATTTTAATCTAAAAATTGGATTTCATGTTAACTAATTAGAGTTGGACTTGGATTCCATGATAACTAATTGGAGTTGAAAAAAGATTTCATGTGTCCTTAAATAATGGAGTTTATTTAGAAATGAAATAATATTTCATATTATTCAAAATAAAGGAGTTTATTTGTGAATAGGAAAGATAATCCATATTTTCTTAAATAAAGGAGTTTATTTAGATATGGAATAAGATTTCATATTATTCAAAATAAAAGAGTTTATTTATGAATAGGAAAGAGAATCCGCGTTTCCTTTAATAAAGGAGTTTTTTTTTACTTGGAATTGGATTCCATAATTAATTAAAATAAATGAGTTTATTTTGATTAAAGATTTTGATTAAAATAAAATAGTTTATTTTATTCAAAATAGGATAAATTAAAATAAAAGAAGTTTATTTTGATTTAAATTTAGATTAAAATAAAGGAGTTTATTTTGATTCAAAATTAGATTTTATGTTAACTAAATTTGCCCATTAAATGATATCAATATATATATTGTAAGACCCCGAATTTTATGAAATAAAAGTATTCAATTTTTCTAATAATTACTATTCAGTAAATGGTTAAATTGATAAAAGTTTAAAGTTATGAGTGAAATATGATTTTTTTCAAAATAAGCAAGTGGTTATAAAATAATCATTGTTGTCGGGGAATATTCGTTTGGTCGTGGAATATTCTTTCTGTCGGGGAATATTCGTACGACGGCGCAGCCATTTGTGGGCCCCATAACAGAATAACTGCCGGGTGAAGAAAACGATAAATTTGAGTTTTTACAAATAACGGCGTAGTTGTTACCGTTAACATTGTTAGAATACCCGGTGGTTAAAATACAATAATACGCGTTATTGCACAGTAGCACACGGTATTGCATAGTATTTTTGAAATTATTGATTCTTACGTAAGAAGGCACTACTCAATAATTGTTACAGTAATTACTGTTCAATATTTTATTTTATTGATTCAATAATTGCTACGTTGAAATTTTGTATTATTGTTGTTCAATAATTGCTGCTACACAGTATTTTCCATTATCAGATCAATAATTCATATTATTTGAATAATATTATTAGATAGCATTATTGGCAATGTCTAGAAAGTTCTGTCTAAGGAGAGGTTTGGTCATCTAATTACGCGCCAGTAAGGAGAAATCCTTATTGGAAAGCCCCCTCTTTCCTGGGAACGACCTGGTTGTCATAAATGTGATTCTGTAATATTATTTGTGAATAATTAATTATTGATTCATATGATAAGAAAATATTTATTTTATGTGGATATAAATGAGGGATATATTTTTGTGGTTAAAGAATGAAGGAGTTAATGTTGAGATTTTTATCCGTATTTTTGTCGGAATGGAGGTATTAAAAATCAGGGTTTTTTGAGAAATATTGCGGATGTTATAATTTTTAATTCGACCGTTGGATCGTGGTAATTTTTGGATATGTTATACATATATAAGTTGAGTATATGTCCACAAATTTTGAACCGTTAAAAATGAACGTATGATTTATTACGAATTTTACGAGATGACTGGTTCAGAAATTGTTGAATTTTTGGAGTTTATCATTTTGGTAGAAAATTCTAGAATTGGTGGGCCCCACTTGTGGTTGGTAAAGAAATATGCTGAATTATATTTCAAATGTGGTGGGTGGGAATAGTAGCAGGTAAAGCCATCAGGTTGCAGGTCAAACCTACCAAAATTTTCCTATAAATAGAGGGCTAAGTTAGAATTGAAAATCACACCAGAAACATAAGCTTACTCTCTTTCTCTCTTTATATTATGAAGCATATTTTGTGAGTATTTAGATACTTTGAGAGTTGCTATTCAGTGCAAGTTTCCTTCGGCTTTGCATACCGATCAGAAGTACTGCTCTTTTGAGGTAAGGGATAGTAAGGGATAGTAAGAGATTTTAAGGGTTGTTATGATTTTCAGTTTTGTAATTTTTCTGATCTTCAAAAATTCTGGAAAAATTTGAAATGATATTTTGATGAGTTTTCTTGATTGTGTCCAAAAATGGTGATTTTTAGATGTATAGATTGAGAGTTATGAATTTTATGAGAAAAGACTATTTTAAAAGTAATCGATTATAATTTCTTGTGGTTAACTCCAAAATTGATGAAATTTTTATTGGGAGTACATGTATGTGATAGAAGTATACTCTGTAAATTTCAGAATTTTTAGACAAAAGTACAATTTTTGATAAATGTCTAAATATTCGGTGGTTTTGGCCATATGAAAAATAGTAAATGAGTTTTAAAAATTCTGAGAAAAATATATGTTCACTATGGGACTATATTATGCTAAATCCCAGAAAAGAAATATTTTTGGAACTGATTTGGTATTTTTCATGAAAATAGTCTAGTTATGAGTAAATGAATTTAATATGTTTTGTGAAGAAAGAAAATTGGAAAATAGGATTTTATGGCTTGAGAATCCTATATGAGGTATATGCAGATTTTTGATGAGGGTTTTGGTTATTGATGATGAAATTGTAAGAGTTGATATTTTATGATGATTAAATGCATTAATTAGTAAAGTGTAAACAATTAAAATAAATTGTTTATAAATTAAATAATGTTATTCTTTCAATATCATTATACCGAAATATTGGTATGTATTTTATTGTGGAATTTCTATCTTTTGTGTCGGGATTACTATTCATGAGTTACTATTCACGAGTTACTATTCACGATAAAAATTGGTTTTTTTTTCTAACCAAATTATAGTTGAGTTATGAATATTACTCTTGAGATTAAAACTATGTATTGATTATATTGATTTTATTATCATATATAATATTTTTATAACCCTGATGTTGAAATTCTCTTTCACTAGAGTGTAAAGATGGGTAGATTATTGGTATGATCATGACTAGGGTTCTCTTTGGCCTGTAGTGCAAAGTTGAATTGTTACTGGTATGATCATGACCATTGAATTTATAAGTGAATATCTTTAGCTTAAGTGCAAAGGTGAATTGATCAACATGGTTATAATTATTGTTTATATAAATTCTGAAATGATTATATATTTCTTTGAGATATTAATATCTTTGATCTGTAGTGCAAAGATGAAATATTGATGAATATCTTTGGCCTGTAGTGCAAAGATGAATTGTTGATGAATATCTTTGGCCCGTAGTGCAAAGATGACATGTTGTTGAATATCTTTGGCCAGTAGTGCAAAGATGAACAGATGTTGAGATAAACATGACCAACTGGTGATACAAATGAATATCTTTGGACGTAGTGCAAAGATGAAGTTATTAGTATGATTATGAACAGGAAATGTGATTTGGTGTAACCATGATCTTTGATGTTTCAGGTAAAGATAGGTGATGAAAATTATCATCGTCCTGGATGAGAAGAGGAATTTAGAACTACAGTTATGATTATGAGTTATTCATATGATTGTGGACCAGAATTGTTGATTGATGTTACAGGGATAAAACATTGTTGGTGGATTTTTAACATGGAGAAGATAATAGACTTTATAGTCTATTTGACTCTTCTAATGGATTGCTCGTTCCGCTGCAACTATGGTTGAAATTTTTATCATTTACCATATGTTCTAAATCTCTGATTTATTGTTGATGAAGGCTATTGATAATTGAATTATCTTTAGTCATGATATTCTTTACTGAGCTAGTTGTGCTCACCCTTTTGCTTCACAATTCCTTTCAGGTAATAAGAGTGTAGCTGGGTCGAGCGGGGGTAACAAGGGAATAGAACGGTGATCATCATTTAGTAGTTATATTTGGTGAAGAAAATAGGGTGGGGCGAACCCAACGTTGGAAGGGTGTTTTGTCACTATCATACAAGATGTCTAATGACATACAACCTCGTGTCATCATAAGAACGAGTTGTGCTCATCCACTTGCTGAGTATATTTACGAGCACTACCTATATAATCTTGGTATTTGTTTGAAGTATAATTCACGATTAAAGACAGTGGAGATAATGATAAGTCAAGAGAAGACTCACCATTGGGAAGAATATGATAGTAATCTTCTCGTTTTTCTTTGGGGTCTATTGGGTCAACCAAGGATAATTCTGTGGCCATATGATATCTATCATAACCTAGACGCATGGCCTCCCATGTACAAAGGTTTCCTTGAGCACTTCCCAAAGATTCTAAATTCTAAAACAGTTTTTGACTATACCTTTATGTAAGGTGTCATTGTGAGGTGATGTCCACGGTTGGAACATGAGTCACATTTGGTATATATCTGTATCCAAACTCACAGCATATGTGTTGTTGTATTTTGCACGACAATTGTTGTAATAAAGTTATAGTTATTTTCTGTACCATGTATTTGGCGACTCAGAATAGGTTGGATGGAATGGACCTATTTTGGGGTTGTTACATTTGGTATCAGAGCTTAGGGATATGATCTCTGGCGGAGATCGGGGAATACAACTAGGAGGGGAGAGATGAGTAAATCCTTCGCTAGTGTGTCCTACCTAAGCTTATTTGTTGGTCAGTCATAATATTGGGATATTATGTGATATGTTAATTTGTTAAATTAACCCTTGTTTTGAAGCTGTATTCTAGAATGATATTTGAAATACAGGAGATGAGCAATGAAGAAATTATGATGACAGGGAAGATGGAATCTGAAATGAAAGGAAGGTATTCTCAACTCTTTGAAATACCAGGTACGTAAATTTCGGGGACGAAATTTCATAAGGAGGGGAGATTGTAAGACCCCGAATTTTATGAAATAAAAGTATTCAATTTTTCTTATAATTACTATTCAGTAAATGGTTAAATTGATAAAAGTTTAAAGTTATGAGTGAAATATGATTTTTTTCAAAATAAGCAAGTGGTTATAAAATAATCATTGTTGTCGGGGAATATTCGTTTGGTCGTGGAATATTCTTTCTGTCGGGGAATATTCGTACGACGGCGCAGCCATTTGTGGGCCCCATAACAGAATAACTGTCGGGTGAAGAAAACGACAAATTTGAGTTTTTACAAATAACGGCGTAGTTGTTACCGTTAACACTGTTGGAATACCCGGTGGTTAAAATACAGTAATACGCGTTATTGCACAGTAGCACACGATATTGCATAGTATTTTTGAAATTATTGATTCTTACGTAAGAAGGCACTACTCAATAATTGTTACAGTAATTACTGTTCAATATTTTATTTTATTGATTCAATAATTGCTACGTTGAAATTTTGTATTATTGTTGTTCAATAATTGTTGCTGCACAGTATTTCCTATTATCAGATCAATAATTCATATTATTTGAATAGTATTATTAGATAGCATTATTGGCAATGTCTAGAAAGTTCTGTCTAAGGAGAGGTTTGGTCATCTAATTGCGCGCCAGTAAGGAAAAATCCTTATTGGAAAGCCCCCTCTTTCCTGGGAACGATCTGGTTGTCATAAATGTGATTCTGTAATATTATTTGTGAATAATTAATTATTGATTCATATGATAAGAAAATATTTATTTTATGTGGATATAAATGAGGGATATATTTTTGTGGTTAAAAAATGAAGGAGTTAATGTTGAGATTTTTATCCGTATTTTTGTCGGAATGGAGGTATTAAAAATCAGGGTTTTTTGAGAAATATTGCGGGTGTTATAATTTTTAATCCGATCGTTGGATCGTGGTAATTTTTGGATATGTTATACATATATAAGTTGAGTATATGTCCACAAATTTTGAACCGTTAAAAATGAACGTATGATTTATTACGAATTTTACGAGATGACTGGTTCAGAAATTGTTGAATTTTTGGAGTTTATCATTTTGGTAGAAAATTCTAGAATTGGTGGGCCCCACTTGTGGTTGGTAAAGAAATATGCTGAATTATATTTCAAATGTGGTGGGTGGGAATAGTAGCAGGTAAAGCCATCAGGTTGCAGGTCAAACCTACCAAAATTTTCCTATAAATAGAGGGCTAAGTTAGAATTGAAAATCACACCAGAAACATAAGTTTACTCTCTTTCTCTCTTTATATTATGAAGCATATTTTGTGAGTATTTAGATACTTTGAGAGTTGCTATTCAGTGCAAGTTTCCTTCGGCTTTGCATACCGATCAGAAGTACTGCTCTTTTGAGGTAAGGGATAGTAAGGGATAGTAAGAGATTTTAAGGGTTGTTATGATTTTCAGTTTTGTAATTTTTCTGATCTTCAAAAATTCTGGAAAAATTTGAAATGATATTTTGATGAGTTTTCTTGATTGTGTCCAAAAATGGTGATTTTTGGATGTATAGATTGAGAGTTATGAATTTTATGAGAAAAGACTATTTTAAAAGTAATCGCTTATAATTTCTTGTGGTTAACTCCAAAATTGATGAAATTTTTATTGGGAGTACATGTATGTGATAGAAGTATACTCTGTAAATTTCAGAATTTTTAGACAAAAGTACAATTTTTGATAAATGTCTAAATATTCGGTGGTTTTGGCCATATGAAAAATAGTAAATGAGTTTTAAAAATTCTGAGAAAAATATATGTTCACTATGGGACTATATTATGCTAAATCCCAGAAAAGAAATATTTTTGGAACTGATTTGGTATTTTTCATGAAAATAGTCTAGTTATGAGTAAATGAATTTAATATGTTTTGTGAAGAAAGAAAATTGGAAAATAGGATTTTATGGCTTGAGAATCCTATATGAGGTATATGCAGATTTTTGATGAGGGTTTTGGTTATTGATGATGAAATTGTAAGAGTTGATATTTTATGATGATTAAATGCATTAATTAGTAAAGTGTAAACAATTAAAATAAATTGTTTATAAATTAAATAATGTTATTCTTTCAATATCATTATACCGAAATATTGGTATGTATTTTATTGTGGAATTTCTATCTTTTGTGTCGGGATTACTATTCATGAGTTACTATTCACGAGTTACTATTCACGATAAAAATTGGTTTTTTTTTTCTAACCAAATTATAGTTGAGTTATGAATATTACTCTTGAGATTAAAACTATGTATTGATTATATTGATTTTATTATCATATATAATATTTTTATAACCCTGATGTTGAAATTCTCTTTCACTAGAGTGTAAAGATGGGTAGATTATTGGTATGATCATGACTAGGGTTCTCTTTGGCCTGTAGTGCAAAGTTAAATTGTTACTGGTATGATCATGACCATTGAATTTATAAGTGAATATCTTTAGCTTAAGTGCAAAGGTGAATTGATCAACATGGTTATAATTATTGTTTATATAAATTCTGAAATGATTATATATTTCTTTGAGATATTAATATCTTTGATCTGTAGTGCAAAGATGAAATATTGATGAATATCTTTGGCCTGTAGTGCAAAGATGAATTGTTGATGAATATCTTTGGCCCGTAGTGCAAAGATGACATGTTGTTGAATATCTTTGGCCAGTAGTGCAAAGATGAACAGATGTTGAGATAAACATGACCAACTGGTGATACAAATGAATATCTTTGGACGTAGTGCAAAGATGAAGTTATTAGTATGATTATGAACAGGAAATGTGATTTGGTGTAACCATGATCTTTGATGTTTCAGGTAAAGATAGGTGATGAAAATTATCATCGTCCTGGATGAGAAGAGGAATTTAGAACTACAGTTATGATTATGAGTTATTCATATGATTGTGGACCAGAATTGTTGATTGATGTTACAGGGATAAAACATTGTTGGTGGATTTTTAACATGGAGAAGATAATAGACTTTATAGTCTATTTGACTCTTCTAATGGATTGCTCGTTCCGCTGCAACTATGGTTGAAATTTTTATCATTTACCATATGTTCTAAATCTCTGATTTATTGTTGATGAAGGCTATTGATAATTGAATTATCTTTAGTCATGATATTCTTTACTGAGCTAGTTGTGCTCACCCTTTTGCTTCACAATTCCTTTCAGGTAATAAGAGTGTAGCTGGGTCGAGCGGGGGTAACAAGGGAATAGAACGGTGATCATCATTTAGTAGTTATATTTGGTGAAGAAAATAGGGTGGGGCGAACCCAACGTTGGAAGGGTGTTTTGTCACTATCATACAAGATGTCTAATGACATACAACCTCGTGTCATCATAAGAACGAGTTGTGCTCATCCACTTGCTGAGTATATTTACGAGCACTACCTATATAATCTTGGTATTTGTTTGAAGTATAATTCACGATTAAAGACAGTGGAGATAATGATAAGTCAAGAGAAGACTCACCATTGGGAAGAATATGATAGTAATCTTCTCGTTTTTCTTTGGGGTCTATTGGGTCAACCAAGGATAATTCTGTGGCCATATGATATCTATCATAACCTAGACGCATGGCCTCCCATGTACAAAGGTTTCCTTGAGCACTTCCCAAAGATTATAAATTCTAAAACAGTTTTTGACTATACCTTTATGTAAGGTGTCATTGTGAGGTGATGTCCACGGTTGGAACATGAGTCACATTTGGTATATATCTGTATCCAAACTCACAGCATATGTGTTGTTGTATTTTGCACGACAATTGTTGTAATAAAGTTATAGTTGTTTTCTGTTCCATGTATTTGGCGACTCAGAATAGGTTGGATGGAATGGACCTATTTTGGGGTTGTTACATATATATATTGAATATTTATTATTCATGAGATGAATGTTATTTATCGATGCATATGGTGATGTGTATGATAATAAATGAGATTGATTATGGACTATTGACTAATGTGATTGGATTTTATTTTAGTTAGATGCATGAATATATGAGTTTTATTAAAAGGGATCTGCGTACCTCGTCTTCTCTAATTTTTTCTTAATGTAAATTCTATCTCCCTCCTATGTACTTCCCCTTGACTGCTGATCAAGGTTTCTATTTATTTTAAATAGTTTTGTAATAGGAATAGATAGAATTAATTTTGAAGAATTGGAGATCAAGGAGTAAGGAGCGCTTGAAGACCCGTTTGTAATGGAGCCCGGGATTTAAAAGTAATAGTTATATTTAAATGTTAATTCTTGTACCTCTAGGTTTGACCTTTTGGTTTACTTGGTGGCTCTAGTGAATCAAACTAGAATAAAGCCCATAATCAATCCGAGTAGAATATAGTATTTTATATGTGCATGCTTCTACAATATATATATATATATATATATTATGCAAACATGCTTCGCATGCTAAATAATATGACGTGTATTTTATATATATATGTGCATGCACGCTAAATAAGATGAGACAAATTAATAACAAACCCCTCAAATTTTTTATATTAAGTTGTAACGTTTAAAGATATTTGGAATATCAAACGTCGCCTTCTAGCATGATAAAAACAACAGAGTATTGAATATTTAATATGAGTTTGTTGTGCACACACAAGACAAGTATTAAATATTTAAGTTGTTGTTTTTATTACATATGATGTTTATAAGGAATTGAACATTACTGCTTTTTTGTGCACACACAAGGGATGTAGTTTTCTCTTCATTTATAAGGAAATGATGGGTCTGACTTAACTTAAATCATTTTAGTTCGGATGTGCACACACTTGACCATTATGATTTTAGAGGTAAAATACAAGGAGTTGCATAGTTGATGTAATTGACAAGAGTTGTCTACCTATTTATTTATATATAGTTTGTTGTGTACACACAAGGCTATATACATTTGAAATGGGATCCTTGTTCTCACTAGCATATCTTTAATTAGATTTGCCGAACTATATAAATTGAGGGTAATATAGTTTGAAGAAAATAGTGGGAGATACCAATTTAAAACAAGACCTAAATTATTTTGGTAATTAATAAAAGAATGTATGCTAAAATGTTGTTAAGTACAGATTCATTTATAGAATTTTACAATGTCTAAAATTACTATCACTGTGTAGCATATTAGATGCTAAATTAATCGGACCGTATTAAGCGGATTGGTTAAGGAATTTGAGGAAGTTCTCACGGCTGAAAAGCTATCTTATGTCCTTAATACGCTTATCCCTGCAATGGTTGCATACAATGCCTCTGAGAAAGATATTGCTACTTTTTAAAAGTGGCAAGATGATGCATAGTTGGTTCAATGCATCATACTCGCATTCATGAGTAACGAGCTTCAGCGTCAGCATGAAACTATGGATGCTCTTACTATATTCCTGCACATCAAGTAGTTGATGGTGAGGAAAGTAGGACGGATAGATATCAGATATCTAAGGAACTCTTCCGATCTAGAATGACCGATGACACTACAATACATACAAAAGTCCATTATCAATTTGATTGAATAATTAGGACAACGAGTTTTGTCATGGATGGAGAGTTGAGCCAAGATTTGATCTTGCACTCACTCCTGGACTCCTTTCATAATTGTTGTAAATTTTTCATATGAACAAGCTAGATATCAGCCTAGTTGATTTGCTTAACATGTTGAAAAATGATGAGAGACACTTTCCAACCAAGAAAGACCAAGTCTTACTGGTAGGGCCCAAAGGATATTCTAAAAGGAATGATGATTCTAAGAAGGTAAATAGAAAAGGCAAAAACAAAAGATAATAAGAACAAAACTGATACAGATAACAAAAGAGTTTGCTTCCACTGCAATAAGCCAGGACACTAGAAAAGAAACTGCGAGAAGCATCTTGCAGAGCTAACTAGAAGAAGCTTAATGAAGTTTCGGTTACAAATACAATTTTGTTCATGATTTAAAATAATTTTTTTTAAGTCAATGTTCTATTTGGGTATTGGATACCAACTTTGGTTATAATAAATATAGATTTATGAAGGGACCAAGCAGAAGTAGAAAGCTAAACAAAGATAAGTAATCCTATGTGTGGGAAATGAAGCAAAAGTTAGTGCATTAGCCATAGAAACTTATAGATTAGCATTGCTTACGGGCAAATCTATTAAGTCAATAAGTTGTTATTATATTCCAGTTCTCGTTAGAAATATTATTTCTATTTTGTTGTTGGATAATAAAATCTTTGGTATTATATTTAAGAACAATTGTTGTTCTATTTATAATAATAATATTTTGTATAGAACTGGAATATTACTTAATAGATTTTGTATAATTCACTTGCGTGAAAAATAATTTTGCATATTGAATAAACTAGTATAAAAAAAGAAGATGATCATTAAAAGAGTTGAATGTGTGTATTTGTTGAAATACAAGTGTGAATTATTTGAAAGGTTCAAAGAATTTAGAAGTGAAACAAATTGGCAAAGTATTAAGATTCTTTGATTAGATCAAGATATAAATACTTGTTCAATAAGTTTCTAGATCATCTCAAATGGTTTTCTCACAATGGACGCATCCTGATACACAATAATTTGTTGATGTATCTGAAAGAAAAAATTGTACCTTGTTCGACATGGTGCGGTCCATAATGATTTTACCAACGTTCCAATATCCCTCTAGGGTTATACCCTAGACATGACTGCATATCTACGAAAAAGGTAACCTCAAAATTCAGCCCCAAGACTCCATAAAAGTTATGGACAGGGAGGATTCCTAATCTTAACTATGTTAAGATAAGGGGTTGTCCAAGTTATGTGAATCGGTTTCAAAGGATAAGCTTGGGACAAAATTTGACAAGTACAGATTTGTGGGACATCCTAAAGTAAGTTTAGGGTATATGTTCTATAATCCTACTTAGCAAAAGGTGTTTATTGCGAAACATGCTATCTTCTAAGATAATGGTGTTTATCATTGAAGGGGCTAATGGGAGGATAATAGATCTTGAAGAGTTCAAGAACCACAAAACACTATAAGTTAAATAAGAGGAACCTGTAGATAGACCTATTGTACCACAACCGAATCGTAAATCTGGAATAGTAACGAAGATACCTGGGAGGTATGGATTCATGGATAATGATGATGAGGTACGTATCATAGAAGATGATGATCTAATTACATACGATTAGGTAAGAGTTGTAGACACTCAGAAAAATGGATTGAAGTAAGATTCTCAAAAATAGAACATTCGCTTTGATGAAACAAATCAAAAAAGTTTGATTTTATCACAAATAAGAATGAACCTAGTATGTACAAAAGGGTCAGTGGGAGCGCCGTGACATTCTTAATATTATATGTTGATATACTATGGATAAAGAATGTCATACTAATGCTACAATCAGCATAGATAAAATTATCGAAGCATTCCTCCAAGAATGATTTGGGAAGAGTATCTTAATTGGGGATAAAAATCTATATAGATAGATTTAAAAGGATGCTCAGCTTAACCCAAGAAACGTATATTCATTTGATGCTAAATTTTTTTAGCATGGAAAACTCCATGGGATGTCTCATGTTGATAAGTCATGGAGTGTATCTCTCTTAATAGTCCCCATAGACTCATAAAATAGAGATAGCATGAGTAACTATCATGTATGCAATGAAATATACGAGACCTGATGTTGATCAGTCATATTTTGGAGAAGTTCACTGTGAGTCAGTGAAAAATATCTTAAAGTACTTAACCGGCACTAAGAATGTGATCATATTCATGGTGGGTCTAAATTAAAACTAAAGGGCTTAACAGACTCAAGTTTTTCAAACAGACCAAGACGACAGAAAATCCACTCTAAGGTAAAGTGTTACCTTGAACAGTTGTGCAGTGAATTGGAATGGTTTCAAACAGCAAAGAGTTGCTGGTTTAGTGATAAAAACAAAGTATATAGCTATAAATGAAGCTGCAAGTTGATTGTTTAGATGAAAAGTTCATTACAGAACTAGGAATAGTTCCTAAGTCTCATCGTGAATCTAAACATTTGTTGTGGCACTTTCATTTGATTATAAGAATAATTGAAAGATGGGAAATCACTATAGAGATAGTGGACTCTCAAGAACAACATTACATATTCCTTGACTAAAGCTTATCCAACAGCAGGACAATCGTCACTTAGAGAAGAAGGGTATGAGATACCATGGCGATTGGCTTTAGTGCAAATGGGATATTGAAAGTAGTATGCATACAAGCCAATCATGTTTGATTATAAAGCATGTACTTTGTAAAAATCTTATTCATTTATTAATAAAAATTATTAATTTATTAAAGGCTTTAAATTATCTATATGATGCTGCTTTATAATATGTGATAAACCCATAGTTTTAAGCAATGCTTTTAGAATAATGATGATGATCATTCTAATGAGATCTAAATCCTTAGAAAGCTTAAAACTAAAATAGTTCTCAATCATTGGATTACTAAATTGGGGATTAGTGAATCCAGATAGATTGGTACATACGTTGCTTGCTCATTGGATGAGGATGATTGATCTCATAATCATTTGTCTGAAGACACTAAAGCAAGTATGTAGGTGCTTATTAGAGAATAAGTTCACTGAACGTGGCTCGCTAAAGAATACCTAATGGAGTTTTACTTGCCTGCAATAGGAATTCCTGTAGTGATAGTAGTACAAGTGATCCTTGGACTTGAGATCATCATAGTATCTTGTGTATGATGAGTTATACTTTGACTTATTCCTTAAGACCCTTAGGGTATATCAAAAGGTATGCTTGGGTATAATAAGTTGTACATAGAGATAATATATGATCAATAAAGAATCTACCACTTCTAGTAAAAGAAGAGAAATGTCCTATGTGATTCGATAAATGACAACCCAGTAGTCCTTGGCTAAGGCATAATGAAATTAGAAAGGAGTTTCTAATTTGTATTATTTGGTGTTGTGCATTTAAGAGTCGAAATACATATAATTAAATAAAATAAGACTTGACAGTAATTCCATGTCTTATATTTAATTGGGACATTGTATGGTGGAAGGATTGAATTGTACAGTAACTATTTACTCAAATGTTCTTTTATAATTAATGTTAAAATCTATATTATCTGAAAAGTCATTGATCGCTAGGGAGGCTTATCTCTATTGTAGAATAAATATTATTTATTTAAATAAATTAATAGTTTAATTTATTTATTTAAATAAGATTAGAATTGTTCTAATTGATTTATTCACAACCGGTTTAATATGGAGAACCTAAAGGGTCACACCATAAAAGGAAGAATAATTATTTAAGAATTTAATGACATAATCGTAATAATAAGTTAAGTATATTTAATTTAATCTATGGTGATAGAATAAATTAAATAACTTAATATTTATTATTTAATATTTTGAAAATATTAAATATAAATTAATAAGAGGAGTCTTATTATTATTATTACTATCATTATTATTTAATTCCTAAAGGAGTTTGGGAATTAATTAATAAAAGTACTCTCATATATTCCTAATAAGATTAGGACGTCAAATTAATTCAAAGAGTTTAATTAGTTATCCCTAATAAGATTAGGGAGCTTAATTAATTAAAGGAATTTAATTAATTAAATAATATCCTATTTTCTAATTAGATTAGAAGGGTTAACTGATATCTTTATAAGATGAGTCTTATATCAGATATCAACATACATGATTCCAATTGTTGGAGAGTACGCTCTTTTTCTATAGAGATAGAAAAACTAGGGTTTAGCCAACCACTCATCTTCTTGAATTTTTCTTCTTCCTTTGTGGATCACCTCTAGAGGCCAAACACTTGGGTGGTTAATGTTGATCAAAGGAAGGTACCAAACCCGGTGGATTCAAGTTGAATGCGAAAGGATTTGGAGGTGAACTTTTACTTGAGGAAGCTCGAATCTTCAAGGGTATGATTCTTATTCTTTATCTTTTCGTTTAATTAATAATTGTGCATAAAGGGTGATCCGGGTATATGATTTATAAAAAATTAAAACTCTGATTTTTCCACGTTTCCGCTTACTTTGTGCAATTTGATTGCGGTCATGAAAATTACAAACCTAAGACAAGATGAAAGATCTGAGCCCTTTAATAAACTGTTAGAACTGTTCTTCATTTTCTAGGTTACCCTAAAATGAAGAACAGTCCGACTGCCCTACTTTGGGCTTCCACAACTTGTGATCTAAGTAATTCTTTAGTGATTTAGTGGTTCCAGTGTATAGCCAACATGTCAATGAAGAGCTCCAATACATAAAACGAATCTAATTACATTACATGCAACCGATATAAGCCAGTCAAACCATGTCAGAGATCACGGTCTTGAGTTTTCTGTGTTACCCAGAAAACACAAGTCGTGATCATCTGGCCTACTTTGACCAACCGCTATTTTTAATCTATTTGATGTTTAGGTGATCTAAAAACATAAGAATATAGTCCATATAACATATTACAACATGCATACATCAACTATAACAAGTGAACAAACAACTGCCAGATATGTGGGCATGAACTTCTTGTCAGAGTCATCTAGGTAAGTTCTGGGTTACCCAGAAAGGTTTGGTCATGGTCGGTCAACCGACTTTGACCATCAATAACTTTCAATCTGTACTAGATCTGACTCTGAATCAAGTTCTAGAACAAAGTCCTCATGACATGCTACAACTTCAAATATTTAAAACACCAAACAAATAAATAGAAAGAGATCTAGGGGACCTGACATTCATTGTCAGACCATTATTTTCAAAATTTTCAGATTTTGTAAAATATTAAATCTGAGCTACTAGATGTTATGGATCTAAATCAATATACACTACATAGAACATGTTTAACACAAAAAACTAACATCTAACTTGACAACCAATATCAAATTTGTAATTAGGGTTTATACCTTTTATGAACAAATCTTGATTCTAGGCTACTGAGTTGTTGTGAGTATTAGTGGGGCTTGCCTTTGAGACTGATATACTAAAAAAATTCGTAGGTTAGAGAGAGAGAGAGATGGTCTTGAATGAATGTTGTGATCAAATGGGCAAATATGAGCACTTTTCTCTCTCCTAATCTATATATATTATGTAGATGAAATGTATTTGGCTGGGAAATGGCTGAGTTGCTGAAGATTTGAGCATGTGATAATATCTAGAGTTGGTGACTTGCCAATATATGGCAAGATTTGCAAGCAACCAATTCAAGAATGGGACAAAAAGGGTAATTAGGTCATTTTCCTTGCAATTTTAATGATATTATTGTCCATGGTACTTGAATCTAGGGCTTAATCAATAGATTTTAAACCTTAAGATTTCCCAAATAATTTATAGGGTTTGAAAAATTAAGTTTAAAGTTTAATAAAATTTTAATTAGAACACACTAATTAAAATTAGGGTTTTTAATAGAGAATTAGGGTTTTTTTAATATTATTAGGGTTCCCAAATTAACATTATAATTATTATAATAATTAGGGTTTCAAACTTAGCAATTAGGGTTCTTAATTAGCAAATTAGGGTTTCTAATTTTAATAATTAGGATTTCTAATAATTAGGGTTTTCAAATATTAATTAAGATTTTTCTAATTAATATTAAATTCTATAATACGCAACATAATTCATATAACACAATTTCTGACCGATCTTAACCTCCTGTTTTGAGTTTCCAAATAAGGTTTATTATAGTAATACTAGGGTTTGTCACGATACACCATAATTGACCAACCATTATCAGTTTACACATACATTATATATTTATAGCACTAAAATATATTTAATATAATATTATTATTCTCATTCCTTATTCCAAATCTCGAATTAGGGTTTGAATTCCATATCTGATTTATCTTTCATATACATACCATTATTAATTAAGTTATAAATAATTAACTTAACAATCTTAAATAAATTTACATAATAAAATAATTATTATAATAATTCTAATAATCATTTCAAATATTATTGAAATAATATATAATCATATTTTTATGGAAAATAATTCATAAAAATATTTCTACTATAAAATTAATTTATAATAAGAACATAATTTATAATGATTAATAATTTTTAAAAAAAATTATTGGTAAATACTCATGTAATAAATAAATTTTATTTATCACATATTTATATATACACATTACCTTGCACATATTCCTACACTTATTTTAATAATAATAAAAAAAAAGTATACGCAAAATTTAATTATATAAAAAATATCTAGTTATTACAATTGAATTCTGGATAAATTAAATTATAAATATTTAAAAATTTATCCCTTTCTTTTTTTTAATTGAATTCTTATATTATTATCATCATCCTCATGCTTATACTGTGATGAAAGTCATCTTTGACTTACGTGCATAGATGGACTATTGATTGATATAATTATGATTAGGGATTATTCGGTGTATTCGTGACCCGTAATGTTACAAATGATGTGGTAAAAGTTCTCATTGACCCGTAGTGTATTGATGGACAATTGTTGGCATGATCATGACCATTGGTGATTACACGAATATCCTTGGCCCGTAGTGCATGGATCACTACAAGAAAACTGGCTAATTTCGACGGATGTAACCTCGACGGATTATATTCCGTCGCACATAACATAATTTCTACAGAATAATTCGTCGAATATAATTCCCTCGAACCTATGCTAAGAACGACGAAATTCCGTCGGAAGTAGAAGGCCCTCAATGGCGCCAAGTTTCCCGCTAGCGCAAAAACTAACTTCGACGAAATTATCGTTATATCCAAGGGAATGCCCGTCGAGGATAAGTTAAGTTCGAGGGACTAATTTCTGACGGCTATTCCATCAGAATTCATTAATAAAACCGTAAAAAAAATCAAATCAGCCACAGACGCCCATTTCTTTTACTTTCTTTCCATCTCTCGACTCTCAGTCTCTCCATCTCTCGACTGTTCGTCTCTAGCTCTTCATCTCTCGATCACTCAAACACCTACACTTTGCAAAGCTTCCTCCCGTTTCTTTCGTCCGCCTTTCGTCCTCATTTTTTCGGCCGTTGCTCGTGGCGACGCTGTGGTGGTTTTGTAATGCTCGTGGCGGCGCTGTGGTGGTTTGGGAAAGCTCGTGGTGCCGCCGTTTCCTCCTCCTCTACCATTATCAGCTAGCTTGCCGGCTTTAAGGTTCTGCCATATATTTTGTGATATTGTTAATTGATGAAGAGTTATGTAATTTGAATTGGGACTGATCGAGGAGTTATATTTGGGACTGTTACATATATGTTCTGATTTTGTGATTCTATTAATTTGAATACATATTTTGCTTTGTGATCAAATTGGGACTGATATATTTTTTTCTTAGTTTTGGGACTGATAAATTATGTGTTTTGAATTGGGTTTGGTATTGAGTATATACACATGTTAATCAGTAAGTGTTTGATTTATCTTATTTGGGTTTACTAAACTTTGGGGTTGATTTATGTTATAAGTTATTCAGTAAGTGTGTGATGATGATGTTTGATGTAGGTATATTTGCTATTTTTGACAGAATTCTTGACAGAATTTCTGTCAAAATTATTCAATTCCAAAATTTGATTTAATTTAATAGATAAATTAATTTAATAAATAATATTTAAAAATATTTAATACAATACAAATATAATAATACAATAAAATAAATTTAATTTAATTTAAAAATAATAAAATAAAATAAAATAAAATAAAATATAAAATAAATAATAATAATAATAATAAACTAAATAAAATAAAATAAATTTAATTAAATTAATTTAACATACAATTAAATTTAACGAATTTAATTTAAAAATTATATAATATAATAATACAAAACGAAATAAAATATATGAAAACATAATAATAAATTTAATTTGATTTAATAAAATAAAAAAATGAATTTAATTTAATATAATAAAATAATCAGAAATTTTATTATATATTATAATACCAAATAAAATATAATATAATAGTAAATATAATTAAATTTTATAAAATATAATTAAATTTTATAAAATAAAATAAAATAATTTAATAGTAGTATTAACATATATTCCAAATAATAGTTCTCAGAAACTAAGTAGCACTTAGTTTTTCATTGACAAAATAAATTAAGTAGCATTTGCTTAGTTTGTCACAATTTTTAATAAACTCAATAATTAAGTATTATATGTATATATATACATATATGTACTATAATATGAAACTTAAAAACCCGTTTGACAAATAGGAGTGAATGTCGAACAATAGTCTCTATAGATTCCAAATAACAACTCTCATAAACTAAGTACAAGCTTAATTTTCCTTTGCCGAGGAAGGAACACAGTAAATTGAGAGCAGTCGGGTACGGGAAGACTCATAATTGGACGCACGTGCCTACATGATTTGAGTTGTCGTATTGGGGCACACTTTCAGTTCATCATTGTATAGATGTCATGCATATCGAAAAGAATGTTTTCGAGAACTTGTTTTATATCGTGTTAGATGCGAGTGGTAAAACCAAAGATAATGTTAATGCTCGAAAAGATTTGGAGGCATTAAACATTAGGCCAGAATTGTGGCTTTGCCCAAATACTACGAAATCTAAAGCTATATTTTGTCTTACTAAGCAACAAGTTGAAGACGTGTGTAAGGGGGTTAGTGGGTTGAAGCTCCCAAATGGATATGCGTCGAACATAACACGTTGTTGTAAGGTTGAGCAATTGAAAATTTTTAGATTCAAGAGTCACAATTGTCATGTATTCATGCAGAAATTGATCCCAATTACATTTCGTGAGATGTTACCCAGAAAAGTTCTGGATGCATTGACCGAGCTTTCAAATTTCTTTCGAGATATTTGCTCAACTGTAATTAAGTACAGTGATGTCGAGCAAATGGAGAAGAATATTGTGTTTACCATTTGCAAGCTCGAAATAATCTTCCCTATAGGATTCTTTGACTCGATGGAACATCTGCCTATTCATCTACCGTATAAACTCAAACTTGGAGGACCGGTGCAATATTGGTGGATGTATCTTTTTGAGAGGTAATATAAACTGCTAATTGATCTATCCTGCTCATATTAATAATACTTCAATTTGTCGGTATATTTATCTTAGGTATATGCGTCGATTAAAACAAAAGGTCAAGAACAAAGCTCGTGTAGAGGGTTCTATTGCTGAACGCTATACAGAGGAAGAGCTTGTCAACTTCAGCTCATTGTATTTTGACAATGTTGTCTAAATGAAGCATAATCATTTTGGAAGGAATGAGGTTGTTGGTCCAATGACTCACGCTGATGATGAGTTAGCTGTATTCATATATCCGACTAAACCATTTGGCTATGAGACGCTGACTTACTTAAGCGACAAAGAGTTAAAGATTTGTATTCTATTTGGATCGTCTATAGTTGGTGCAAGCTTTGTTGGAATATAGGACCCATTTTGAACAGTCTCAAATAGATCTTCATCTATTGAGTCCATGTATGCTTGCATCCGAACTTTCCAATTAGCAAATTTATCTTTGTCGCACATAGGTGGCATGCTGCCTCCTCCTGTCCTTGATTCGCTTGGTAAGTGTGCCATTGGATCTACTTAAGCTTTGTAGGCTATATAATAGTACCAGCTTTGATACCAATTGTTAGTTTCTGGAGGCACAATAGTTATCTAGAGGGGGGGTTGAATAGATATTTAAAAAAAATTCTTTTCGTTTTAACTTATTAGTTTGATAGTGATTAAAAAACACAACGGAATTAATGTTTGTTTTAATCTCCCTTATGATAGTGAATTAATGAGAGTGAGGCAGTTATAGCAGTTATGGCAGATATAACAGTTATAGCAAGAATGTAAGAGACACAGTCGTTTTAAGTGGTTCAGAGCACTTAAAGCTCCTAGTCCACTCTTCTACTCCTCGAGTAGGAAATCCACTAAGGATGTCTTTTACACTTTTTGAATCACACAGATTCCTTCTAGACCAGCAGTCTAGGCACTTCTTAGTTCACTCTTGAACTCTTCAAGTCCAGCAGACTTGGCTCTGCATAATTCACTTAAAACTTTTCAAGTCCTTCTGACTTGAAACTCTTTTTTCAATTGATTGGTAGTTGTTGAGTTCTTGAATGGTGCTACTCAGTTGCTGTTTAAGCACTTGTTCGAAAGAACTGAGTAGCTGAGCAAGCTTTTCTTTTTCACAGATTGTAGAGTTGAGCGTTGAGTGTTCTTCTCATTTTTGTTCAATGCTTACTTACTTTTCTCATCTGCTTGATTTGCATATATGTGATCTTGAAATCTATCCGTTGGATCCATCCGTTGAAGCATTAAATACGTTTGTCATTTTTACACTTTGATGGAGACTTTTCTTCTCATCTTCTAAATTGCATTCTGGTCCACTGACACAACAGACTACTTTCTCACTTAACACCTGAAAAGGTGTTTTCCTCTTACCAATGGTACTTTCCTTAGCTTCTTCAATACACTTCTTTGTTGCATACTGAGGATATCTTTTATACCTTTGGAACTGGTGAGTACTGCAACGTTTAGAATCCATTCCACATTTGTTGGAGTTTGTCTCCACACAAAACGTGGGGCTTGATGCTTCTGACATAAGGCATATGATACTCTACGATTCAGATCGTGGTGTCTTGTTACTTTGGTGCTTAGTCTGATGCTATCATGAGATAGTACTATGATTTCTCTTAAAGACTTGCACACTCCAATCTTCACATGCTTACTTTGCAAGCTCTACATTTTCGAGAGCACATTACGATCTCTGAGTTGGCTCGACAAACGTTGGGACCACTCTGCGATATCCAAAGTGACTTTTTAAGGCAGTCACACTACGATTCTCGATGCTCTACTTTCTTGCCTTGGCTTCTGCAATCCTGATCAGCTTGATACACTACGATCTCTTCGAAGCCTATCTATTACATCTCAAGATCAACCTAACAACTTTGATCTCTCTATCTATACATTCATTTACAGAATTATACACATTAAGAGCTTAGATCAACTTAACAAATTTGATCTATCACTAAGTCCTTGTACACATATTCAATTAAGGACTTTACATATAATCATGAGTATTCACATTTAAAGATCACATCAAAATATGCACTCTCCCAACAATCTCCCCCTATTTGAAGTTGACATAACCAAGGAGATTTATTGTCATGACTATTTGATTCTAGATACATTTGCAGGAAAGTAAACGTGACTTGGTATTTCAGTGAGCAACTGAAATTTCTAGAGAATAAACATGAATTTATTGATGTTTGAGGAATATTACAATTAAGCTTTACATCAATAAGAATTCAAGTTTCAACTTATCTCTATTTCTTTGGTCTCTTTCGTGGAGGATTGGCATACTCCTCAGGCCTTCTTTTCCTGCTAGCTTCATCCCTCCTGGCTATATCTTCCAGCTCACTTGGGCTTATCCTTGGATTTTGATCATTCCTATTCATGAATGCAAGATCTCCAATTGGCATTCTTAGGCCTATGGTGGTCACATTTTGTGAGCCGATAGCTGGCCCTAGACTCCTTAATGACTGAGCCATTAAGACTTCCTGCTGATCAGATCGTGGAGTTTGATGGCCGGATCGTGGAGTCGGTTGGTGGGACTGCCTTGTAGGAGGACTCCTTGAAGCTTGAGTGTGGAATTGTCCTCTGCCTCTTCCCTAGCCTCCTTATACTCCTTGAACTCCTCTACCTGTACCCTGGCCTCCTTGAACTCCTTTCCCTGTATTCACCCCCTTTATGTCAGCATCAAGGGTTCGAATGTCTTCAGATAGTCGAGTCACTCCTTGGACGAGCTCATTGAGTTGGCTTTAAGTTTGAGCAATGTCCTCTCGATTTTCCTTGATCAATGCATCAGATCGAGCTTCCCGATGTCGGAGGACGTTTAGAATATTGTCAGTCTGCTGTCCTTGGGTGACATTGAATTGTTGGAATTCTTTTACGGCAGTTTGAAGATTGATGATGTTCTCTAACATAAGATTATGCTGGGCTTTTTGAGCTGTTTGTAAGTCAAGCACATCATCTCTGTGTCTTTTAGCTTCTAGAAAATAAATGTCATCCCTGTCCTTTATGCTCTTAATCATTTCTTTGATGATCTCACTTAGCTTCTTTGTAAGCTCAGTGTTTAGGATGCTTGGGAGATTATTTGCAGCGCTGATCATCTTTCTCTGTCTTAGATGACTGAGTTCTGAGTGAGCTTCCAGACTTTCATCGATGTCCTTGATCACTTTCTTGGACACTTCTGTCAGCTCAGCCTTGGTGGGTAAATCTGAAAGTAGTTCACTGAGTTGAGGAATGTTTGGAGGAGGGGATGGTTTCTTATATTGATCTTGCAAGGAGTAGAGGGCAAGATCAAGGCTGAAATATTCATTGGTGGATGTAGAGGGAATATCTGATGGAGGGGCTTGTGTTTGGGTATCGAAAGAGGGTGGCTCTACGATTTGAGCTTGGGACTCTGCAATGAGTTGAGAGTCAGTAATCATAGGGATGATGGGAGTTGGGATTAATATAAAGTTTGGTACATTTGGTTCATCACTTATAGAATTTTGGGATTCTATAACTGGGGATTGACTTGGTGGATTTAGAACCACTTCCAACAAGCTTGGAAATTCATAAAATTGGCTGGAGAAAGACAGTGGGTAGTGATTCGCTCTAAAAAGAATTGGGATAGTTAATACCTCATGCACCATTCTCGAGGAGGGACCATTTGTGATGAGCTTCTTGGAAAATTTATAATTGCCAGAAAATCCATGAGCTAGCACAGTGATGGCTGGATATTCTTTGAAGCTCCAAAACATGTGACTCCACGAGTTAAGAATTTGAGCTTGATGATAAGGCATTATGGGGAGATAGGAGAACAACTGATTCTAGAGATAACTCCTATACCCATCACGACCCACACCTGTGATCTCAAGTTCTTCATCTTCGTCTTCCTCTTCTTCTCTATCTCATTTTGAGGATTCTACTAGGTCAATGACTTCCTTTTGTTTTTCTTGTTCAGGCTCTCCCTCCTTTTCTGCAGGAACATCTTCTTCTATCATGGAGATGTTATGAGGCTGCCCCTCAGCATGACTATCCATCTGCAGGACTAGTAGCTCCCCTTCAATTGGGGCATTTTCCAAGGTGAGAACTTTAGGTATCTCCCCCTCAGCTAAAGCATTTTCTAAGGTGAGACCTTCAGGTATCTCCCCATTAGTTGTAGCTATGTCCTCCTGGCTTTCTTTGGACAGTTCCTGTTTAGCAGCCATCTTTTTGTCTTCCTCCTTGAGTACTCCTTCATTGATAAGGATGTACTTCTAAACCAATTTTCGTCTTAGTTTTCTAGGCTAAGCCACAGCCTCAGGACTTTCTTCAGCTTCAGCTCTGTCCTGTTGATTAGCTAGACCATCTGATGCAGCAGCTTCCTTGCTAGATGTGTTCAGTCTGGTCTCTATAATTGGTAGAGACTCTACGATCGAAGAGACAGATGGCCTCTTGGACTTGTGACTGATTTTGTTCTTCTTCAACAATCTGCCTTAGCCCGCTGTTCTTTTCTTCTTAGTATCCTCAGAGCCTCAATATTAGAGGATTCTATAGGTATATCAGTGGTAGATCCTTGAGGTTCTTCTACCATTCTAGTCTTTAGCTTCTTCTTGCCCTTGCTTTTTCTGATAAGGGCAAAGGGTTCTCCCTTGATGATCTCTTCCTCTTCTTCTTCAGTTTCTTTGACGACTGACATATTTCCTGAAATCCCTGATTCCTTTAGATCAGCAGTTCTATCACTGGACTCAGTCATCATGCGTACATTTTTAGCTAGGTTCCTTTTCCAATTTTCAAACAGTTGCTGGGTCATTCGTCTGTTTGGATTGATGGACTCTCCTTCATCGTCCCCAATCTTATAGCCCAGAGCAGACTGTAGAATGATGCTTATAAATCACCCATAGAGTATCTTTTGAGAGCCCTTTGTCTTCTTTGAGCTAAGGATCCATTTTCCTATCCATTCAAGAAGTAGAGCTCCATAGTTAAGCTGTATTCCATAGCTTATTGCAGTCATGAGCTTCAGCTGAACCTCATTTACAGAATCGTGGCCTGAGCTCTTGCAGCATATGCACTTTGCCATAATGTCTGCCAGAAATTCGTACCTCTGAGGAAATTCCGTCTTCTTGTATCCTTTGACAGAAGGGAATTTCTTTTGATGCATCCTTTTAAGGCCTTCATAGAAGTCAATGCCATTTATAAACGGGAACCCCTCATTTTTGAAGCCTAGGGCTAGGTTGATGTTCTCAGCCTTTAGCTTGATTTCCACGTCCTTGACTCTCGTCGTGAGAACTTCACTTTCGAATGCCCCATTTCTATAAAACTCCTTTATTAACTTCGGGTAGATCCATGTGCTCGTACCCAGGTCTTCTTCGAGACCAGCCTTCTTTATCAATATCAGAATCTTGTGAAATTTGGGTTCAACAGTTTTGAACTCATCGAAGCATAGTCTGTAGCCAGAGACGACGTCGGAGGCTGCCATTAATTTCTTTGCAAGTAGTATGATTGTCTAAACTATCTTAAGGATTAGGGTTTCTGCTTTGAAGAGAGAGAGAGAAGAGAGATATGCTTTTTGAACTTCTGATTTCAAAAAGGCGTTTTTAAACTTTACTTGTAACTTCCCTTTCTTTATTTGGTTTAGTGGGGCAGGTGTCAAATTCTGCTTGGCTCTACGATTTTAACTGAGGAGGATTGTATTGAATTGCCCTTAGCTCCTTCTGAGCTAATGTGTCCTTAGGAAGGACTACGATCGTTGAGATGGCATTAGTGATCATTGAGTTTACTTAGCATTCGTCGTGTCTGTTCAGCAATCGTCGTGTCTGAACTATGATCGTCAAGTCTGTCCAGCAGTCGTCGTGTCTGAACTACGATCATCAAGTCTATCCAGCAGTCGTCATGTCTGAACTGCGATCGTCGAGTCTGTCTGGATCATTGTGATGATTTTTTGACTTAGCATTCTTTTAAGGTAGCTCAAGAAGGGCCAACCTCATTGAGTGAATCAAGGTTATGTTGTAGACCTTCCACACAGGCCACTTTACTAAAGGATACTGTGCCATTACCAGCTGAGTCATATCTTCTTATTTTTCCCGAGCCGTTGTCTCCAAAGATGACTGAGGTACCCTCCTTCTCTATGTAGTTAGACAGAAGGGCCTTGTTCCCAGTCATGTACCTTGAGCATCCACTGTCCAGATACCAGGTTGTGAACGTGGAGCTCTTTTCCTATCATACTATTAAACCTTCATTTTGGTACCCATATACGCATAGGTCCTACTTTGTTAGTGCCCTTGAGGACCCAAATCTGTTCGGTCTTGAGTTTCACACGCATTGAATTATAATAGCACTTTGCAGCCATGTGACCAAATTTATTGCACACAAAATATCTAGTATGATGCATGCCTGTGTGTGTGTGTGATAGTTCATCCTCCATTTGGACTTGTGTGGTTCTTTAGTCATCCTTCTGTTGAACTAATTTTTCTTCTTCCACGTGTCCTTAGGTTTCATGAATTGTGAGGAGTGTACCTTACCTCTACTGAACCTTCCCAGTTGATTCATAGAGTTGGTCTTACTTGACTCTACGATCCTTCGAGGTTGGTGAGTAGTGGATGGGTTACTCTTCTCTTTTATGAAGCCCAGGCCAGCATGAGATCCTTTACTCCTTGGAGTATGGATTGAATTAGTAGAACATGGTTGAACTGGTTCTTCCCTCTGTGAGGATTTCACAAATGTAATGCCTCTACTAAAACTTGAAGCATTACTAGTGCTAGTTTCCTTTAACTTTTCCACACATGGTTCTGAGGTGAATCCCCCAAAGCCTAGGCATGTTCTGTCAGATGCACTTCTCTGACTAGAGAGTAAGGAGTCCATGGATGATGATGATTTATTCCATGTAGAGATAGTCTTTTCTAGTTCCTCAACTTTAGAGGTTAGACTAGACTCTCTTTGTGCATTAAGCTCATTTGTCTATTTCAAGAGTTCATTCTCAGCCTCAAGCTTGGAGAGAGAGTTAGTACTTAGAAGGGCTGATTCCAGTTCTTCTTGAACTTTCTTTTTCTCTTCTTGAAGAAGTGAATGGTCTTTGGACAGAACTCTAAACCATTTCATGTATTGATGCAAGTCAGATGTTATGCCATGCAATTCAGTGCAGTTCTTAAATCATCAATATCTACATCAGGAGAGTTGAAGTTAAATATCTCATCGATACTTAGTTCATGTATGTTGGAGTTCTATTTGTTCTTTGTATGTTAAGCCATCAGGCACAGATTAGCCACTTGAGGATCTTCATCATCTCCAGATTCAGGAGTTGAGTCATTGTCTGAATCACTCCACGATCCTCCAGCTACAAGGCCTTTGTCTTTTTTTTGAGGCCTTTTGTTGCCTTTGTATTCCTTCTTTGGATGTGATTTCTTCTTTAGCTCTTCTCTGAGAGGTTTGTTGCAGTTGGCAATGAAATGGCTAGGCTTCTTGCAGTTGTAGCATAGATCATTCATTTGCTCCTGGTTGCTATAGTTGCTGACCTTCTTTGGCTTGCTGGTTTTGCCTTGACGCATGAACCTTCTAAGTCTTTTCACCAGCATTGCAAAGTCCTCGTTATCATCTTCATCATAGTCAGAGTCAATCTCAGTGTTGACCTTGGATGCACTTTTAGATGCTGTAAGAGCCACACCCTTATCCTTCTTTCTTCCTTCTAATAGGGTTTCAGCTCGTTGAATCAGCTCTAGTTCGTATGTCAGAAGGTTTCCATATAGCTGTTGAACTGTCATCTCATGAAGATTCTTTGACTCTCTAATAGCAGTGGTTTTGGCATCTCACCTGCTTGGTAGGGCTCTCGTGAATTTTATGATTAGATATTTGTTTGGATAGATCTTCCCATAGGCTCGTAGAGAGTTGAGCAGAACGTTGAATCTCTCGTAAGTGGCAGTGACATTTTCTCCTTGAACATATGCGAACATTTCATACTGCTGAGTCAGGAGAGATTGTTTGTTTTCTCTTACTTCTTCCATTCCTTCGTGCATGATGAGTAGTGCTTCCCAAACCTCCTTTGTTGTTTTGCTGTTTACCACATTTTCGAACAGATCGTCTTCTAAGGATAGAAACAAAATATTTTTGGCCTTCTTGTCGAGCTGAACAGCTCTCTTCTCGTTGTCGGTCCATTTTTCTTTGACTTTTATTTGTATTCTGTTTGGATCGTCTATAGTTTGTGCAAGCTTTGTTGGAATATAGGGCCCATTTTGAACAGTCTCAAATAGATTTTATCTATTGAGTCCATGTATGCTTGCATCCGAACTTTCCAATTAGCAAATTTATCTTTGTTACACATAGGTGGCTTGCTGCCTCCTCCTATCCTTGATTTGCTTGGTAAGTGTGCCATTGGATCTACTTAAGCTTTGTAGGCTATATAATAGAACCAGCTTTGACACCAATTGTTAGTTCCCGGAGGCACAATAGTTATCTAGAAGGGGGGGTTGAATAGATGTTTAAAAAAAATTCTTTTCGTTTTAACTTGTTAGTTTGATAGTGATTAAAAAACACAGCGGAATTAATGTTTGTTTTAATCTCCCTTAAGATAGTGAATTAATGAGAGTGAGACAGTTATAGCAGTTATGGCATATATAGCAGTTATAGCAAGAATGTAAGAGACACAGTCGTTTTAAGTGGTTCAGAGCACTTAAAGCTCCTAGTCCACTCTTCTACTCCTCGAGTAGGAAATCCACTAAGGATGTCTTTTACACTTTCTGAATCACACAGATTCCTTCTAGACCAGCAGTCTAGGCACTTCTTAGTTCACTCTTGAACTCTTCAAGTCCTGCAGACTTGGTTCTTCACAGTTCACTTAGAACTCTTCAAGTCCTTCAAACTTGGAACTCTTTCTTCAATTGATTAGTAGTTGTTGAGTTCTTGAATGGTGCTACTCAGTTGCTGTTTAAGCACTTGTTCAAAAGAACTGAGTAGCTGAACAAGCTTTTCTTTTTCACAGATTGTAGAGTTGAGCGTTGAGTGTTCTTCTCATTTTTGTTCAATGCTTACTTACTTTTCTCATCTGCTTGATTTGCATATATGTGATCTTGAAATCTATCCGTTGGATCTATCCGTTGAAGCATTAAATGCGTTTGTCATTTTTACACTTTGATGGAGACTTTTCTTCTCATCTTCTAAATTGCATTCTGGTCCACTGACACAACAGACTGCTTTCTCACTTAACACCTGAAAAGGTGTTTTCCTCTTACCAATGGTACTTTCCTTAGCTTCTTCAATACACTTCTTTGTTGCATACTGAGGATATCTTTTATACCTTTGGAACTGGTGAGTACTGCAACGTTTAGAATCCATTCCACATTTGTTGGAGTTTGTCTCCACACAAAACGTGGGGCTTGATGCTTCTGACATAAGGCATATGATACTCTACGATTCAGATCGTGGTGTCTTGTTACTTTGGTGCTTAGTCTGATGCTATCATGAGATAGTACTATGATTTCTCTTAAAGACTTGCACACTCCAATCTTCACATGCTTACTTTGCAAGCTCTACATTTTCGAGAGCACATTACGATCTCTGAGTTGGCTCGACAAACGTTGGGACCACTCTGCGATATCCAAAGTGACTTTTTAAGGCAGTCACACTACGATTCTCGATGCTCTACTTTCTTGCCTTGGCTTCTGCAATCCTGATCAGCTTGATACACTACGATCTCTTCGAAGCCTATCTATTACATCTCAAGATCAACCTAACAACTTTGATCTCTCTATCTATACATTCATTTACAGAATTATACACATTAAGAGCTTAGATCAACTTAACAAATTTGATATATCACTAAGTCCTTGTACACATATTCAATTAAGGACTTTACATATAATCATGAGTATTCACATTTAAAGATCACATCAAAATATGCACTCTCCCAACAATCTCCCCCTATTTGAAGTTGACATAACCAAGGAGATTTATTGTCATGACTATTTGATTCTAGATACATTTGCAGGAAAGTAAACATGACTTGGTATTTCAGTGAGCAACTGAAATTTCTAGAGAATAAACATGAATTTATTGATGTTTGAGGAATATTACAATTAAGCTTTACATCAATAAGAATTCAAGTTTCAACTTATCTCTATTTCTTTGGTCTCTTTCGTGGAGGATTGGCATACTCCTCAGGCCTTCTTTTCCTGCTAGCTTCATCCCTCCTGGCTATATCTTCCAGCTCACTTGGGCTTATCCTTGGATTTTGATCATTCCTATTCATGAATGCAAGATCTCCAATTGGCATTCTTAGGCCTGTGGTGGTCACATTTTGTGAGCCGATAGCTGGCCCTAGACTCCTTAATGACTGAGCCATTAAGACTTCCTGCTGATCAGATCGTGGAGTTTGATGGCCGGATCGTGGAGTCGGTTGGTGGGACTGCCTTGTAGGAGGACTCCTTGAAGCTTGAGTGTGGAATTGTCCTCTGCCTCTTCCCTAGCCTCCTTATACTCCTTGAACTCCTCTACCTGTACCCTGGCCTCCTTGAACTCCTTTCCCTGTATTCACCCCCTTCTAGACCAGCAGTCTAGGCACTTCTTAGTTCACTCTTGAACTCTTCAAGTCCTGCAGACTTGGTTCTTCACAGTTCACTTAGAACTCTTCAAGTCCTTCAAACTTGGAACTCTTTCTTCAATTGATTGGTAGTTGTTGAGTTCTTGAATGGTGCTACTCAGTTGCTGTTTAAGCACTTGTTCAAAAGAACTGAGTAGCTGAGCAAGCTTTTCTTTTTCACAGATCGTTGAGTTGAGCGTTGAGTGCTCTTCTCATTTTTGTTCAATGCTTACTTACTTTTCTCATCTGCTTGATTTGCATATATGTGATCTTGAAATCTATCCATTGGATCTATCCGTTGAAGCATTAAATGCGTTTGTCATTTTTGCACTTTGATGGAGAATTTTCTTCTCATCTTCTGAATTGCATTCTGGTCCACGGACACAACAGACTGCTTTCTCACCTAACACCTGAAAATGTGTTTTTCTCTTACCAATGGTACTTTCCTTAGCTTCTTCAATACGCTTCTTTGTTGAATACTAAGGATATCTTTTATACCTTTGGAACTGGTGAGTACTGCAACGTTTAGAATCCATTCCACATTTGTTGGAGTTTGTTTCCACACAAAACGTGGGGCTTGATGCTTCTGACATAAGGCATATGATACTCAATAATTCAGATCGTGGTGTCTTGTTACTTTGGTGCTTGATCTGATGCTATCATGAGATAGTACTACGATTTCTCTTAAAGACTTGCACACTACGATCTTCACATGCTTGCTTTGCAAGCTCTACGTTTTCGAGAGCACATTACGATCTCTGAGTTGGCTCAGCAAACGTTGGGACCACTCTGCGATTTCCAAAGTGACTTTTCAAGGCAGTCACACTACGATTCTCGATGCTCTACTTTCCTGCCTTGTATTCTGCAATCTTGATCAGCTTGATACACTATAATCTCTTCGAAGCCTATCTATTACATCTAAAGATCAACCTAACAGCTTTGATCTCTCTATCTATACATTCATTTACACAATGATACACATTAAGAGCTTAGATCAACCTAACAAATTTGATCTATCACTAAGTCCTTGTACACATATTCAATTACGGACTTTACAAATAATCATGAGTATTCACATTTAAACATCAAATCAAAATATGCACTCTCCCAACAATCTCCCCCTATTTGATGTTGACATAACCAAGGAGATTTGGTGTCATGATTATTTGATTCTAGATGCATTTGCAGGAAAGTAAACATGACTTGGTATTTCAGTGAGCAACTGAAATTTCTAGAGAATAAGCCTGAATTTATTGATGTTTGAGGAATATTACAATTAAGCTTTACATCAATAAGAATTTAAGTTTCAACTTATCTTTATTTCTTTTGTCTCTTTCGTGGAGGATTGGCATACTACTCAGGCCTTCTTTTCCTGCTAGCTTCATCCCTCATGGCTATATCTTCCAGCTCACTTGGGCTTATCCTTGAATTTTGATCATGCCTATTCATGAATGCAGGATCTCTAATTGGCATTCTTAGGCCTGTGGTGGTCACATTTTGTGAGCCGGTAGCTGGCCCTAGACTCCTTAATGGTTGAGCCATTAAGACTTCCTGCTGATCAGATCGTGGAGTCTGATGGCTGGATTGTGGAGTCGGTTGGTGGGACTGCCTTGTAGGAGGACTCCTTGAAGCTTGAGTGTGGAATTGTTCTCTGCCTCTTCCCTGGCCTCCTTGTACTCCTTGAACTCCTCTGCCTCTACCCTGGCCTCCTTGAACTCCTTTCCCTTTATTCACCCCCTTTATGTCAGCATCAAGGGTTCGAATGTCTTCGGATAGTCGAGTCACTCATTGGACGAGCTCGTTGAGTTGACTTTGAGTTTGAGCAATGCCCTCTCGATTTTCCTTGATCAATGCTTTAGATCGAGCTTCCCGATGTCGGAGGAAGTTTAGAATATTGTTAGTCTGTTGTCCTTGGGTGACGTAGAATTGTTGGAATTCTTTTACGGCAGTTTGCAGATTGATGATGTTCTCTAACATAAGATTATGCTGGGCGTTTTGAGTTGTTTGTAAGGCAAGCACAACATCTCTGTGTCTTTTAGCTGCTAGAAAGTGAATGTCATCCCTGTCCTTTATGCTCTTAATCATTTCTTTGATGATCTCCCTTATCTTCTTTGTAAGCTCAGTGTTTAGGGTGCTTGGGAGATTATTTGCAGCGCTGATCATCTTTGTCAGTCTTAGATGAATGAGTTCTGAGTGAGCTTCCTGACTTTCATCGATATCCTTGATCACTTTCTTAGACACTTCTGTTAGCTCAGCCTTGGTGGGCAAATCTGAAAGTAGTTCACTGAGTTGAGGAATGTTTGGAGGAGGGGATGGTTTCATATATTGATCTTGCAAGGAGTAGAGGGCAAGATCAAGGCTGAAATATTCATTGGTGGATGTAGAGGGAATATCTGATGGAGGGGCTTGTGGTTGGGTATCAGAAGAGGGTGGTTCTACGATTTGAGCTTGGGATTCTGCGATGGGTTGAGAGTCAGTAATCGTAGGGATGATGGGAGTTGGGATTAATATAAAGTTTGGTACATTTGGTTCATCACTTACAGAATTTTGGGATTCTGTAACTGGGGATTGACTTGGTGGATTTAGAACCACTTCCAACTAGCTTGAAAATTCATAAAATTGGCTGGAGAAAGACAATGGGTAGTGATTCGCTCTAAAAAGAATTGGGATAGTTAATACCTCATGCACCATTCTTGAGGAGGGACCATTTTTGATGAGCTTCTTGGCAAATTTAAAATTGCCAGGTAATCCATGAGCTAGCACAGTGATGGCTGGATATTCTTTGAAGCTCCAAAACATGTGACTCCATGAGTTAAGAATTTGAGCTTGATGATAAGGCATCATGGGGAGATAAGAGAACAACTGATTGTAGAGATAACTCCTATACACATCACGGCCCACACCTGTGATCTCAAGTTCATCATCTTCGTCTTCCTCTTCTTCTCTATCTCCTTTTGAGGATTCCACTAGGTCAATGACTTCCTTTTGTTTTTCTTGCTCTAGCTCTCCCTCCTTTTCTACAGGAACATCTTCTTATGGAGATGTCATGAGGCCCCCCCTCAGCATGACTATCCATCTGCAGGACTAGTAGCTCCCCTTCAGCTGGGGCATTTTCCAAGGTGAGAACTTCAGGTATCTCCCCCTCAGCTGGAGCATTTTCTAAGGTAAGACCTTCAGGCATCTTCCCCTCAACTGTAGCTATGTCCTCTTGGCTTTCTTTGGACAGTTCATGTTTAGCAGCCATCTTTTTGTCTTCCTCCTTGAGTACTCCTTCATTGATAAAGATGTACTTCTTAACCAATTTTCGTCTTGGTTTTCTAGGTTGAGCCACAGCCTCAGGACTTTCTTCAGCTTCAGCTCTGTCCTGTTGATTAGCTAGACCATCTGATGCAGCAGCTTCCTTGCTAGATGTGTTCAGTCTGGTCTCTATAATTGGTAGAGACTCTACGATCGAAGAGACAGATGGCCTCTTGGACTTGTATGACAGTGACAAAACACCCTTCCAACGTTGGGTTCGCCTCACCCTATTTTCTTCACCAAATATAACTACTAAATGATGACCACCGTTCTATTCCCTTGTTACCCCCGCTCGACCCAGCTACACTCTTATTACCTAAAAGGAATTGTGAAATAAAAGGGTGAGCACAACTAGCCCAGTAAAGAATATCATGACTAAAGATAAATAAATTATCAATAGTCTTCATTAGTAATAAATCAGAGATTTAGAACATATGGTAGATGATAAAAATTTCAATCCATTAGAAGAGTCAAATAGACCATAAAGTCTATTAAAAAATCCACCAACAATGCTTTACCCCTGTAACATCACTCAACAGTTCCTTTCCACAATCATATGAATAACTCATAATCATAATTGTGATTCTGAATTTTACTTCGCACCCAAGACGAATAATATTTTCATCACCTGTCTTTACCTGAAACATCAAAGATCATGGTTATACCAAATCACAGTTCCTGTTCATAATCATGCTAATAAATCCATCTTTGCACTACGGCCAAAGATATTCATCAACAAACCATATTTGCACTACAGGCCAAAGATATTCAACAACAGTTCATCTTCGCACTACAGGCCAAAGATATTCATCAATTATTCATCTTTGCACTACAGGCCAAAGATATTCATCAATAGTTCATCTTTGCACTACAGGCCAAAGATATTCATCAATAATTCATCTTTGCACTACAGGCCAAAGATATTAATATCTCAAAGAAATATATAATCATTTCAGAATTTATATAAACAATAATTATAAACATGTTGATCATTTCACTTTTGCACGTAAGCTAAAGATATTCAATTATAAATTCAATGGTCATGATCATACCAGTCAATAATTCAACTTCGCACTACTGGCCAAAGGGAACCCATAGTCATGATCATACCAAAAATCTACCCATCTTTACATTTAAGTCAAAAAGAAATTTCTTCACCAAGATTATAAAAATGTCATATATAATAGTAAAATCAATATAATCAAAACATCTAGATTTAATCTTAAGAGTAATATTCATAAATCAACTATAATTTGGTTAGAAAAAGAAACCAATTTTGTCGTGAATAGTAACTCGTGAATAGTAACTCATGAATAGTAAACCCAACACAAAATGGTAAAAATTCCTTAATAAAATACATACCAATATTTTGGTATAATGATATTGAAAGAATAACATCGTTATGAAGAATATAGCATCCCTTAATATCCCTTACTATCCCCTACCTCAAAAGAGCAGCACTTCTAACTGGATATCGGATATGACGCTGAAGGAAACTTGCACTGATGAATAGTAACTCACCAAGTATCTAAATACTCACAAAATACACTCGATAATCTAGAGATAAAAAGAAAGAAAACTTATGAATTCTGGTGTGATTTTTAATTCTAACTTAGCCCTCTATTTATAGGAAAATGTTAGCACGCCGAAGCAGACTTGACCTGTTACCTGATGGCTTTACCTGCTACTATTCCACCCACCAAAAATCAGCCATCTTCCCCAACAACCAAAAGTGAGGCCCACCCATTTCTAAAATTTTTCACCAAAATCATTTATAAACCTAATTTTCGAATCAGTCACCTCTTAAAATTCATAACAAATCATTCGTTCATTTTTAACGGTTCAAAATTTGTGAACATATACTCAACTTATATATGTATAACATATCCAAAAATCACAATGATCCAACGATCAGATTAAAAATTATAACTCACACAATAAAGTTATAAGAACAATGATTTGATCTTTTAATACCTCCAATCCGACAAAATACTGATAAAATACCTCAACATAAATTCTTTCATTTATAACCACATAAATAAATCCATCATTTATATCCACATCAAATAAATATTTTATTATCATATAGATCAATAATTAATTATTCACAAATAATATTACAGAATCACAATTATGACAACCAGACCGTTCCCAGGAAAGAGGGGGCTTTCCAATAAGGATTTCTCCTTATTGGCGCGCAATTAGATAACCAAACCTCTCCTTAGACAGAACTTTCTAGACATTGCCAATAATGCTATATAATAATATTATTCAAATAATATGAATTATTGATCTGATAATAGAGATGATGTGCAGCAACAGTTATTGAAACAACAATAATATAAAATATCAACGCAGTAATTATTGAATTAATAAAATAAAATATTGAACAGTAATTACTGTGACAATTATTCAGTTGTGCCTTCTTACGTAAGAATCAATAATTTCAAAAATACTGTGCAATACCGTGTGCTACTGTGCAATAACGCGTATTACTGTATTTTAAGCACCGGGTATTCTAACAGTGTTAACAGTAACAACTACGCCGTTAATTATAAAAACTCAATTTTTGTCGTTATCTTCATCCGACCGTTTTCCGTTATGGGGCGCCCACAAATAGTTGCACCGTCATACGAATATTCTCCGACAAAAAGAATATTCCACGACCAACGAATATTCCCCGACAACAATGATTATTTTATAACCACTTGTTTATTTTGAAAAAATTTCACATTTCACCCATAACTTTAACTTTTTATCAATTTAACCATTTACTGAATTGTAATTATAAGAAAAATTGAATACTTTTATTTCATAAAATTCGGGGTCTTACAACTATTCTATGAAATAGTGTGATAATAAATGTAATGAGGACTCCATTTGAGTTTATATATTGTCTAGAAGACAATATTCGTGTAAAAACTCTTAGCTACGCTTTTGTCGTATTGTATAAAAGAAGTTTGTATTTAAATTCTGTACCAAGTATTTGGCGACTCAGAATGGCTGATGTATACCTATTTTTGGGGCGTCAAATAAGTTGTATGAAATCCCTACTGGGGATAAGTTTTTGGAGTTACGACTCCGAACTGACGGCATCGGACCTTTGTGAGGTATTGCCGAGTGTAGTTTGCAACAGCTATGAGCATTGGTGTAGTGAACCCTATGTCTGGGTGAATACCAATGAGTGATATGTAGACCCGCAATTTGGTATGTGAAAACCAGGATTTCAGGCTTTTCCTCTCAATCACGTAGCATCTTTTTCCTGATTTGACTTTTTTAGCTTGTGAGACCTCCTTTGCAACTCAAATTGAACCGAGCTAAAGGGGTGGGACCTACATAGGGTAGCCGCAGGTACACCTGCGACCAATCGTGGGTGTACTTGTAGGCTGTTGGCCTTTAACAAGTCATTTTTAAGTTGCGCCACACAGAGAATCTGAGAGCTTTTCTTCAGATCTACTTAGTTCGGGCGGCTTTCTGCAAAATCTGTCATCGTACAAGTGTTCTACACTATCCTGGTAACGTATGCATGTCCTCTTATCCAATTTTTATCCGTTAGAAAATAAGTTATCACATGAAATGCTTCTAAACACATAGTAGTGAATATGCATGCTCATATGACTTGATAAAAAATATTCAACATAGTGAATGTTAGTATTTAACCATGCTGAACATAATGATTTGAAAAAATTGCACTTTTGAAACAGTCAAATTGGCACCTTTTTTTTGCTATTTCTTATCGTATTTGACGACAAATAAGCAAAGGTTGTAAAGCAAAGTAATCCTGGTAATTAGGCTACCTTTACAGATTATGAGTTTGACATTTTTATGCGTATAGGATGTTTATGACTGTGGATAGATGTGCTACTGAATGGCCACCTAGTCATGCCTATGTGCATGTGGATAGTCCTTTTTATAAAGGAGACTCTGGTAAAAAATTTCCAAAAGTCTAACCATTGGGTAGACATGCATTTTTAACTCTACTGTAGGCGTATGTTAAAGTACTGCATGCATGCATATAGTCATAAAAATGCATTTGAAAAGCTCTAGGTTAGAATTTACCACACCCTTTCTGAGGTGATTTGGAGACTTGTGTCCAGATATATGGATCCAGATCATCCGAGTAGTTTCCATAGGACCACTTCAGGTGTGCAGAGGAGGGCTTCTGATGTGCCTCGACCCCGTTCAGTTAGACAGCCTTGTCGTTTAGTGGAGGCGGTGATTCATCCTATCCAGGTTAAGGTTCCAGATGTTAAGGATGAGGATGAGGATGTACCGATTGTGGCTCCCGCTCCTACTGCTCATGCTCCCCACAGGGATCTCCCATGCATTCATGTGACGATTCTAGAGCTTGTAGATGATTTGAGTCATCACCCCTCAATTTACTTGCATGCAAATGAGGTAAAAATTGGATATGGTCTTCCTTTTTCATATTGATGATGAGCAATTATTCTGATGCTGATTTACTTTTGTGATGTAGGTTCCTGGCTTTACGCAGCCTCGAGGGAATTGGTTCAGCATTCACTCTGTATATCAGGCTCTGCATCCTGATTATCGAGCGATTGTGCATGGTTGGGGCTTTGAGGTGTTCTTTTCCATCCTCCCCCATCGTTGTTCTTAGGATTATCTCAGGGCATTTTCTGAGCGCTGGTTTCACCAGACTCAGTCTCTCCATTTGTTGGACTTTGAGGTGATGATGACGCAGATGGATTGGTGGTTTATCACAGGTATGGAGTTTGGAGGGGCGCCAGTACTTCGTACGATGAACATTACCCCGACTGCCGTTAGATCCTTGTTAGGAGTTTCGACTGAGGCGCTCAAGGGCAGGATAATCCGTGCAGGTCCTTTGAGTATAGATGCTATGAGTGGGCTGTTAAGTGAACCCATACCCTCTGATGTGAGAGTCAGGGATCACATTCTTCGGTCAATGTTCCTGGTTATTATCAGGGGTTGCTTCATAGCGGATAACTCTTCTACGGTGTCATTCGCTTTGGTGAGCGCCACACGGGAGGTGGACCATATGGGAGAGTATGATTGGGGCTCTTATACCTTCGCCTACTTCCTCAGGGGAATGCGCATGCGTTCGCAGGGCTTGACGGAGGTTTGGCTAGGATTTTACCCATTTCTGCTGGTGAGTATTTCTCTTTTGATTTCCCATGTACAGGTTAAGAGTGTTGACTGACCGCAGATGTTTGCCTTTGTATTGGCAGTTTTGGGCCTATGAGAGGCTTCCATGCTTGCGTCCCATTAGTGTGTTAGGTCCAGATACCTATCCATCAGGACGACGATGGTATCACTCCACGCTGGCGGAGGTTCCTGTAGCAGAGGGTTTCACCTATTGTCGCCTACAGTTGGAGTTATTGACAGCTGATGCTATCACTTGGGTTCCCTATTCTGGGGACCATTTGACCGTTGGATTTAAGGATGGGTACCCGACTGGTTTCGAGTACGTGATATCCACTAGGAGGATTCCTCTCTTCATAGATGGAGGATGGGAGCTCTATTTGGGAGAGCATGCTATTAGGAGCACCACAGGGTTGATTCGTGTACTAATCTTGCCTCCTGCCAGGCGTTATTGTCCTGTGTCACAGTCGCCTGTCTGTGATATCTCGTTGATGGGCGTTGACGACTTTACGTTGTCAAAGGGTCTGTTTACTCAGGATATGTTCCGTCACTGGTGGTTCCCTCGTACCATCGGTGCCCAGACCCGCGCCACTCAGTTCATGGGGGGATATGGTTCCTAGATCTGTGATGATGACAGATTGGATGGGCTGTGTCCAAGATCCGACTCATTTGGCACATATTGACAGTTTGACCCAGCAGTTGGACCAGACACATTTTTTTTTCATCCGGCACTTGGGCAGAGATCCTTTAGAGGTAGATACTTTTAATCCTTCAAGCTCTGAGGCTGGCCCCTCAGTTGACCCATATGGTTTTGCCGGTGCAAATCCTCCATTGTATAGGTTTGACATCCCTCTTGGTGGAGATCTAGTGACTTAAGAGGAGTTACATCAGTTGGACATGATTGTTGATGTAGACATCAACACCATTGAGTTCTTCTGATGTATATTCTCGCTATATTTTTTGATAGGCCTCCGTTAGATACTGGGTGGCTGTGTCCCATTCTCATTATATCTTTTGATAGGCCTCTGTTAGTTGTTAGGCGTATGTGCCCCATTTCCCTGTATTTTTAGATGATGTATTAGATGATGATGTACTTAGGAATGTATGTATTGTTTTCCATTCCCTACATCATATTTCCATCTATTATTTATCATGCATATATTATGTTGTGCATATGTACGTCCAGAGATCTTCAGTATTGACCCCTGGATGATCTTATGATACGGCCCACACAGATGTCTTCTTCGACAATTAGCCGCATTGATCACACCCCACCAGTATTGGTAGCCTCCCGTTTGAGGTCATGGTATGATAATCTGTCACCTCCAGATCGAGTGACCGTAGATCAGCTTTTACAGCACTCTATGGCCCTTCTAATGTTCCAGGTTCCTGTAGGTTTTGTAGAGGGTATGATGGAGCATTGGGTACAGGATAGGTAGGTATTCTGGTTGGAGACCCATGAGTTGACTCCCACCTTAGAGGAGTATGAGCGGTTGACGGCGTTGTCACTAGACATGCCTTGAGCTCGAATGGCTATCGGCGATATGAGCCGACAGTTCATGACCCTCACCGGGTTAAGGCGTAGAGTAGAATAGGATGAGATTACATCCAGCCATGTAGTTTCCCAGCGCTTTCTAATAGACAGATTTGGCCTATAGACTCGCATTACCTCCAAGCATGTCTCGAGTTACATCAGTACCGTTGATAAGTTTTTATGTTTTGGTAGGGGTAAGACCGAACCATGAATGACTGCCTACGTACTCCTATTGAAGAGGATATCAGGTCTGCGTAGTTCGAACCTGGTGTAGGAGATCAGGTTTGTGAATAATTAATTATTAATTTATATGATAAGAAAAATATTTATTTATGTGGATATAAGTGGAGAAATTTTTTTAAAAGTGACAATTGTTAAAAATTGATATTTTTTATTTTCTGATAAAATAATATATTATTATATTTTAATAATATAATAATGATGATATTTTTACGATGAATGTGTGATATATGAATAAATGAGGAGTAATAGTATTTTTGTTGTAATAAATGATAAAAACATGTTAAACATGTCGGTGGGCCCAATTTTTGACTGAAATTTGATTATAGCATGTATAATCGTCCGTATGTGGATTTCAGTCAATTTCTATTTTGAATTTGGAAAAACTTAAATTTACAAAGTTGTAGAGAATTGAATTTTCTATGGAATGGACATAAGATTCGAATTTTTCTGATAAAAGAGCTATTTATTATGAATTATTGAAGTTTCGGAATAATTAATTTTTGGAGTTTTAAATGATTTTAATAAGAAAAACGTTTTTGTGACTTTTGGTGAGGTGTCTGGCTGATGTTGGACAAAAGATGTGTGCGTAGGAAATTTAATAAAATATATTATTATTTTATTAAAGTTTTTGCTCTGGTGTTCTAAGTATTTTTCTATAAATAGGGTGCTTAGGTTAGAATTGAAAATCACACCAGAAACTAAAGTTTTCTCTCTATATAATATTGATCGTATTTTTGTGAGTATTTTGATCCTTTGAGTGTTGTTATATGGTGCAAGTTCCTTCAGAACTATATCCAGTATTTCAGTCAGAAGTAATGTCTTTTCGAGGTAAGGGAAGTTATTTTTTTTATAAATGATATTATTTCTTCTAATATCATTATGCTGAAATATTGATATGAATATTATTGTGGAATTTTTACTATTTTGTGTCGAGATTACTATTCACGTATACGACTTTATTCACGTATACGGCACTATTCACGAATACGGCACTATTTATCGAAAAATGAAATTTTCTCTTCTTTGTCCCAGATGTCTATTTTTGTTACTATCTTTGATTGTATCTGTGACGGCCCCGAATCTGAGGTCCCGAATCACCGCGGATCTCGTTCGATCATTCTAACACTATTACTGTATTTGCGGAAGATATAAACATAAATTGTTTATACATTAAACTTACATACTTTTTTCCAAGGTCGAGTAACCTTAACATATACATAATTCATAACTATCTAACACATAACATCATTATCAAACTATACTATTATAAAACTAATCGCGCACATTAACTTTAAGTTGGAACTGTCTTTAACCTTTCCTTGTATCCGACGCGTTCATCTTAATCTGCAATGTTTTATCATGATATAGCAAGGGTGAGCATGAAAGTTGCCCAGTAAGTTTAAATTCAATAATATAACGATATATCATTATTAAAAGAATAAGCTGGCTATAATTCAATAATATAATTATGAACTAGCATGAATAAATTTATGACTGAACAAGTATTATACATGAACAAATATATCTGAACCAACTGGTAATGAAGGTGATTGGCCTTTCATACCTGACTTATACATGCAGTATGTATAGAGTACAATTCATGGCAACCAGCAATGATTAACCATAAGCTTATCCGAATGAAACACTCTTAGTAGAGTTAAGTAAAAATAAACTTGCCTGAACCGTTGATTACCGCTACACAATTTATATCGCTTTATCCGAATACCTAATATTAGTAATATAGATCTCTAATATTAGAATAATATCATCACAATATAATACTATTATATATTTATAGATATACATAGAATAACCTAAACACATAACACATAATTCTATCAGTGTATAACACACATAGGACTCGGTATCACGTCAAACTATTGCAGTCTATCTTGATTCTGACAAAATTCTAACGTCCTGACGGTCTAGTCGGACTTTTACCGAGTCTAAGTTCAATTAAACTCTGCCTAACAGTTAACAATTATCTCAAATAATTTTAATATCAGTCAAAATATTTTTCATAAGCTCGTAATAATTTTTAAATAATTATTACCATTTATCTTGATTTTTAAATCATTAATAACGTTTTTAAATAAATTAAATACTACTTAATTCTTTTATCATTAATATTTATTTATTATCAAATATTAATCAAATACATGTCATAATATTATAATATATTTATAATATCACAAAATATTTTTAATACTTTAAAATCAAATTTATATGATTTTTAATCACTTAAATTCATTATCCGATAATTATTTTTAATATTAAAATATTAATATTTTCAAGACAAAATATCAAAAGTTATATTTTATAACTTAAAATATTTTTATAATACTCAAATCATTTTTATATGATTTTTAAAACAATTAATTCTATTTTTTCATAATTTATTTAATATAGCTATTAAATAAATTAATTATCATTAATATTAATTAATTAATAAAATCTCTCACAAAATATTAAAAGTCATTGAAAATATCTTAACATATTTTCTTTTACCATAATATAATTTTTCATGAGTTAAAATTATTTTTAAATAATTTATTTAATATTATAATTAAATAAATTAAATACCATTTATATTCCAAAAATATTAAATATTTATAATACATACATAAATAATTAAAAACTATTTTTTAGATTTTAAAATAATTTTTTGAAATTTATTATGTATTTTTAATAATTAAAAACTATTTATATCTATTTTTAAATAATTTTCAGAAAATCGAAAATTAAATAAAATTAAACCGTCGCTATAGGCCTTTAGCGACACTTTCTGTCGTCTTAGGTGTTCTTGGTCTCAAGAACACTGACACTCAATGTTTCAAGGAGTCACGTCTGACTGCCTATAATTCTTGATCCAAACATGTTCTGGGATATCTTAAGGATGGAAAATGTAGTACTAATGTAATACAACAATTACCAACTAAGTTCATGGCCATAACACATAACATCAGTGAGATTCAAGCTGCACAAAACCTGTCAGACAATGTTCTTCAATTTCTGTGTTTTCCAGAAATTGAAGAACAGTCGAGGTGTCACAATTGAGCCTTTGGATCTTTAATGTCTAGGCTTGCTAAGTAAGATTTATTGATTCCGTACTGAAGTAGGGATGTCAAGGAAGAGTTATATAACAACATATCCTCATTTTATCATCATACCAAGAAGATCAAGGCTGGTTAAAGTCTGACAAAAATATCAGACATGAAGATTCTGGGTTTTCCCAATTTTCTTACCAAGCTGTTGGTCAACGATGGTTTGACCTAGAGTAATTTCGATCCTGGTCATGATATGTGTAGTTTAAAGGCACGATCGTGTAGTCCCTATACCAGTCTACAATGTTAACACAATAACCTGGACGAAACACTAACACATAGCAAGATCTAGCGCCTACAAAACCTTGTCAGAGGTTACTGAGATTTTTGGGCTGCCCAAAAATCAGTTTCTGTGAACGGTCAACGAGGTTTAACCGGTCGTATCTCTCACTATAAGCATGCTCTGGTCGTGTTTCCAATTTCAGATTACATTATACATGTCATAGAACAGATTCATAACTTAAAATACAACAAACAATTAACAGACAATGATCTATGAGCCTTGACATTCAGCTGTCAGGCCATGTTTTAGGGTTCATAGATCAGTTTTGAAAAACTCATTTTAATGCTTCTAAATGTTATGGATCTGGTATTTAGCAACCCAGATCACATCTTAACACCCTCTAACACAACCTAAGACAACCAATCATAACATCTAACATAAGATCATATGATTTTCGAAATTTAGGGTTTATACCTCTTTAGAGTTTGATTTTTGATTCTGACTTTTGGTTGCTGTTCTTGGCTTGATAAGAGGCTAACATAGCTTTATTTTTCTCTCTGTCTCACTCTAGATTTCGAAGATGAAGAGAGAGGATGGGTTTGCAGAAAATGAAAAGTCAAGTGAGACTTTTCTCTTTCTTTAATCTATATACTACTTAGATTCAATGAATTTGCTAGCAAGCTTGGCTGATTTTGGACACATATCTAGGGCTAGGCTAGGGTTAGTTCACCCACTCCAAATTATAACAAGATATGTGATGCTCCCAAAATAGGTATACATCACCCATTCTGAGTCACCAAATATATGGTACAGAAACAAATATAACTTCATTAAAATAATTGTCGTGCAAAATACGACAACACAAATATTGTGAGTTTAAATACAAATATTATCTTCTAGACAATATACACACTCAAATAAGTCATCATTACAATTATTGAAATACTATTTCACAAAATAGTGAGGACTGCTAACACAACTGACTGGAAACATCACTCCACATCTCGACTAGTTCCCGCTATATTCTCGCCTCTTGAGAAAAATGGAACAAAAGGGAAAAGGGTGAGCTCAACTAGTTCAGTAAAGAATATTATGACTAAGATAATATACAACAACTTATCATTAGTCTTCAACAGGGAAAAATCTAATAAAATATAATAGACAACAAGTTTTAGATCAACAACTGCAGCGGAAACAGCAAACCATTAGAAGAGTTAAGTAGAGAATGAATTCTACTATCTTCTAAGATTTAAAAGCCCATCAACGATATTTTATCCCTGTAATATCAATCAATATACATCTTGAATCAAATATTCATCTTTGCACTACAGGCCAAAGATATTCATTTGTATTACCAGTCGGTCATGTTCATCTCAACAACTATTCATCTTTGCACTACGGGCCAAAGATATTCATCAGTTAATCATTCATCCTTGTATTGCAGGCCAAAGATATTCAGTAATATCATCATTTAGGACTGATGATGATGAAAAAATATCTTAAAGAAAACGAATCCAATGAGATAGAAGGACAAATATTAGGGATTCGTATTATAGTTTATCCAAGTGCAATAATACTCCATAATAACCAATTGTGAAGGAGAATTCAAAAATAAAGATCAAAACATGGATACAATCAAAGATAGTAACCATAATAGACATCTTGGACAAATTTTTTTTTTATTTTTCAGTGAATAGTGTCGTATACGTGAATAATGCCGTATACATAAATAGTAACCCCGACACAAAAATTTCCAAATTTGATAAAAAGTTCATATCAATATTTCAGCATAACGATATTGAAGAAAATAATATCCCTTACCTCAAGATAACAGTACTTCTATTCGGAATATCGGTATAAGACTGAAGGAAACTTGCATTGATAAATAAAAACTCACAAAGTATCTAAATACTCACAAAATACGCTCGATAATATAGAGAGAAAAAGAGAGAAAACTTATGTTTCTGGTGTGATTTTGAATTCTAACTTAGCCCTTTATTTACAGAAAAATGTTAGCATGCCGAAGCAGACTTGACCTACTACCTGATGGCTTTACTTGCTACTATTGTCACCTACCACATTTGAAATAAAATTCAGCATATTTCTTCACCAACCACAAGTGGGCCCCACTCAATTTTAGAATTTTCCACCAAAATCATTTATAAACCTAATTTCTGAATTAATCACCTCTTAAAATTCATAACAAATTATACGTTCATTTTTAACGGTTCAAAATTTGTGGACATATACTCAACTTATATATGTATAACATATCCAAAAATCACAACGATTCAACGGTCAGATTAAAAATTATAACTCACGCAATATATCTCAAGAATAGTGATTTAATTTTTAATACCTACATTCCGACAAAAACACCTCAACATTAATTCCTTCACATAAAATAAATATATCCATCAATTATATCCACATAAAATAAATATTTTCTTATCATATAAATCAATAATTAATTATTCACAAATAATATTACAGAATCACAATTATGACAACCAGACCGTTCCCAGGAAAGAGGGGGTTTTCCAATAAGGATTTCTCCTTATTGGCGAGCAATTAGATGACCAAACCTCTCCTTAGACAGAATTTTCTAGACATTGCCAATAATGCTATCTAATAATATTATTCAAATAATATAAATTATTGATCTGATAATGGAAAATACTGTGCAACGATAATTATTGAAACAACAATAATATAAATTATCAACGTAGCAATTATTGAATCAATAAAATAAAATATTAAACAGTAATTACTGTAACAATTATTGATTAGTGCCTTCTTACATAAGAATCAATAATTGGTGCAATACCGTGTGCTACTGTGTTTTAACCACCGAGTATTCCAACAGTATTAACGGTAACAACTACGCCGTTATTTATAAACAACTTATACTTGTCGTTTTCTGCATCTAATCATTTTCCGTTATGGGGCCCACACAAGGCTGCGTCGTCGTACGAATATTCCCCGACAGGAAGAATATTCCACGACAAAACGAATATTCACCGACAAAAAATATATATTTTATAACCACTTACTTATTTAAAATATTTGCGCATTTTACCCATAACTAACCACATTAATCAAATCAACCCTTACTATTTCAAAATAATAAATAGAGGAAATTTAATTTCATTTAATAATAAGTTGGTCTTACAACCTCCCTTCCTTATAAAATTTCGTCCTCGAAATTGACATACGTACCTGGTGTTTCGAAAAGGTGAGGATACCTCGCCTTCATTTCCGATTTCAACTCCCAGGTCATTTCCTCAATAGCATGGTTCCTCCACAAAACTTTGACTTGTGGTATGACTTTTGTGCGTAGGACATGCTCTTTCCTATCTAAGATCTTAACAGGTACCTCCTCGTACGTTAAATCTTCGGCTATGTCGTCCGGTTCTAACTTAATAATGTGGTTTGGGTCCTTCATATATTTATGAAGCACAGATATGTGAAACACATTATGAACACGAGACATGCTTGGAGGTAACGTGAGTCTATAGGCCACATTTCCTATTCGGTCAAGAATTTCAAATGGACCAACAAATCTTGGATTGAGCTTTCCTTTCTTTCTAAATCTTGCAACTCCCTTCCATGGAGCAATACGTAACAATACATGATCCCCAATATTAAATTCTACGTCCTTTCGATGAAGATCCGCATAACTCTTTTGTCGATCATGTGCTGTTTGTATACGTTGTCGAATCATTTGGATCTTTTCTGTAGTCATGCGTACTAATTCTGGTCCCAACAAAGTTGCTTCACCCACCTCGTCCTAGCATACTAGAGAACGACACTTTCATCCATACAAGGCTTCAAATGGAGCCATGCCTATACTTGCCTGATAACTATTGTTGTAGGAGAATTCCACCAGTGGCAAGTACTTATCCCAACTTCCTTTAAAATGTAGAACACAGAGTCTTTAAAGATCTTCAAGAGTTTGAATAGTCCTCTCTGATTGCTCGTCCGTTTGAGGATGGTATACTGAACTGAATCGTAAATCCGTGTCCATAGCTTTCTGCAAGCTAACCCAAAATCGTGAAGTGAATCTTGGGTCACGATCCAAAACTATGGATACTGGCATGCCATGCAATCTCACAATCTCATTCACGTATATACGAGCAAGACGTTCAAGGGAATAAGTCTCTCGTATAGGGAAGAAATGAGCAGACTTGGTTAATCTATCAACAATAACCCAAATCGCATGTAGGCCTTGAGAAACTTTGAGAAGACCTGTAACGAAATCTATGGTAATGTGTTCCCACTTCTATTTCGGGATCTCAAGTGGTTGCAATGGACCCTTTGGCACTTGATGCTCCACCTTTACACGTTGATAAGTTAAACACCTTGAGATAAACTCCGCAATCTCTCTCTTCATATTGCTCCACCAAAATGTATGTCAAAGATCATGATACATTTTGGTACTTCCAGGATAGATTGCAAACGATGTGTTGTGTGCCTCCATCATGATTCTATGCTTCAAGTCAAAATCGTTAGGAATGCAAAGTCTGGAGTTGACTCGAAGTATTCCTTCTTCATCGATTCTTGCTTCTGGAATAGCACCTTCTTACACTTTCTTCTTCATACGCATCAGCTCCATGTCCGTAGCTTGAGCAGCTTTAACTTTATCGATTAAAGTCGATTCTACTCGTATATTTGATATCATCACGTGGGTACTTGGAGCCTTTACCTCTATCTTCGTCCTTTGCAAGTCATACAAAATAGGCCTTTGTGTTGACAATATCGCACTCGTACCCGCCTATGATCTTCTACTCAATACGTCAGCTACGACGTTTGCATTTCCAGGATGATATTAGATGGTATGGTCGTAATCTTTCAACAGCTCGAGCCAACGTCGTTGCCGCATGTTGAGTTCCTTTTGGTTGAAGAAATATTTGAGGCTTTTATGATCCGTATAGATCTCCACTTTCTCCCCATACAGGTAGTGTCTCCAAATCTTCAACGCGAAAACTACTGCTGCCAACTCTAAATCATGAGTAGGATAATTCCTTTCATATTCTTTGAGTTGTCGCGAGGCATAGGCTATGACTTTCTCATTTTGCATGCGAACACATCCTAACCCTTTGCCTGAAACATCGCTGTAGATAACAAATCCATCTGAACCAGATGGTATTGTCAGAACAGGTGCCGAAATGAGTCTCCTCTTGAGCTCTTGGAAACTCTTCTCGCATTCTTTGCTCCATACGAATTTTGTATCCTCCCAAGTCAGCTGAGTTAACGGAGTAGCGATTCGAGAAAATCCTTCCATAAATCTCTGATAATAGCCAACTAAGCCCAGAAAGCTACGTACTTCGGTCACCGACTTCGGTTGCTCCCAACTTTGAATGGCTTCAATCTTCGCTGGGTCGACAGATACTCCATGTTTTGACACCACGTGCCCAAGGAATGCTACTTCCTCAAGCCAAAACTCGCATTTCTTCAGTTTGAAATATAGCTTGTTTTCACGAAGCCTTTGCAGTACCAGCTTCAAATGGCGCTCATGATTTTCACGGCTTTTGAAATAGATGAGGATGTCATCAATAAAGACAACAACGAACTGATCTAAATATTCTTTGAACACACGGTTCATCAAATCCATAAAAGTAGCAGGAGCATTAGTCAATTCAAAAGACATAACTAAGAATTCATAATGCCCGTACCGAGTTCTGAAGGCAGTCTTTGGAATATCCTTAGTTTTAATCTTTAGCTGATAATATCCAGAATGAATATCGATCTTTGAAAAGAATTGTGCTCCTTGCAACTGGTCGAATAGGTCATCAATACGAGGTAGCGAATACCTATTCTTGATGGTGATATGGTTCAATTCTCGATAGTCAATATAAAGTCGTATACTCCCGTCTTTCTTCTTTACGAATAAAATAGGAGCACCCCAAGGAGACGTACTTGGATGAATGAAACCGATGTCTAACAACTCCTGTAATTTGACTTTTAACACCTGAAGTTCAATAGGAGCCATTCGATATGGGGTTTTAGAAATGGGCTTTGTACCGGGTTCAAGGTCAATAAAGAATTCAACTTCATGTTCTGGGGGTAGACCAGGAAATTCTTCAGGAAATACGTCAAGAAATTTACTAACAACAGAAATGTTATTCACATCTGACGTGTTTTTGTTCAAGTCCATAACATGGACTAAGAAAACTTGACATCCATTTTTCAATAAACGAATGACTTTATGGTTTGATATGACAGTAATTGATTTTAGTGGTTTGGTTTCTTCAATTCTCATAACAGGTTGGTTAGGAATATGAAAACTAACAACCTTACGAAAATAATCAATTTTGGCATGATGAGTAGTTAACCAATCAATTCCTAAAATCACATCAAAAGCAAGTATCTTTAAAGAGATAAGGTTAACAGGTAATGTGATTGTGCCACTTGGATTAAGCAAGATTTATAAACTGTAAATGTAATGAAAGTTTCTCCTAACGGAGTCTCCACAGATAGGTCAAAGTCTAATTTCTCTGAAGTCAAGTTTAAACGTTGAGCACAAGCAGGAGAGATAAAAGAATGGGTAGAACCGGTATCTAGTAAAGTATAACCTTAGCAAAAATTTAAGATTAGCTTACCCGTGATCACCTCATTTGGGTTTCTTGCATTTTGGCCAGTCACGACAAACGCTCTTCCAGGAACCGCTGATTTCGACTTATCCGGGACAGCTTTTGGAGTCACCATCCCCGTTGAACTTGGTTTTGCTATAGAACACTCTCGAGCTATATGACCCTCCTTTCCATAGTTATAACATACCTTGGATTGTTGTAGGCAGTTTGGGCTGTTGTGTCCCTCTTTCTCGCATTTGTAACATACAACCGGTGGTCGTTCTCCTCCCCTAGAAACAGTTGATATTTGTGTTGACGTCTTCACGTTATCATTGTTGTACCTTCTCTTCTTGAAATCTCCTCCCGACTCGCTTCTTCTATTTTCACGGCCACGATTACCACCAGAGTGATTACCGCTTTTATCTGTATTCCTTCCTCCCCGCTGGTTATCATTGCTTCGATGACTGCTATTGTAACGACCCCAAAATAGGTCCATTCCACCCAACCCATTCTGAGTCGTCAAATACATGGTACAGAAAACATCTACAACTTTATTACAACAATTGTCGTGCAAAATACAACAACACATATGCTGTGAGTTTGGATACAAACATATACCAAATATGACTCATGTTCCAACCGTGGATAGCACCTCACAATGACACCTTACATAAAGGTATAGTCAAAAACTGTTTTAGAAATTAGAATCTTTGGGAAGTGCTCAAGGAAACCTTCGTACATGGGAGGCCACGCGTCTAGGTTATGATAGATATCATATGGCCACAGAATTATCCTTGGTTGACCCAATAGACCCCAAAGAAAAACGAGAAGATTACCATCATATTCTTCCCAATGGTGAGTCTTCTCTTGACTTATCATTATCTCCACTATCTCTAATTGAGAATTATACTTCAAACAAACACCAAGATTATATAGGTAGTGCCCATAGATATACTCAGCAAGTGGATGAGCACAACCCTGTCCTATGATGACACGAGGTTGTATGTCATTAGACATCTTGTATGATAGTGACAAAACACCCTTCCAACGTTGGGTTCGCCTCACCCTATTTCCTTCACCAAATATAACTACTAAATGATGACCACCGTTCTATTCCCTTGTTACCCCCGCTCGACCCAGCTACACTCTTATTACCTGAAAGGAATTGTGAAGCAAAAGGGTGAGCACAACTAGCTCAGTAAAGAATATCATGACTAAAGATAATTAAATTATCAATAGCCTTCATCAATAATAAATCAGAGATTTAGAACATATGGTAAATGATAAAAATTTCAACCATAGTTGCAGCGGAACGAGCAATCCATTAGAAGAGTCAAATAGACTATAAAGTCTATTATCTTCTCCATGTTAAAAATCCACCAACAATGTTTTATCCATGTAACATCACTCAACAGTTCCTTTCCACAATCATATGAATAACTCATAATCATAATTGTGACTATAAAGTTTTTTTCGCACCCAGGACGAAGAATATTTTCATCACCTGTCTTTACCTAAAACATCAAAGATCATGGTTATACCAAATCACAGTTCCTGTTCATAATCATACTAATAAAACCATCTTTGCACTACGGCCAAAGATATTCAACAACAGTTCATCTTTGCACTACAGGCCAAAGATATTCATCAATAATTCATCTTTGCACTACAGGCCAAAGATATTCTTCAACAATTCATATTTGCACTACAGGCCAAATATATTCATATCTCAAAGAAATATATAATCATTTCAGAATTTATATAAACAATAATTATAACCATGTTGATCAATTCACTTTTTCACTTAAGCTTAAGATATTCAATTATAAATTCAATGGTCATGATCATACCAGTCACAATTCAACTTTGCACTACAGGCCAAAGAGAACCCTAGTCATGATCATACCAATAATCTACCCATCTTTACACTCCAGTGAAAGAGAATTTCAACATCAGGGTTATAAAAATGTTATATATGATAATAAAATCAATATAATCAACATATAGATTTAATCTCAAGAGTAATATTCATAAATCAACTATAATTTGGTTAGTAAAAGAAACCAATTTTGTCGTGAATAGTAACTCGTGAATAGTAACTCATGAATAGTAACTCGTGAATAGTAACTCGTGAATAGTAACACCGACTCAAAAAGGTAGAAATTCCACAATAAAATTCATACCAATATTTCGGTATAATGATATTGAAAGAATAACATTTCTTAAGCTTATAAACAATTTATTTAAATTGTTTACACTTTACTAATTAATGCATTTAATCATCATAAAATGCCAACTCTTAAGATTTCATCATCAATAACCAAAACCCTCATCAAAAATCTGCATATACCTCATATATAGGATTCTCAAGCCATAAAATCCTATTTTCCAATTTTCTTACTTCACATAACATATTTAATTCATTTTCTCATAACTAGATTATTTTCATGAAAAATACCAAATCAGTTCCAAAAATATTTCTTTTCTGGAATTTAGCATAATATAGTCCCATAGTGAACATATATTTTTCTCAGAATTTTTAAAAGTCATTTACTATTTTTCATATGGCCAAAATAGCCGAATATTTAGACATTTATCAAAAATTGTACTTTTGTCTAAAAATTCTGAAATTTACAGAGTATACTTCTATCATATACATGTACTCCCAATAAAAATTTCATCAATTTTGGAGTTAACCACAAGGAATTATAAGCTGTTACTTCTAAAATAGTCTTTTCTCATAAAATTCATAACTCTCAATCTATACATCCAAAAATCACCATTTTTGGACACAATCAAGAAAACTCATCAAAATATCATTTCAAATTTTTCCAGAATTTTTGAAGATCAGAAAAATTACGAAACTGAAAATCATAACAACCCTTAAAATCCCTTAATATCCCTTACCTCAAAAGAGCAGTACTTCTGACTGGATATCGGATATGATGCTGAAGGAAACTTGCACTAATGAATAGCAACTCACCAAGTATCTAAAAACTCACAAAATATGCTTTATAATATAGAGAGAGAAAGAGAGAACACTTATGTTTCTGGTGTGATTTTCAATTCTAACTTAGCCCTCTATTTATAGGAAAATTTTGGTAGGTTTGACCTGCAACCTGATGGCTTTACCTGCTACTATTCCCACCCACCACATTTGAAATATAATTCAGCACATTTCTTCATCAACCACAAGTGGGGCCCACCAATTCTAGAATTTTCACAAAAATGATAAACTCCGAAAATTCAACAATTTCTGAACCAGTCATCTCGTAAAATTCATAATAAATCATACGTTCATTTTTAACGGTTCAAAATTTGTGGACATATACTCAACTTATATATGTATAACATATCCAAAAATTACCACGATCCAACGGTCGGATTAAAAATTATAACCCCCGCAAAATATCTCAAAAACCCTGATTTTTAATACCTCCATTCCGACAAAAATACGGATAAAAATCTCAACATTAACTCCTTCATTTTTTAACCACAAAAATATATCCCTCATTTATATCCACATAAAATAAATATTTTCTTATCATATGAATCAATAATTAATTATTCACAAATAATATTACAGAATCACATTTATGACAACCAGGCCGTTCCCAGGAAAGAGGGGGCTTTCCAATAAGAATTTTTCCTTACTGGCGCGCAATTAGATGACCAAACCTCTCCTTAGACAGAACTTTCTAGACATTGCCAATAATGCTATCTAATAATACTATTCAAATAATATGAATTATTGATCTGATAATGGGAAATACTGTGCAGCAACAATTATTGAAACAACAATAATATAAAATATCAACGCAACAATTATTGAATCAATAAAATAAAATATTGAACAGTAATTACTGTAACAATTATTGAGTAGTGCCTTCTTACGTAAGAATCAATAATTTCAAAAATACTATGCAATACCGTGTGCTACTGTGCAATAACGCGTATTACTGTATTTTAACCACCGGTATTCCAACAGTGTTAACGGTAACAACTACGCCGTTATTTGTAAAAACTCAAATTTGTCGTTTTCTTCACCCGACAGTTATTCTGTTATGGGGCCCACAAATAGCTGCGCCGTCGTACGAATATTCCCCGACAGAAAGAATATTCCACGACCAAACGAATATTCCCCGACAACAATGATTATTTTATAACCACTTGCTTATTTTAAAAAAAAATTCATATTTCACCCATAACTTTAAACTTTTATCAATTTAACCATTTACTAAATAGAAAAATTGAATACTTTTATTTCATAAAATTCGGGGTCTTACAATCTCCCCTCCTTATGAAATTTCGTCCCCGAAATTTACGTACCTGGTATTTCAAAGAGTTGAGAATACCTTGCTTTCATTTCAGATTCCATCTTCCCTGTCATCATGATTTCTCCATTGCCATCTCCTGTATTTCAGATATCATTCTAGAATACAGCTTCAAAACAAGGGTTAATTGAACAAATTAACATATCACATAATATCCCGATATTATGACTGACCAACAAATAAGCTTAGGCAGGACACACTAGCGAAGGATTTACTCAACTCTCCCCTCCTAGTTTTATTCCCCGATCTCCGCCAGAGATCATATCCCTAAGCTCTGATACCAAATGTGACAAATGTCCCATCAGTGGACAGCACCTCACAGTGGTACCTATCAGTTTGCCACCGCAGAACGGCGTCCCCTACGGAGAGTCTGGCTTCGGTGCATCCCCCATCAACAGGAAGTCACCAGCGAGAGGCTCGGGGCTCTTTACTTATAGCTCTGATACCAAATGTAACTCTGGACACCAACCTATGTCAGCACCTTACATTGATACCTTACATAAAGGTATAGTCAAAAACTGTTTTAGAAATTAGAATCTTTGGGAAGTGCTCAAGGAAACCTTCGTACATGGGAGGCCACGCGTCTAGGTTATGATAGATATCATATGGCCACAGAATTATCCTTGGTTGACCCAATAGACCCCAAAGAAAAATGAGAAGATTACATCATATTCTTCCCAATGGTGAGTCTTCTCTTGACTTATCATTATCTCCACTGTCTCTAATTGAGAATTATACTTTAAACAAACACCAAGATTATATAGGTAGTGCCCATAGATATACTCAGCAAGTGGATGAGCACAACCCTGTCCTATGATGACACGAGGTTGTATGTCATTAGACATCTTGTATGATAGTGACAAAACACCCTTCCAACGTTGGGTTCGCCTCACCCTATTTCCTTCACCAAATATAACTACTAAATGATGACCACCGTTCTATTCCCTTATTACCCCCGCTCGACCCAGCTACACTCTTATTACCTGAAAGGAATTGTGAAGCAAAAGGGTGAGCACAACTAGCTCAGTAAAGAATATCATGACTAAAGATAATTAAATTATCAATAGCCTTCATCAATAATAAATCAGAGATTTAGAACATATGGTAAATGATAAAAATTTCAACCATAGTTGCAGCGGAACGAGCAATCCATTAGAAGAGTCAAATAGACTATAAAGTCTATTATCTTCTCCATGTTAAAAATCCACCAACAATGTTTTATCCATGTAACATCACTCAACAGTTCCTTTCCACAATCATATGAATAACTCATAATCATAATTGTGACTATAAATTTTTCTTCGCACCCAGGACGAAGAATATTTTCATCACCTGTCTTTACCTGAAACATCAAAGATCATGGTTATACCAAATCACAGTTCCTGTTCATAATCATACTAATAAAACCATCTTTGCACAACGGCCAAAGATATTCATCAATAATTCATCTTTGCACAACGGCCAAAGATATTCATCAACAATTCATCTTTGCACTACAGGCCAAAGATATTCTTCAACAATTCATATTTGCACTACAGGCCAAATATATTCATATCTCAAAGAAATATATAATCATTTCAGAATTTATATAAACAATAATTATAACCATGTTGATCAATTCACTTTTTCACTTAAGCTTAAGATATTCAATTATAAATTCAATGGTCATGATCATACCAGTCACAATTCAACTTTGCACTACAGGCCAAAGAGAACCCTAGTCATGATCATACCAATAATCTACCCATCTTTACACTCCAGTGAAAGAGAATTTCAACATCAGGGTTATAAAAATGTTATATATGATAATAAAATCAATACAATCAACATATAGATTTAATCTCAAGAGTAATATTCATAAATCAACTATAATTTGGTTAGTAAAAGAAACCAATTTTGTCGTGAATAGTAACTCGTGAATAGTAACTCATGAATAGTAACTCGTGAATAGTAACTCGTGAATAGTAATACCGACTCAAAAAGGTAGAAATTCCACAATAAAATTCATACCAATATTTCGGTATAATGATATTGAAAGAATAACATTTCTTAAGCTTATAAACAATTTATTTAAATTGTTTACACTTTACTAATTAATGCATTTAATCATCATAAAATGCCAACTCTTAAGATTTCATCATCAATAACCAAAACCCTCATCAAAAATCTGCATATACCTCATATATAGGATTCTCAAGCCATAAAATCCTATTTTCCAATTTTCTTACTTCACATAACATATTTAATTCATTTTCTCATAACTAGATTATTTTCATGAAAAATACCAAATCCGTTCCAAAAATATTTCTTTTCTGGAATTTAGCATAATATAGTCCCATAGTGAACATATATTTTTCTCAGAATTTTTAAAAGTCATTTACTATTTTTCATATGGCCAAAATAGCCGAATATTTAGACATTTATCAAAAATTGTACTTTTGTCTAAAAATTCTGAAATTTACAGAGTATACTTCTATCATATACATGTACTCCCAATAAAAATTTCATCAATTTTGGAGTTAACCACAAGGAATTATAAGTTGTTACTTCTAAAATAGTCTTTTCTCATAAAATTCATAACTCTCAATCTATACATCCAAAAATCACCATTTTTGGACACAATCAAGAAAACTCATCAAAATATCATTTCAAATTTTTCCAGAATTTTTGAAGATCAGAAAAATTACGAAACTGAAAATCATAACAACCCTTAAAATCCCTTAATATCCCTTACCTCAAAAGAGCAGTACTTCTGACTAGATATCGGATATGATGCTGAAGGAAACTTGCACTAATGAATAGCAACTCACCAAGTATCTAAAAACTCACAAAATATACTTCATAATATAGAGAGAGAAAGAGAGAACACTTATGTTTCTGGTGTGATTTTCAATTCTAACTTAGCCCTCTATTTATAGGAAAATTTTGGTAGGTTTGACCTGCAACCTGATGGCTTTACCTGCTACTATTCCCACCCACCACATTTGAAATATAATTCAGCACATTTCTTCACCAACCACAAGTGGGGCCCACCAATTCAAGAATTTTCCACAAAAATGATAAACTCCGAAAATTCAACAATTTCTGAACCAGTCATCTCGTAAAATTCATAATAAATCATACGTTTATTTTTAACGGTTCAAATTTGTGAACATATACTCAACTTATATATGTATAACATATCCAAAAATTACCACAATCCAACGGTCGGATTAAAATTTATAACACCCGCAATATTTCTCAAAAAACCCTGATTTTTAATACCTCCATTCCGACAAAAATACGGATAAAAATCTCAACATTAACTCCTTCATTTTTTAACCACAAAAATATATCCCTCATTTATATCCACATAAAGTAAATATTTTCTTATCATATGAATCAATAATTAATTATTCACAAATAATATTACAGAATCACATTTATGACAACCAGGCCATTCCCAGGAAAGAGGGGGCTTTCCAATAAGAATTTTTCCTTACTGGCGCGCAATTAGGTGACCAAACCTCTCCTTAGACAGAACTTTCTAGACATTGCCAATAATGCTATCTAATAATACTATTCAAATAATATGAATTATTGATCTGATAATGGGAAATACTGTGCAGCAACAATTATTGAAACAACAATAATATAAAATATCAACGCAACAATTATTGAATCAATAAAATAAAATATTGAACAGTAACTACTGTAACAATTATTGAGTAGTGCCTTCTTACGTAAGAATCAATAATTTCAAAAATACTATGCAATACCGTGTGCTACTGTGCAATAACGCGTATTACTGTATTTTAACCACCGGGTATTCCAACAGTGTTAACGGTAACAACTACGCCGTTATTTGTAAAAACTCAAATTTGTCGTTTTCTTCACCCGACAGTTATTCTGTTATGGGGCCCACAAATAGATGCGCCGTCGTACGAATATTCCCCGACAGAAAGAATATTCCACGACCAAACGAATATTCCCCGACAACAATGATTATTTTATAACCACTTGCTTATTTTAAAAAAAAAATTCATATTTCACCCATAACTTTAAACTTTTATCAATTTAACCATTTACTAAATAGAAAAATTGAATAATTTTATTTCATAAAATTCGGGGTCTTACAGCTATCACCGGTCTGACCCTGGTTGTTGTCCCTCGGTTGAACATACTCATTATCTCGCTCTAATAATTGAGCCCTGTTTACAACATCTGAATATAAAGAAAATTTATGAGAGATAAGATATTACTGAATCTTGGGTTTTAGACCTCTCAAAAACATCCTCGTCATACGTTCCTCGTTCTCCACCAAATGAGGTGCAAACCTAGATAACTCCGCGAACTTCGCCTCGTACTGGGACACCGTTATGTTATTTTGTTCTAGTCTAATAAACTCTACCTACTTCATATGACGAATACTTTCAGGAAAGTACTTGTCATTAAACAGTTACTGAAACGTTTCCCAAGACATGCTGAGTGCAGCTGGATGGGTACGTTCACAGATTCCCACCAGTAATCTGCCTCATTACGGAACATAAAAGTGGCAAATGGAACCTTCTGTTCCTCCGTGCATCCCAAGACACCAAATATCTTGGTAATTTGCTTGACCCACGTTTCCGCCTTAATCGGATTCTGCTTTCCCCAGAATTCTGGTCGTCTCAACTCTTTGAACTGCTTGGCTATGACAAGCCGCGCGTTGTTATCATTTCCACTCGTATTTTGCACACGAGTCTCCCTCGTCTGATTTTGCATGAACTGCAAAAAGCTCCTAAACATTCCATCATTCATCGTTTGCTCGGTAATGTCATTTATAGGAGGAATATTGCCAGGCTGTTGCACATTCTCCTGATTGGTAACTAAAGGTGTTTCCACGGTCTCATACACTCTATTGTTAACTTTCTCAGCAGTCATTCCTAAATACTACCATAAAACAAGGGTTAATTAAACAAATTAACATATCATATAATATCCCTATAATATGACCAACCAACAAATAAGTTTAGGTAGGATACACTAGCGAAGGATTTACTCGTCTCTCCCCTCCTAGTTCTATTCCCCGATCTCCGCTAGAGACCATATCCCTAAGCTCTGATACCAACTGTGACGCCCCCAAAATAGGTATACATCACCCATTCTGAGTCGCCAAATACATAGTACTGAAACAAATACAACTTTATTAAAATAATTGTCGTGCAAAATACGATAACACAAATACTGTGAGTTTAAATACAAATATTATCCTCTAGACAATATTCACACTCAAATAAGTCCTCATTACAATTATTGAAACACTATTTTACAAAATAGTGACGACTGCTAACACAACTGACTGGAAACATCACTCCACACCCCGACTAGTTCCCGCTATATACTCTCCTCCTGCGAAAAATGGAACAAAAAAGAAAAGGGTGAGCTCAACTAGCCCAGTAAAGAATATTATGACTAAGATAATATTCAACAACTTATCATTAGTCTTTAACAGGGAAAAAATCTGATAAAATATAATAGACAACAAGTTTTAGATCAACAACTACAGCGGAAATAACAAACCATTAGAAGAGTCAAGTAGAGAATGAATTCTACTATCTTCTAAGATTTAAAAGCTCAGCAACGATATTTTATCCCTGTAACATCAATCAATATACATCTTGAATCAAATATTTATCTTTGCACTACAGACCAAAGATATTCATTTGTATCACCAATCGGTCATGTTCATCTCAACATCTGTTCATCTTTACACTACGGACCAAAGATATTCATCAGTTAATCATTCATCCTTGCAGTACATGCCAAAGATATTTAGTAATATCATCATTTAGGACTGAGGATGATGAAAAAATATCTTAAAGAAAATGAATCCAATGAGACAGAAGGACAAATATTAGGGATTCGTATTATAGTTTATCCAAGTGCAATAATACTCCATAATAACCAATTGTGAAGGAGAATTCAAAAATAAAGATCAAAACATGGATACAATTAAAGATAGTAACCATAATAGACATCTTGGACAAAAAGAAAAATTATTATTTTTCGGTGAATAGTGCCGTATTCGTGAATAGTGCCATATACGTGAATAGTGCCGTATACGTGAATAGTAACCTCGACACAAAAAGTTCTGAATTTGATAAAAAGTTCATATCAATATTTCAGCATAACGATATTGAAGAAAATAATATCATTTAAGAAGAAAATAATATCCCTTACCTCGAGATAACAGTACTTCTGGTCGGAATATCGGTATAAGGCTGAAGAAAACTTGCACTGATAAATAAAAACTCACAAAGTATCTAAATACTCACAAAATACGCTTGATAATATAGAGAGAGAAAGAGAAAAAGCTTATGTTTCTGGTGTGATTTTAAATTTTAACTTAGCCCTCAATTTATAGAAAAATGTTAGCACGTCGAAGTAGACTTGACCTGCTACCTGATGGCTTTACCTGCTACTATTGCCACCCACCACATTTGAAATAAAATTCAGCACATTTCTTCACCAACCACAAGTGGGCTCCACTCAATTCTAGAATTTTCCACCAAAATCATTTATAAACCTAATTTTCGAATCAATCACCTCTTAAAATTCATAACAAATTATACGTTCATTTTTAACCGTTCAAAATTTGTGGGCATATACTCAACTTATATATGTATAACATATCCAAAAATCACAACGATCCAACGGTCAGATTAAAAATTATAACTCAATATATCTCAAGAACATTGATTTAATTTTTAATACCTCCATTCCGACAAAAACACCTCAACATTAATTCCTTCACATAAAATAAATATATCCATCAATTATATTCACATAAAAAAAATATTTCCTTATCATATAAATCAATAATTAATTATTCACAAAAAATATTACAGAATCACAATTATGACAACCAAGCCGTTCCCAAGAAAGAGGAGGCTTTCCAATAAGGATTTCTCCTTATTGGCGCGCAATTAGATGACCAAACCTCTCCTTAGACAGAACTTTCTAGACATTGCCAATAATGCCAACTAATAATATTATTCAAATAATTAGAATTATTGATCTGATAATGGAAAATACTGTGCAACGATAATTATTGAAACAACAATAATATAAATTATCAACGTAGCAATTATTGAATCAATAAAATAAAATATTGAACAGTAATTACTGTATCAACAATTGGTGCAATACCGTGTGCTACTGCGTTTTAACCACCGGGTATTCCAACAGTATTAACGGTAACAACTACGCCGTTATTTATAAACAACTTATACTTGTCGTTTTCTGCATCCAATTATTTTTTGTTATGGGACCCACACAAGGGTGCGCCGTCGTACGAATATTTCCCGACAGCAAGAATATTCCACGACCAAACGAATATTCACCGACAAAAATGAATATTTTATAACCACTTGCTTATTTGAAATATTTGCGCATTTTACCCATAACTAACCACATTAATCAAATCAACCCTTACAATTTCAAAATAATAAATAGAGAAAATTTAATTTTATTTAATAATAAGTTGGGATCTTACAAGATATGCAAGCTACCAATTTAAGAATGTGACATAAGGGTAAAATAGTCATTTCTATTTAATTTTAATGGCATTCTAGTAAATGGCCAAACCCTTAGGGTTTAGGGTTTGAAAACCTTTAGGGTTTAAAAACCTTTAGGCTTTGGAAAATCCTTAGGGTTTAGAAGAAAAAAAAATCTAGAATTTCCAAATTAGGTTTTCAAAATAAAAAAAATTAATATTTCTAAATTATAATTAGAATTTTCTAATTATATTAAAATTTCTTAATCATAATTTAAATATTTCTAATTAGGATTAATAATTTCTAATTAAAATTGCTAATTAAGCAATTAGGGTCAAAAGTGATCATTAGGGTTTATAGCCCAAAAAATTAGGGTTTTTAATAGAAATAATATTCTAATTTTAGAAATTAAATTTCGTAATTAGATTAGGGTTTCCTAATTACTATAACTTGAAAATTAGAATTAATATATCCTAATTAACATTAAAAGTATTAAATTAACACTTAGGTTTTTCCCTATTTATAAATTAGGGTTCATAAACCAGAAATTAGGGTTTCAAAATTTGAAATTAGAGTTTTCTAACCAATTTGTTTATATTAACCCTAATTAATCTTATAATTATTTACACTTACGCCATTAAGTTCCCAATTTAGGGTTTTATGTACCGAATTAGGGTTTCGGATTCACAGAACTGAAAGTAGGATTTCAAAAACGGTTTCTAGGGTTTCTTATAATTCGCAAGAATTTTCTAATCGAATGTTGACGTTCTTAATATACGATTAGGGTTTGACACATATATAATTTATCTGGTGAACCCTTGACTCTTAACCACATACTGAACACATAAACAACCATATACACAGAACATATTCACTTATTTCCTTAATCCTGAAAAATTCACTTAAATTCTTCATAGAATTTTGAAATCCTCAAAATTCCATCCTAAAAATATCAAACTGATACACTAATTTTCTGTCTAGGTTCTAATTTTGTACCTTAAATCAATTAATAAAAATTTTAAAAATTTTCTAAATTCTAGGGTTGTCACATTCACCCCTTCTTCAAAAAAATTTATCCCCGAAATTTACTTTACACATTACACCATACTGCTTACACCATTCATTATCATCATCACATGCTACCCAATACATTCTTCATAAGAATAAAAATTTTTAAATTGGGCTGAGGGGTTTTACAGACTATCGTCTGTCATTTTAGCAAAGGTTATAGGAAATTCATCTGTAAACCGTCTTAACTTACAGACATAGTGGGTAATTAGCCCGGTATACCCTGTACTTATAAAGTACTACTGGTTTGATCTGTTTCTCGTCTCTGCCAAAGGCACAAAATTCGACCTCAGTCTTATTGGATTCCGCACCAAAATAATTTGGTTCAGGAAATTTCTTTCAATGAACACTTAGAGTTTTTATAACATAAGTCTAGCTGAATCGAATAGCATAGACTCATATCAATAATTCAATTCAATCGAATTATTTAAGTGTAGCTAAACCCCGTTGGCAAAATTAAAATTTTGAAAACATTTTCGAGAATGACGTCATGATGCCGTACTGTATTAACAGTGCGTTTGAGGATGTCGTCGTCGCATGACTTTGTCATAACACATCATACAATAGTGGAATAACGATTTTAGATCAAATTCACACTAAGTATTCCTATATTTACAACTCCATCACCTTTTATCATCTCTGCACCAGGTTACATGGTACATGAGTGATAAATAAAATATATTTTGATATTTCAAATCATCTTTGTCTAGCTAAAACAAGTAGCATAGACTATACTTTAAACCGTTTCAAAAATGATTACGAGTCTACATATTTTTTTTAAAATCACTTAGTGCGTATTTAGCTTGATGTCAAAATTTTGAAGTCTAGCATAGCAGGAGTTTTGGAAAACTTATGTCTCCACTAATAATCATTTACTTAAACAGTATATCTATTCTTATTATCCTTAATACTCCGTTTACACACAACTATACCCAGTTCGTCAAACCACACTTATGAGTCCATAACTTGCCACAATCATATGAGTTTAAGAACTTGTCCTAGTCAGACCTTTGGCGTCCATTCGCTGAGGGATTCATAAACATTTCATATAACTATGAGTCAAGAATGTCACATAAGTATGAGTTTTAAGAACTCGTACTTAACCTTATATTCTCTACCTATGACCTATCTATCTGTTATACAAATGAGAAAGGAATCACCCTCTTAACATGCATATAGCAAATAGCGTGACATAAACATTTCAATGATTATCAATGCCAGAAACTAAGTAGTTTTTACACTAAGTACAATTCACCGCCCATACAAGGAATCATACAACTCAACTGCCGACACGAGTCCTTAATTGAATCCCCACCTAATCTTAACACCCTTCTCAATACGAATTTTATTTAACTTGTATTCATAATCCTTTTCTGAATCTGGTTAAATTCACACAGCAATCTTGCCGTAAACTTTCCAATCATCAGATTGATTCTTTTCCATATTTTAACCTTACCAGATCACGAGGTGTTCTCATCGTATATATTACGATTCATTTCTATATCTTGATCGTTTTGTTTTACGATCTCTTATCACTGTACTTTCAGTCTTTTAGACTCTATCTATTCACCACTACTGTTCAACTTTATTAACAGAGTTAAGGAACTCTGTATCTTATAACTCGTCGAGATTCGTCTTTAAATCTTACTGACCAACTAACTCTATGTGAGTTAGTACTTACCCTAATCACTGCGGTTATTAGTCTCAGGTATTCTTACTTAAGGTTCATAAACTATAGCTCTGATACCAACTGTGACGGCCCCAAATCCGAGGTCCCGAATCACCGCAGATCCGGTTCGATCATTCTAACACTATTACTATATTTGCGGAAGATATAAACATAAATTGTTTATACATTAAACTTACATACTTTTCCCCAAGGTCGAGTAACCTTAACTTATACACAATTCATAACTATCTAACACATAACATCATTATCAAACTATACTATTACAAAACTAATCACGCACATTAACTTTAAGCTGGAATTGTCTTTCACCTTTCTTTGTATCCGACGCGTTTGTCTTAATCTGCAATGTTTTATCATGATATAGCAAGGGTGAGCATGAAAGTTTCCCAACAAGTTTAAATTCAATAATATAACGATATATCATTATTGAAAGAGTCAGAATAATAAGCTAGCTATAATTCAACAATATAATTGTCAACTAGCAGGAACAAATTTATGACTGAACAAGTATTATACACGAACAAATATATCTGAACCAACTTGTAATGAAGGTGATCAGCCTTTCATACCTGACTTATACATGCAATATGTATAGAGTACAATTCATAGCAACCATCAATGATTAACCATAAGCTTATCCGAATGAAACACTCTTAGTAGAGTTAAGTAACACAAACTTGCCTGAACCGTTGATTACCGCTTCGCAATTTATATCGCTTTATTCGAAGACCTAATATTAGTAATATCGATCTCCAATATTAGAATAATATCATCTGTAGACACTCAAAATTTTCTTCTCCTTTTACTAACTGTAGACACTCGAAATTTTCTTCTCTTGTTACTAACCATGCAGGAGGGCAAAAGCATCTTTTTCACACTCTAAAGATAACCCTAGAGGACTACGACATCAACTTCAAACCCCGGAGATCATCCCGGGAGATCCAGTTTCCAACCCCGGAGATAGCACCAGGAAATCAGGTTCTAACCCCGGAGATAATCCCGGGAAAGTCAGTTTCGACCCAAGAGATAGCCCCGAGGGATCAAGATCAAAGCCTGGAGATAGCCCAGGAGGTTAAGCAAAACTCAGAGATGACCCTAAGGATAGTCAAAGTCAACAGCAAGCCAACCTCAGAGATAACCTTGAGAAAAGACTGCTACAACTGCGTGAAAACTGGAGATAACCCCGGGAGGGGAACTCACATCAAATCAACTCATTTCAACTCAAAATACTTCAAAGGAAGTCCCACAAGAGCGATATCTTAACTTCCGAGTGCAAACTACGCAAAACGGCTCAACGGATTGCCTGACGGACACCCGAGAATGCCATTTTGGTCATGGACCCATCTTCCTAGAATAAAAAAAGGTTAAATCATATGTCATTGTGTAGCTCTCGGAAAGAGCTTTCCGGAATGATATGGCACGCGTCCATCGGACTCCCGGATTGAAAGTTATGAGCGACCGAGCGAACAGCGCGTACATACTTCGACACGGTGGGACCCACACTGCCCGGGGAACCCCAGGCAGTCGCATGTACACCTGCTACTAGGTGCCACAGGTAGACATGCGGCTCCCCCCTCTATAAATATGGGGCTTGGGGTGCTGATTTTCCAAGAGAAAACGGCGAGGAAGCCCTGCCCAATTTGCTCTGCACTCATCCCAGGCAGTGTACTTTCCCCTTTTAAACACCTGCGAGCTCATATATAGCCCTTTTGTACCTAGAAAAGTCTGTGTTTACTCACTCTAAAGATATAGAAGTCTTCTTTGGCAGCCCACTGTAAGCATTCTCACACACTTTAGAGTATTTCTCTTCATTTTTGCACACACCTTTCTACACGTTGAGAGTCGTGTTGCTTGCTTTTGCCCGGACTTCGGTCCGTGGTTTCATTTCAGTCTATATATATATATATATATATATATATATATATATATATATATATATATATATATATATATATATTGACTAACATTATCGAGTTATGCCTCGATTGAGCCTAGACTTCGGTCTGGAGCGTTTAATTGCTTTTGTATATATATACATTAATATATATGAACTGCCTGTCGAACTCTGTTCGATGAGCCTAGACTTATGTCTGGTGCGTTTAATGGCTTTCTTATATATATAATTATATATATGAACTGCTATCGAACTTTGTTCGGTGAGCCTTAATTTCATATCCGTTGCGTTTACTGCTTTAATATATATATATATATATATATATATATATATATATATATATACAAAAGCATGTAAACGCACCAGATATAAAATCCAGGCTCATCGGACAAAGCCTGGATTTTATATCTGGTGCGTTTACATGCTTTTGTATATATATATATATATATATATATATATATATATATATATATATATATATATATATACATTTCGTCCCACATGGAGTTTACTTCGTGGTGGTTGATCGTTTTTACAGCTTTCTGTACATTTCGTCCCGCCTGGAGTTTTCTCCGTGGCGGTTGATAGCTTTTACAGCTTTATTTACATTTTTGATCCCCCATGGATGTACTTCGTGGTTGGTGATCATGCCTGTATATATATATTTACAGCTTTTACATATATACATGCTTACTGCTTTCATATAAATGGCAGTATTCTGTGCGCCTAGGAATTATGTGATCACAGATTTATCCCATTGGATCTAGATTCGGTTCCCGTGATGGACATTTCTAGCTGTAAGCAGCTTGTAAATTATTCTGCGGTGTCTGAATTTCCTCAGATGGTTTACATACTCACGAGGGATTCAGCACCTTTTGTACATTATTTTCGTACGGATGCCTCGCATCTGTCAAATAAAATCAATCTAGCCGAATACGGAATAAAATGGGAGTGTAAAATGTCTCAATTACTATTGAGCATCAGGGTTTGAAAAACCTCTTTTATAAAACATCACTGCCATATCTTGCTAAAATTGAATTTTTACATAAATTCAAACCCTGTTTATATAGGTGCGAACGAGGCCTCGCACTACTTTCAAATAACAGCACATTGACCCACACACACACACATTCAGATAACAGTTTCTTAAAAAAAGGCGGTCACCGTGGTAACACGGATGTTGGGGGGTGCCTAACACCTTCCCTCCGCATAACTAAGCCCCCGGACCCTAATGAATCTCAGTTCCACCGACCCGTTTAGCAGTGTCACATCACTGGGTCAATTTAGGGTATCTTGACACCATGATGATGCCGGCTTGAAATTATTTCATAATTTCTTCTTTAATTTTTAACTTCCACTCAGGTTTTAATCACCTGAGCTTCTGCCTAAGTGGCTTGAATCCCCCTTTGATGGGAAGGCGATGAATGATAATGTCCGTATGTAAACCAACCCTGTCTTCATGAGACCATGCAAACACATCCTGGAATAGAGTTAATAGAGTAACCATGTCATTCCTTTGGTTTGGAGTGAGGTCTGTACCCATCTGGATTTATTTGGGGTTTTTCGCGGTTCAAAAGAGGTGGTTTGATCAAGATTTGGCTTCGATTTGTCTTTGACCCATTCTTTGATCTCCTGAGGTATCTCATAGTCCTCTTATATTTCCATCAAGTCTGAGTCCCACTTTACATCAAAGTTACAGTCCTTGTGGAGAATAGGCATCTCATCAGCAAGTACAGGCACATCTAAATTCAAAGTCCTGAAACAAAATATGCTTTCACTTAGTATATAACACTATTCAATCACACAAAGTGTTAGCCTGTAATGACAAAAGTAACTGCTTATACTGTACAGAAAAAATAAGTAGTTATTGCTATCTACAAGGTAGAGAGAGTTTCTTCCCTTTTCACCCTCGTCGGCAAATGCAAGGAGAGGAACCTCTATCTATTAAAACTCCCACCACCATATATCCGGAGGACAAGACTGCAATGTACAATGGTTTGCAATGACCGGTCCCTTCGGGCGGCTCCGGACAATTAGGGTACCACTCCTTGCATTTGCCGACGAGGGTGAAAAGGGAAGAAACTCTCTCTACCTTGTAGATAGCAATAACTACTTACTTTTTCTGTACAGTATTAGCAGTTACTTTTGTCATTACAGGCTAACACTTTGTGTGATTGAATAGTGTTATATACTAAGTGAAAGCATATTTTGTTTTAGGACTTTGAATTTAGATGTGCCTGTACTTGCTGATGAGGTGCCTATTCTCCACAAGGACTGTAACTTTGATGTAAAGTGGGACTCAGACTTGATGAAAATATAAGAGGACTATGAGATACCTCAGGAGATCAAAGAATGGGTCGAAGACAAATCGAAGCCAAATCTTGATCAAACCACCTCTTTTGAACTGCGAAAAACCCCAAATAAATCCAGATGGGTACGGACCTCACTCCAAACCAAAGGAATGATATGGTTACTCTATTGACTCTATTCCAGGATGTGTTTGCATGGGCTCATGAAGACATGGTTGGTTTACACACGGACATTATCATTCATCACCTTCCCATCAAAGGGGGATTCAAGCCACTCAGGCAGAAGCTCCGGTGATTAAAACCTGAGTGGAAGTTAAAAATTAAAGAAGAAATTATGAAATAATTTCAAGCCGGCATCATCATGGTGTCAAGATACCCTAAATGGCAGCTTGCCTCAAAGACAGCTTTCCCGTGCCATTCATCCACATACTTGTTGACAATACAGCTCGATACGACATGTACTCCTGTGCTGATTGCGTTGCGAGGTACCATCCAATCGTGGTTGCTGAGGATGATCGTGAGAAAATTGTTTTCATCAGTCCTTGGGGAACCTTTTGCTACGGACGATTGTCATTCGGCCTCATCAATTTCGGAGTTACCTATCAGTGAGCCATACGACTCTTTTCCACAATCTAATGTATAAAAAAAGAAAAAAGAAAAAAAAGAAGATAAAAAAAAAGAAAAAAAAAGAAAAAAGAAGAAAAAGAAAAAGAAAAAGAAAAAAACTCTTCAACAGGTTCTACATTTGCTGCCTTACCATCGGCAGGCTCTACATATGGTATTTGAGTTCGAAGAAATCTCCTTTCTACACATTCCTCGTAATAGGAATGACTTTGCAGGCGCACTAGCAACCTTGGCCTCCTTGATCAACATCCATGACAAGGAAGACATGCCAACCCTCACATTTGCGCAACAAAAAGCTCTAGCCTATGGGAATTCCATTAAAAAGTATTGGATGACCTACCTCCCACCCAACATCCTTGGTATCAACACATCAAGAAGTACTTACGAGATGGATCTACACCCGCTGAGGCGAGCCCAATTAAGAAAGGGCGGATCCATTAACTTGCTATAAAATTCTACCTGAACGGAGATGCACTATACGAAAAGAGATGCAGAACGAGGTCTCCTCAGATGTCTGGACGAGGACCAAGCTCAGAGGCTCATGAATAAAATCCATGGGGGAGTATATGGCCCACACATGAGCGTCCCTCTACTTGTAAAGAAGATCCTACAACAGAAAAGTCCGACTATGGCAATTCAAACAACACAACTTGATTTCGAAAAAAAGATCATTGACAACCAAGCTCAGTCAAAAGGAAAATTCTCCCCGAACTAGGAAGGCCCGTTTATTGTCAAGGAAGTATTGACAGGAGACGCTTTCAGATTACAGGAAATGGACGGCGATGAATTTTCGTAACTCATCAATTCAGACACCGTGAAACGGTACTATGTCTGAGGTTACCATCAAGCGAATATCCTAGTTTTGGATCATCAGATTACCAGTTATTCCGGTTCTTTAACCCTTTACCACATACAACTCTTCCACACTTTGCCCCTCAGGGAAACATCCTTTCAAGCCAGCAGCCTAGCTTCACTATGATCATACCACTTTGGTCATCCCACCGTGAATTGAACCTCTTACGTTTGCAGTTTGGCTACCCATACATGGGATCAAACTTCTCATACCTTCAGTTTATCCTAAACCTAGGAACAAACTTCCTCTTCCCCGCAGTCTGATCTGCTCATGGGATCACGCTTTTCATCTCACCTTGAGGGGCGAACTACGTCTACCTGATCTCCCCAATACACGGGAGTACGTAGGCAGCCATCTTTATGGTCCGATCTCACCACAAAAAAACAAAAACAAACATACTCCTATCCATAAGCACATACAGAAACAAGTCCCAAGACACCAAAGATGGTAGGGAATACACACAGATCGACGATCCATTCTGAAAATCTTGAGACATCTCATTGTCCATACATCAAGGAATTGTTCAGAATACATCCAGATCACAAAGTCATGGAGAAACAAGCAAACATCAAGTAAGTAGCGAGGCACAACTAAAATGGAAGTGAATCAGCATATATTTCCTTGCCATATATAATGTTGTTTGATATATACAATATGTACTATACATGACAAAAATGGCTAAGCTAGTCTGTGTAGGAAAATTCAAGCCCTGTAATAAATCAATGTATATACGCACAATCAAATTCCCTCTCAGAAGAAGGGTGTAACGCTGTAAACTTCTGCCCTATGGTAACAAAGAGACCTAAAATTTCCACAGCCATCTGCATGGTGACGCGATGCTCATTGATACATGTGCTCATCTCTGCGATGATACCAATGGTATGAGACCTCACTGCAGTGCTATCTGTAATAGCAACATCTCGGGCAGATATATCCTCATCCCGCTCAATAACACCGGTATCCCTATGAGTTAGAGCATCATCTCTCTCAACCAAAGCGACATTTCTATCAGAAAGAGCTGTCAACATTAAAGCCCACATCCACTACCTGTTCACCATATGGTACAGAGATAAAAGCTTCTCGCGATCTCGACGTCTAATCAGCCCATCTGTCAAAACAACTATCCCAGATGATAAGCGAGGCTGGGGCAATTTCAAAATTGGCAACAACCGGATATTGGGTCCCTTACAACAAGATTGGGGCAATCTCAAAAACAGCGATAACTCAACACTGGGGCATTTATCAACCATCCTAAAGTGAAAAATACATCAGTCAACACCATTATCATGGTCCATCATCATCTCAATGGCGATTCAGATATTATTCACTCGCGATTTGGTCAACAAAGAGAGTTTCTCATATGAATCCCCGACAACAGGCGAAAGGACTGTAGCATTTTTGCGATTCCCGAAAAGGGAAGGAGGTATAGCGAGATGAATCCTCATCATCAAATGTGCCAACCAGCGTCAAGTCCTCATCAGTTGAGGCCTCTATAGTGAAGTTCAAATCTGAGCAGCGAAAGAACGAGTTGGACACTCCAGCGATGTCAGCGGCATTCAGGTCATCTGTTCAACCGGATTGCGAATCAAATGCTCAAGGAAATGGGGCATCTGCCCCCAATAGCGAAAGGAAACTCCAAATCACCTCAAAAAGGGGTGACGCGTGATCTACACGTATGCAAAGGTGCTACATCAACATACATCTCTATCAGGAAAAATCTAGTAAAGTAATCTATGGAATATTACTTCAGCGAAGGAATCGAAAGATCCAATATTCTAAGACCATTGGCATCAATTCAGCGACATCAAGACAATTCAGCGATGAAAGCTTCGTATACCACCGTTTGAGTGGGAACCGAAAAAGTTTGGCGATCAACAGGATAGTCACTGTTGCAACTACCAGCGAATACATCGGGAGGGTCTGGTGATTTCAGAACGTCATCCCCATCAGAGATATGGAAAACATCTCAACTTATCTTCATAAAACAAGCATCAGTGATTAAATGCCAAACCATTGGAGTCAACGCCAGCATAGGCATCAGTAATTATCGGTAAAGGTAAAGCGATTTGTAAAAATATTTTAAACATTCATCATAACATTGCGATTTGCAAAATGCGATATGCAAAATGTGATACGCGAAATACGATATGCGAAATATGATGTGCGAGTTGCGATGTGCGATGCGATTTGGCCAAATGCAAAATGCGAAATGCAAAAAGCGATGTGCGAAATGTGATGTGAGATTTACGAACTGCGATTTGCGAAAACATTGTCACATTCATCATAAACATTCACTACATTACGATTTGCATCATTGAAAATACCTTGTTATGTTTCAAGTGTCTACTAATCTTTATTATGTCCATTCCATTGCATTGTATGAACATGATAAAGAGGGACATCTGTAAACACTCAAAATATTCTTCTCCTGCTACTAACCATGCAGGAGGGCAAAAGCGTCTTTTTCACACTCTAAAGATAACCCCTAGAGGACTACGACATCAACTTCAAATCCCGGAGATCACCCCAGGAGATCCAGTTTCCAACCCCGGAGATAGCCCCGGGAAATTAGGTTCCAACCTCGGAGATAATCCCGGGAAAGTTAGTTTCAACCCCGGAGATAGCCCCGAGGGATCAAGATCAAAGCCTGGAGATAACCCCAGGACGTCAAGCCAACCTCAGAGATGACCCTGAGGATAGTCAAAGTCAACAGCAAGCCAACCTCATAGATAACCCTAAGAAAAGACTACTACAACTGCGTGAAAACTGGAGATAATCCCGAGATGGGCAAAATGGTCATTTTGTTAACTCAACTTCAACTCACATCAAATCAACTCATTTCAACTCAAAATACTTCAAAGGAAGTCCCAAAAGAGCAATATCTTAACTTTCGAGCGCAAACTACAAAAAACGGCTCAACGGATTGCCTGACGGACACCCGGGAATGCCATTTCGGTCATGGACTCATCTTCCTAGAATCAAAAAAGGTCAAATCATATGTCATTGTGTAGCTCTCGGAAAGTGCTTTCCAGAATGATATGGCATGCATCCATCGGACTCCCAAATTGAAGTTATGAGCGACCGAGCGAACAGCGCGTACGTACTTCGACACGGTGAGACACACACTGCCCGGGCACCCCGGGCAGCCGCAGGTACACCTGCTACTAGGTGCCGCAAGTAGACCTGCGGCTCCCCCCTCGATAAATATGGGGCTTGGGGTGCTGATTTTCCAAGAGAAAATGGCGAAGAAACCCTGCCCAATTTGCTCTGCACTCATCCCAGGCAGTGTACTTTCCCCTTTCAAACACCTGTGAGCTCATATATAGCCCTTTTATACCTATAAAAGTCTGTGTTTACTCACTCTAAAGATATAAAAGTCTTCTTTGGCTGCCACTGTAAGCCTTCTCACACATTTTAGAGTCTTTCCCTTCATTTTAGCACACACCCTTCTACACGTTGAGAGTCGTGTTGCTTGCTTTTGCCCGGACTTCGGTCCGTGGTTTCATTTCAGTCTATATATATATATATATATATATATATATATATATATATATATATATATATTATATGTTTACATATATATTGACTAACATTATAGAGTTATGCCTCGATTGAGCCTATACTTCGGTCTGGAGCGTTTAATTGCTTTTGTATATATATATATATATATATATATATATATATATATATATATATATATATATATATGAACTGCGTGTCGAACTCTGTTCGATGAGCCTAGACTTATATCTGGTGCGTTTAATGGCTTTCTTATATATATAATTATATATATGAACTGCTATCGAACTTTATTCGGTGAGCCTGGATTTCACATCCGGTGCGTTTACTACTTTAATATATATATATATATATATATATATATATATATATATATATATATATATATTTCGTCCCACCTGGAGTTTCCTCTGTGGCGGTTGATAGCATTTACAACTTTATTTATTTTTTCGATCCCCCATGGATGTACTTCATGGTTGGTGATCATGTCTGTATATATATATATTTACAGCTTTTATATATATATACATGCTTACTGCTTTCATATAAATGGCAGTATTCTGTGCGCCTAGGAATCATGTGATCATAGATTCATCCCATTGGATCTAGATTCGGGTTCCGTGATGGACATTTCCAGCTATAAGCAGATTGTAAATTATTCTGCGGTGTCTGAATTTTCTCAGATGATTTACATACCCACGAGGGATTCATCACCTTTTGTACATTATTTTCGTACGGATGCCTCCCATCTGTCAAATAAAATCAATCCAGCCGAATACGAAATAAAATGGGAGTGTAAAAGGTCTCAATTACTATTGAGCATCAGGGTTTGAAAAACCTCTTTTATAAAACATCACTGCCATATCTTGCTAAAATTGAATTTTTACATAAATTCAAACCCTGTGTATATAGGTGCGAACGAGGCATCACACTACTTCCAAATAACAGCACATTGACCCACACACACACACACACATTCAGATAACAGTTTCTTAAAAAAATACGGTCACCGTGGTAACACGGATGTCGGGGGATGCCTAACACCTTTCCTTCGCATAACCAAGTCCCCGGACCCTAATGAATCTCGGTTCCACCGACCCGTTTAGCAGTGTCACATCACTGGGTCAATGCGCAAACCTTTTCTCGGTTGTGTTGGTACAACCAGTTAAAAAACCAACTGGAGACTCTTATAGTCCAATCGTCGACATTATACATGTCGAACCTTTTTCACTTGTTTTTTCAAACAAATCTCACCTAAAATGAGAACACCAAAGAACAAGTAACGAAAATGGAATTAAAAAATCCCAACGTCGGCACTAACCATGTAGGAGGGCAAAAGCATCTTTTTCACACTCCAAAGATAACCCTAGAGGACTACGACATGAACTTCAAACCCCAGAGATCACGCTGGGAGATCCAGTTTCCAACCCCGGAGATAGCCCCGAGAAATCAGGTTCCAACCCCGGAGATAATCCCGGGGAAGTCAGTTTCAACCCCGGAGATAGCCCCGGGGGATCAAGATCAAAGCCTGGAGATTGCCCCAGGAGGTTAAGCCAACATCAGAGATGACCCTGAGGATAGTCAAAGTCAACAGCAAGCCAACCTCAGAGATAATCCTGAGAAAAGACTGCTACAACTGAGCGAAAACTGGAGATAACCCCAGGAGGGGCAAAATGGTCATTTTGCCAACTCAACTTTAACTCACATCAAATCAACTCATTTTAACTCAAAATACATTAAAGGAAGTCCCACAAGAGCGATATCTTAACTTCCGAGCGCAAACTACGCAAAACGGCTAAACGGATTGCCTGACGGACACCCGGGAAAGCCATTTCAGTCATGGATCCATCTTCCTAGAATCAAAAAAGGTCAAATCATATGTCATTGTATAGCTCTCGTAAAGAGCTTTCCGGAATGATATGGCACGCGTGCATCGGACTCCCGGATTAAAAGTTATGAGCGACCGAGCGAATAACGCATACGTACTTTGACACGGCGGGACCCACATTGCCCGGGGCACCCCAGGTAGTCACAGGTACACCTGCTACTAGGTGCCGTAGGTAGACCTGCGGCTCCCCCCTCTATAAATATGGGGCTTGGGGTGCTGGTTTTTCAAGAGAAAACGGTGAGGAAGCCCTGCCCAATTTGCTCTGCACTCATCTCAGGTAGTGTACTTTCCCCTTTTAAACACCTGTGAACTCATATATAGCCCTTTTGTACCTACAAAAGTCTGTGTTTACCCACTCTAAAGATATAGAAGTCTTCTTTGGCAGCCCACTGTAAGCCTTCTCACACACTTTAGAGTCCTTCTCTTCATCTTTGCACACACCTACACGTTGAGAGTCGTGTTAATTGCTTTTGCCCAGACTTTGGTCCGTGGTTTCATTTCAGTTTGTATATATATATTATATATATATTGACTAACATTATCGAGTTATGCCTCGATTGGGCCTAGACTTCGGTCTGGAGCGTTTATTTGCTTTCTTATATATATATATATATATATATATATATATATATATATATATATATATATATATATATATATATATATATATATATATATATTTGCAGTTCGTCCCACCTGAAGTTTACTTCGTGGTGGTTGACCGTTTTTACAGCTTTCTGTACATTTCGTCCCACCTGGAGTTTACTTCGTGGTGGTTGATCGTTTTTACAGCTTTCTGTACATTTCGTCCCGCCTGGAGTTTCCTCCGTGGTGGTTGATAGCTTTTACAACTTTATTTATATTTCTGATCCCCCGTTGAGGCACTTCGTGGTCGGTGATCATGTCTGTATATATATATATACAGCTTTTATATATATACCTGCTTACTGCGTTTATATCAATTGCGGCATCATGTGAGCCTAGGAATCATGTGATCACAGATTCAAGCCATTGGATCTAGATTCTGTTCCCGTGATGGACATTTTTAGCTGTAAGCAGCTTGTAAATTATATCTATGATGTTTGGATTCCCTCAGATGGTTTTCATACCCACGAGGAATTCAACACCTTTTTGTAAAGTATTTTCGTACGGATGCTTCGCATCTGTCAAATAAAATCAATTAAGCCGAGCACTTAATAAAAGGGGAGTGTAAAAGGTCTCAATTACTATTGAGCATCAGGGTTTGAAAAACCTTTTTTATAAAACATCACCGTCATATCTTGCTAAAATTGAATTTTTACATAAAATTCAAACCCTGTGTATATAGGTGCGAACGAGGCCTCACACTACTTCCAAATAACAGCACATTGACCCACACACACATATTCAAATAACAGTTTCTTGAAAAGAGGCTGTCACCGTGGTAACACGGATATCGGGGGGTGCCTAACACCTTCCCTCCGCATAACCAAGTCCCCGAACCCAAATAAATCTCGGTTTCACCGACCCGTTTAGCAGTGTTACATCACTGTGTCAATCTGCAAACCTTTTCTCGGTTGTGTTGGTACAACCATTTAAAAAACCAACTGGCGACTCTTATAGTCCAATCGTCGACGTTATACATGTCGGACCTTTTTCACTTGTTTTTTCAAACAAATCTCACCTAAAATGAGAACACCAAAGAACAAATAACGAAAAGGGACAATTAAAAATCCTGACGTCGACATATCATCACAATATAATACTATTATATATATAGATGTACATAGAATAACCTAAACACATAACGCATAACCCTATCAGTCTATAACACACATAGGACTCGGTATCAAGTCAAACTATTGCAGTCTATCTTGATTCCGACAAAATTCTAGCGTCCCGACGGTCTAGTCGAACTTTTACCAAGTCTAAGTTCAATTAAACTCTGCCTAACAGTTAACAATTATCTCAAATAATTTTAATATCAGTCAAAATAATTTTCATAAGCTCGTAATAATTTTTAAATAATTATTACCATTTATCTTGATTTTTAAATCATTAATAACGTATTTAAATAAATTAAATACTACCTAATTCTTTTATCATTAATATTTATTTATTATCAAATATTAATGAAATATATGTCATAATATTATAACATATTTATAATATCACAAAGTATTTTTAATACTTGAAAATCATATTTATATGATTTTTAATCACTTAAATTCATTATCCGATAATTGCTTTTAATATTAAAATATTAATATTTTAATAAAAAAATATCAAAAAATATATTTTATAACTTAAAATATTTTTATAATACTCAAAAAATTTTTATATGATTTTTTAAACAATTAATTCTATTTTCCATAATTTATTTAATATAGCTATTAAATAAATTAATTCTCATTAATATTAATTAATTAATGAAATTTTTCACAAAATATTAAAAGTTATTGAAAATAACTTAAAATATTTTCTTTTACCATAATATAATTTTTCATGAAGTAAAATTATTTTTAAATAATTTATTTAATATTATAATTGAATAAATTAAATACCATTTATATTCCAAAAATATTAAATATTTATGAAATATACTTAAAAAAATTAAAAACTATTTTTTAGATTTTAAAATAATTTTTCAAAATTTATTATGCATTTTTAATAATTAAAAACTATTTATATATATTTTTAAATAATTTCTTTAAAATTAGAAATTAAATAAAATTAAACCGTCGCTATAGGCCTTTAGCGACACTTTCTGTCGTCTTAGGTGTTCTTGGTCTCAAGAACACTGACAGTCAATGTTTCAAGGAGTCACGTTTGACTGCCTATAATTCTTGATCCAAACATGTTCTGGGATATCTCAAGGATGGAAAATGTAGTACTAATGTAATACAACAATTACCAACTAAGTTCATGGTCATAACACATAACATCAGTGAGATTCAAGCTACACAAAACTTGTCAGACACTGCTCTTCAATTTTTGGGTTTTCTTGAAATTAAAGAACAGTCGAGGTGTCACAATTGAGCCTTTGGATCTTTGATGTCTAGGCTTGCTAAGTAAGATTTATTGATTCCGTACTGAAGTAGGGATGTCAAGGAAGAGTTATATAACAATATATCCTCATTTTATCATCATACCAAGAAGATCAAGGCTGGTTAAAGTCTGACAAAAATATCGGACATGAAGATTCTGGGTTTTCCCAGTTTTCTTCCCAAGCTTTTGGTCAACGATGGTTTGACCTAGAGTAATTTCGATCCTGGTCATGATATGTGTAATTTAAAGGCACGATCGTGTAGTCCCTATACAAGTCTACGATGTCAACACAATAACCTAGACGAAACACTAACACATAGCAAGATCTAGCGCCTGTAAAACCTTGTCAGAGGTTAATGAGATTTCTGGGCTTCCCAGAAATCAGTTTCTGTAAACGGACAACGAGGTTTGACCGATCGTATCTCTCACTATAATCATGCTTTGGTCGTGTTTCCAGTTTCAGATCACAGTATACATGTCATAGAACAAATTCATAACTTAAAATACAACAAACAATTAACAGACAATGATCTATGAGCCCTGACATTCTGCTGTCAGGCCATGTTTTAGGGTTCATAGATCAGTTTTGAAAAACTCATTTTCATGCGTCTAAATGTTATGGATCTGGTATTTAGCAACCCAGATCACATCTTAACACCCTCTAACACAACCTAAGATAACCAATCATAACATCTAACACAAGATCACATGAATTTTGAAATTTAGGGTTTATATCTCTTTAGAGTTTGATTTTTGATTCTGACTTTTGGTTGCTGTTCTTGGCTTGATAAGAGGCTAACATAGCTTTATTTTTCTCTCTATCTCACTCTAGATTTCGAAGATGAAGAGAGAGGATTGGTTTGTAGAAAATGAAAAGTCAAGTGAGACTTTTCTCTTTCTTTAATCTATATACTACTTAGATTCAATGAATTTGCTAGTGAGCTTGGCTGATTTTGGACACATATCTAGGGCTAGGCTAGGGTTAGTTCACCCACTCCAAATTATAACAAGATATACAAGCTACCAATTAAAGAATGTGGCATAAGGGTAAAATAGTCATTTCTATTTAATTTTAATGGCATTCTAGTAAATGGTCAAACTCTTAGGGTTTGGGGTTTGAAAACCTTTAGAGTTTGGAAAATCCTTAGGGTTTAGAAGAAGAAAAATCTAGAATTTCCAAATTAGGTTTTCAAAATAAAAAAATTTAATATTTCTAAATTATAATTAGAATTTTCTAATTATATTAAAATTTCTTAATCATAATTTAAATATTTCTAATTAGGATTAATAATTCCTAATTAAAATTTCTAATTAAGCAATTAGGGTCAAAATTGATCATAAGGGTTTATAACCCAAAAAATTAGGGTTTCTAATAGAAAAATAATTTTCTAATTTCAGAAATTAGATTTCGTAATTAGATTAGGGTTTCCTAATTACTATAACTTAAAAATTAGAATTAATATATCCTAATTAATATTAAAAGTATTAAATTAACACTTAAGTTTTTCCTATTTATAAATTAGGGTTTATAAACCAGAAATTAGGGTTTTAAATTTTGAAATTAGGGTTTTTTAACCAATTTGTTTATATTAACCCTAATTAATCTTATAATTACTTACACTTACGCAATTAAGTTCCTAATTTAGGGTTTCATATACCGAATTAGGGTTTCGGATTCCCAAAACTAAAATTAGGATTTCAGAACCGGTTTCTAGGGTTTCTTTTAATTCGCAAGAATTCTCTAACCGAACGTTGACGCTCTTAGTATATGATTAGGGTTTGACACAGATATAATTTATATGGTCAACCATTGACCCTTAACCACATACAGAACACATAAACAACCATATACACAGAACATCTTCACTTATTCCCTTAATCCTGAATAATTAACTTAAATCCTTCACAGAATTTTAAAATCCTCAAAATTCCATCTTAAAAATATCAAACGCATACACTAATTTTCTGTCTACGTTCTAATTTTGTACCTTAAATCAATTAATAAAAATTTTAAAATTTTTCTAAATTCTCGGATTATCACATTCACCCCTTCTTCTAAAAATTTCGTCCCCGAAATTTACCTTACACCATACTGTTTACACCATTCATTATCATCATTACATGCTACCCAATACATATTTCACAAGAATAAAAAATTTTAAATTGTGCTGAGGGGTTTTACAGACTATTGTTTGTCATTTTTGCAAAGGTTATAGGAAATTCATCTGTAAACCGTCTTAACTTACAGACATAGTGGGTAATTAGCCTGGTATGCCATGTACTTATAAAATACTGCTGGTCTGATCTATTTCTCGTCTCTGCCAAAGGCACAAAATTCTACCTCAGTCTTATTGGATTCCGCACCAAAACAATTTGGTTCGGGAAATTTCTTTCAATGAACACTTAGAGTTTTCATAACAGTAGTCTAGCTGAATCGAATAGCATGGACTCATATCAATAATTCAATTCTTAATAGAATTATTTAAGTGTAGCCAAACCCCGTTGGCAAAATTAAAATTTTGAAAATATTTTCGAGAATGATGTCATGATGTCGTACTGTATTAACAATGCGTTTGAGGATGTCGTCGTCGCATGACTTTGTCATAACACATCATACAATAGTTGAATAACGATTTTAGATCAAATTCACACTAAGTATTCCTATATTTACAACTCCATCACCTTTTATCATCTTTGCACAAGGTTACATGGTATATAAGTGATAAATAAAATATATTTTGATATTTCTAATCATCTTCGTATAGCTGAAACAAGTAGCATAGACTATACTTTAAACCGTTTCAAAAATGATTACGAGTCTACATATTTATTTTTTTAAATTACTTAGTGCGTATTTAGCTTGATGTCAAAATTTTGAAGCCTAGCATAACTAAGAGTTTTGGAAAACTTATGTCTCCACTAATAATCATTTGCTTAAACAGTCTATCTATTCTTATTATCCTTAATGCTCCGTTTACACACAACTATACTCAGTTCGTCAAACCACACTTATGAGTCCATAACTTGCCACAATCATATGAGTTTAAGAACTTGTCCTAGTCAGACCTTTGTCGTCCATTCGCTGAGGGGTTCATAAACATTTCATATAACTATGAGTCAAGAATGTTACATAAGTATGAGTTTTAAGAACTCGTACTTAACCTTATATTCTCTACCTATGACCTATCTATCTGTTATACACATGAGAAATGAATCACCCTCTTAACATATATATAGGAAATAGCGCGACACAAACATTTTAATGATTATCAGTGCCAGAAACTAAGTAGTTTTTACACCAAATACAATTCCCCACCCATATAAGGAATCATACAACTCAACTGTCAACATGAGTCTTCAATTGAATCCCTACCTAATCTTAACACCCTTCTCAATACGAATTTCATATAACTCGTATTCATAATCCTTTCCTGAATCTGGTTCAATTCACACAGCAATCTTGCCGTAAACTTTCCAATCATCAGATTGATTCTTTTCCATATTATAACCTTATCAGATCACGAGGTGATCTCATCATATATATTACGATTCATTTCTATATCTTGATCGTTTTGTTTTACGATCTCCTATCACTGTACTTTCTGTCTTTTAGACTCTATCTATTCACCACTACTGTTCAACTTTATTAACAGAGTTAAGGAACTCTGTATCTTATAACTCGCCGAGATTCATCTTTGAATCTTACCGACCAACTTACTCTATGTGAGTTAGTACTTATCCTAATCACTGCGGTTATTAGTCTCAGGTATTCTTACCTAAGGTTCATAAACTACAACTCTGATACTAACTGTGACGGCCCCGAATCCGTGGTCCCGAATCACTGCGGATCCGGTTTGATCATTCTAACACTATTACTATATTTGCAGAAGATATAAACATAAATTGCTTATACATTAAACTTACATACTTTTCCCCAAGGTCGAGTAATCTTAACTTATACACAATTTATAACTATCTAACACATAACATCATTATCAAACTATACTATTACAAAAGTAATAGCGCGCATTAACTTTAAGATGGAATAGTCTTTAACCTTTCCTTGTATCTGACGCGTTCATCTTAATCTATAATATTTTATCATGATATAGCAATGGTGAGCATGAAAGTTGCCCAGCAAGTTTAAATTCAATAATATAACGATATATCATGATTGAAAGAGTCAGAATATTAAGCTGACTATAATTCAATAATATAATTGTGAACTAGCAGGAACAAATTTATGACTGAACAAGTATTATACATGAATAAATATATCTGAACCAACTGGTAATGAAGGTGATCAGCCTTTCATACCTGACTTATACATGCAATATGTACAGAGTACAATTCATGGCAACCAACAATGATTAACCATAAGCTTATCCGAATGAAACACTCTTAGTAGAGTTAAGTAAAAACAAACTTGCCTAAACCGTTAATTACCGCTACGCAATTTATATCGCTTTATCCGAAGACCTAATATTAGTAATATTAAAATCCAATATTAGAATAATATCATCACAATATAATACTATTATATATATAGTTATACATAGAATAACCTAAACACAACACATAACACATATCCCTGTCAGTCTATAACACACATAGGACTCGGTATCAAGTCAAACTATTGCAATCTATCTTGATTCCGATAAAATTCTAACGTCCCGACGGTCTAGTCGGACTTTTACCTAGTCTAAGTTCAATTAAACTCTGCCTAACAGTTAACAATTATCTCAAATAATTTTAATATCAGTCAAAATATTTTTCATAAGCTCGTAATAATTTTTAAATAATTATTACCATTTATCTTGATTTTTAAATCATTAATAACTTATTTAAATAAATTAAATACTACTTAATTCTTTTATCATTAATATTTATTTATTATCAAATATTAATCAAATACATGTCATAATATTATAATATATTTATAATATCACAAAGTATTTTTAATTCTTTAAAATCATATTTATATGATTTTTAATCACTTAAATTCATTATCCCATAATTGCTTTTAATATTAAAACATTAATATTTTCTTGACAAAATATCAAAAGTTATATTTTATAACTTAAAATATTTTTATAATATTCAAATCATTTTTATATGATTTTTAAAATAATTATTTCTATTTTTCCATAATTGATTTGATATAGCTATTAAATAAATTAATTATCATTAATATTAATTAATTAATGAAATTTCTCACAAAATATTAAAAGTCATTGAAAATAACTAAAAATATTTTCTTTTACCAAAATATAATTTTTTATGATTTTTCATGAATTAAAATCATTTTTAAATAATTTATTTAATATAATAATTAAATAAATTAAATACTATTTATATTCCAAAAATATTAAATATTTATGAAATATACTTAAAATAATTAACAACTATTTTTTAGATTTTAAAATAATTTTTCAAAATTTATTATGTATTTTTAATAATTAAAAACTATTTATATCTATTTTTAAATAATTTTCAGAAAATCAGAAATTAAATAAAATTAAACCGTCGCTATAGGCCTTTAGCGACACTTTCTGTCGTCTTAGGTGTTCTTGGTCTCAAGAACACTGACAGTCAATGTTTCAAGGAGTCACGTTTGACTGCCTATAATTCTTGATCCAAACATGTTCTGGGATATCTCAAGGATGGAAAATGTAGTACTAATGTAATACAACAATTACCAACTAAGTTCATGGCCATAACACATAACATCAGTGAGATTCAAGCTGCACAAAACCTGTCAGACACTGTTCTTCAATTTCTGTGTTTTCCAGAAATTGAAGAACAGTCGAGGTGTCACAATTGAGTCTTTGGATCTTTGATGTCTAGGCTTGCTAAGTAAGATTTATTGATTCCGTACTGAAGTAGGGATGTCAAGGAAGAGTTATATAACAACATATCCTCATTTTATCATCATACCAAGAAGATCAAGGCTGGTTAAAGTCTGACAAAAATATCGGACATGAAGATTTTGGGTTTTCCCAGTTTTCTTACCAAGCTGTTGGTCAACGATGGTTTGACCTAGAGTAATTTCGATCCTGGTCATGATATGTGTAGTTTAAAGGCACGATCGTGTAGTCCCTATACCAGTCTACGATGTTAACACAATAACCTAGACGAAACACTAACACATAGCAAGATCTAGCGCCTGCAAAACCTTGTCAGAGGTTACTGAGATTTCTGGGCTGCCCAAAAATCAGTTTCTGTGAACGGTCAACGAGGTTTAACCGATCGTATCTCTCACTATAATCATGCTCTGGTCGTGTTTCCAGTTTTAGATCACAGTATACATGTCATAGAACAGATTCATAACTTAAAATACAACAAACAATTAACAGACAATGATCTATGAGCCCTGACATTCTGCTGTCAGGCCATGTTTTAGGGTTCATAGATCAGTTTTGAAAAACTCATTTTCATGCTTCTAAATGTTATGGATCTGGTATTTAGCAACCCAGATCACATCTTAACACCCTCTAACACAACCTAAGACAACCAATCATAACATCTAACACAAGATCACATGATTTTTGAAATTTAGGGTTTATACCTCTTTAGAGTTTGATTTATGATTCTGACTTTTGGTTGCTATTCTTGGCTTGATAAGAGGCTAACATAGCCTTATTTTTCTCTCTATCGCACACTAGATTTCAAAGATGAAGAGAGAGGATGGGTTTGTAGAAAATGGAAAGTCAAGTGAGACTTTTCTCTTTCTTTAATCTATATACTACTTAGATTCAATGAATTTGCTAGCAAGCTTGGCTGCTTTTGGACACATATCTAGGGCTAGGCTAGGGTTAGTTCACCCACTCCAAATTATAACAAGATATGCAAGCTACCAATTAAAGAATGTGACATAAGGGTAAAATAGTCATTTCCATTTAATTTTAATGGCATTTTCGTAAATGGTCAAACCCTTAGGGTTTAGGGTTTGGGTTTAGGGTTTGAAAACTTTTAGGGTTTGGAAAATCCTTAGGGTTTAGAAGAAAAAAAATCTAGAATTTCCAAATTAGGTTTTCAAAATAAAAAAATTTTAATATTTCTAAATTATAATTAGAATTTTCTAATTATATTAAAATTTCTTAATCATAATTTAAATATTTCGAATTAGGATTAATAATTCCTAATTAAAATTGTTAATTAAACAATTAGGGTCAAAATTGATCATTAGGGTTTATAACCCAAAAAATTAGAGTTTCTAATAAAAAAATAATTTTCTAATTTTAGAAATTAGATTTCGTAATTAGATTAGGGTTTCCTAATTACTATAACTTGAAAATTAAAATTAATATATCCTAATTAACATTAAAAGTATTAAATTAACACTTGGGTTTTTTCCTGTTTATAAATTAGGGTTCATAAACCAGAAATTAGGGTTTTAAATTTTGAAATTAGGGTTTTCTAACCAATTTGTTTATATTAACCCAAATTAATCTTATAATTATTTACACTTACGCCATTAAGTTCCCAATTTAGGGTTTTATATACCGAATTAGGGTTTCAGGTTCTCGGAACTGAAATTAGGGTTTCAGAACCAGTTTCTAGGGTTTCTTATAATTCGCAAAAATTTTCTGACCGAACGTTGACGTTCTTAATAGACGATTAGGATTTGACACAAATATAATTTATCTGGTCAACCCTTGACCCTTAACCACATATTGAACACATAAACAACGATATACACATAACATATTCACTTATTCCCTTAATCCTGAATAATTCACTTAAATCCTCCACAGAATTTTGAAATACTCAAAATTCCATCCTAAAAATATCAAACGCATACATTAATTTTCTGTCTAGGTTCTAATTTTGTACCTTAAATCAATTAATAAAAATTTTCTAAATTTTCTAAATTCTCAGGTTGTCACAGTATCCATGGTTTGATCCTTATTCTTGAATTTTACTCCACTATGGTATGTTATGGGATGTTTTTGAACATGGATAAACTGAAGTATAAATCCCTAATATTTGTTCTTTTGTCTCACTGAATTTGTTTTCTTTAAAATATTTTCATCATCCTCAATCTTAAATGATGATATTATTAAATATCTTTGGCCTGTAGTACAAAGATGAATGATTAACCGAAGAATATCTTTGGTCGTAGTGCAAAGATGAACATGTGTTTTGATGAACAAGATCAACTGGTGATATAAATGAATATCTTTGACCTGTGGTGCAAAGATGAATATTTGATTCAAGATGTATATTCATTGATGTTACAGGGATAAAATATTGATGATGGACTTTTAAATCTTAGAAGATAGTAGAATTCATTCTCTACTTAACTCTTCTAATGGATTGATGTTTCCGCTGCAGTTGTTGATCTAAAATTTGTTGTCTATTATATTCTATCAGATTTTTCCCTGTTGAGGTCTAACGATAATTTGTTATATATTATCTTAGTCGTAATATTCTATACTGGGCTAGTTGAGCTCATCGTTTTCCTTTTTGTTCCATTTTTCTTCTCAGGAGGCTAGAATGTAGCGAGTACTAGTCGGAGTATGGAATGATGGTTCTAGAAAGTTGTTTAGTAGTCCTCACAATTTTTGTAAAATAATGTATCAATAATTGTAATGAATACTTATTTGAGTGTGGATATTGTCTAGAAGATAATATTTATATTTAAAATCACAGTTTATGTGTTGTCGTATTTTGTACGACAATTGTATTAATAAAGTTGTAGTTGTTTCTGTACCTTGTTTTAGAGACTCAGAATGGGTGATGTATACCTATTTTGGGGACGTTACAAACACTCTGAGAGATTCCATTTCTACTTCTATGGGGAGCACTGCTTCCATCCCATAGGTTAATGAGTTGGAGGGTTGCCCTAGTGGAAGTGTGCATTGACGTTCTGTAGGCTAATAGAGTCAGAGGCAACATGTCAGGCCATCCTTTGTGAATGGCGGGTATCTTTTGCATGATCTTTTTGATATTCTTATTAGCCACTTCAACAACACCATTCATCTTTGGACGATAGATGACGGAGTTGAGATGTTTGATGTGGAATTTACTGCATAACTCCTCCATCATTTGGTTGTTGAGGTTTTTAAAATTGTCTAACACAATCACCTCTGGTTGTCTATATCCAAATGACATTATTTCTGATGAAACCAATGATAACTTCTTTAGTAACCCTGGGGAAGTAGGCTGCCTCTACCCACTTGGTGAAGTAGTCGATCATGGTGAAGATAAACCGATGCCCATTACTGGCTTTGGGCTCGATGGGCCCGATCATGTCCATTCCCCACATTGAGAAGGGCCAGGGCAAAGTCATATTGTGGAGTTCCCTTGGAGGGGCGTGGATAGCATTTCCATGAATTTGGCATTGATAACATCTCTTAACGTGATCATCATAGTCAGCCTTGAGAGAGATCCAGTAGTGCCCTGTTCTTACGATCATTTTGACATGTAGAGGGCCACTCATGTGTTGGCCACATACTTCATCATGGATTTCATCCATGAGCCTCTGAGCTTGGTTCTTGTCTAGACATCTGAGGTGACCTAGTCCTGCATCTCGTTTGTAGAGTGCATCTCCGCTCAGATAGAATTTCATAGCCATTCAATGAATCCACTTTCTCTCAGCGGGACTCGCCTCATCGGGTATAGATCCATCTCACAAATTCTCCTTGATATGATGATACCAAGGGTGTTGGACGGGAGGTAGCTCATCCGATACTTCTCCAATATAATTCCCATAGGCTAGAGCCTTTTGTAGGGCAAATGTGAGGTTTGGCATGTTTTCCTTGTCAGGTATGTTGATCAAGGTGGCCAAAGTTGCTAGCGCATCCGCAAAGTCATTCCTATTACGAGAAATATGGAGGAAGGATATTTCTTCAAACTCCGAAGCCATCTATATAACCTTCTGATGGTAAGGCAGCAAATGTAGCTCTTTGGTGTGATAGATCCTAGTGGTTTGTCTGATTACCAATTTGGAATCTCCAAACACAGTTAACCGTCTGAAGTTTTAGTCCCATGATACAACCTTCATACTCAGCTGTGTTGTTGGTGCTGACAAACTGCAATTTGAAGGCAACGTGATACTACTCCCCTGTAATGGCACCTAGAACTGTTCCAGCCCCAGAACCTTCCATGTTTACAATTCTATCAAAATACATCTTCCATGATTGGTGTGTATCGTCCTGACGTATAGCTGAACTGTCATTACCCCTTCATTCGGGAAGTACGTTTCCAAGGGTTTGAAATCCCCTGAAGGTGCGGCGGCCAGTTGATCTGCAATTCCTTGACCTTTGATAGACGTTTGAGTCACGTAGATGATGTCAAATTGTTATAGGATCAACTGCCATCTAGACAGTCGACAGTTCAACATGGTTTGCTGAACACATACTTGAGAGGATCCACGCGGGATATGAGATGGGTTGTGTGACCATGGAGGTAATGTTGTAACCTCATGGAAGCCCATGCTAAAGCACAACAAGTTTTCTCAATCAGAGTGTACTTGTGCTCACTGATGCTGAATCTCTTACTGAGGTAATAGATAGCTCGCTCTTGGCCTCTATCATTTTTCTGCCCCAGCATGCAGCCCATGGCGTTGTCATTGATGGGCATGTACATGAACAGGGGAACACCATCTCTGGGAGGTACCAAAATGGGAGCTTTGACTAGATGCTCTTTGATTGTAAGGAAGACTTTCTGACACTCGTCATTCCATTTTATGGAGGAGTTCTTCCTTAACAACTTGAAGATAGGCTCACAGGTTACTGTGAGTTGGGAGATAAATCGGCTGACGAAGTTGATTCTTCCCAAAAATCTCCGTATTTCCTTCTCTATATGATGAATGGTCATTTCCGTGATGGCTTGGATTTTTGTAGGATCCAGCTCAATCACTTTGTGGCTGACTTGTAATCCTAATAACTTACCTGATTTAACATCAAAGGCGCACTTGGTCGGGTTCAGCTTGAAGTTGTATTTACACAACCTGTTGAAGAGCTTTTTGAGATGGTCTAAGTGGTCGTCCTCCCTTCGGGACTTGACAATGATGTCATCCACATAGATCTCTATCTCTCTGTGCATTAAATTGTGAAAAAGTGCCATCATGGCCCACTGGTAGGTAGCTCCGGCATTGATGATGCCGAATGAAAACCTTTTGTAGCAAAAGGTTCCCCAAGGTGTGATGAATGCAGTTTTCTCACGATCCTCTTCAGCAGCCATGATTTGATGGTACCGCACAAAGCAATCAGCAAAGGAGTACATATTGTACTGAGCTGTATTGTCAATGAGTATGTGGATGAATGGCGCGGGAAAGCTATCTTTGAGACACGCTTTATTCAGATCCCTGTAATCCACGTAAACAAACACCTTTCCTCCAGGTTTAGGCACGAGGACTATGTGGGATAGCCACTCAGGGTATGTTGACACCATGATGATGTCGGCTTGAAATTATTTCACAATTTATTCCTTAACTTTTAAACTCCACTCAGGTTTTAATCGCCTGAGCTTTTGCTTGACTGGCTTGAATCCCTCTTTGATGGGAAGGCAATGAATGACAATGTCAGCGGACAACCCGACCATGTCTTCATGAGACCATGCAAACATATCCTGGAATTGGGTCAATAGAGTAACCATGTCATTCCTTTTGTTTGGGGTGAGGTCCTTACCAATCTGGATTTGTTTGGGGTTTTCTGAGGTTATGAGGTTAAAACACTACAAGAAATCAGACAAAAAATGACGCTAAAATTTGTCACATAAAATTCATTTTTTGTCACTAAAACATTTGGTGACGATTATTAATCGTCACAGAGACCGTCACTGTATAAGCGTGGTATTAGGTATATTTGACACTATTTGATGTCGTCACTAAATGTTTTAACTTATGGTGACGATCTACATCATTGTCACTATAATTAATTACTTTTAGTGACGTTAATAGCGTTACTATTTGGATAAAACTTTCGTCACTCTATATTATGTTTCGTCATCAAAACTTAGTGCATTAAATGACAAAAATTATTTTTCGTCATTAAATGATATTGTTTTAGTGAAGAAAATATGGTACTCTATTTAAATCATCTAATTTTAATGACGACAATATTGCCATATTTATGATTATTCTTTTGTCATGTTATTATGTTTATCGTCACTAAAAAGAAGAAAATAAATGACGACAGAACAATTCGTCACCTAATAATATATTTAACATGACAATTATGTCGTTGTCATTTCATATTTTAAATACTATTACAAAGAAATTTGTTACCAAAGAGTTACTTTTTGGGACGCATTTTTTAATGTCACTAATTGAATGCTTATGGTGACGATACATCTCGTCACAAAAAGAGTTATTAAGAGTGACATAATTAGTTGTTGCGACTAAATGAAAAACTAAATATAAAATTATAGATCTAGAAATAAGAAAAAAAAATTACACCAAGATGATGACCAATAAATTCCAACCATTTAAATAAAATCATTGTGTTATTACAACAACACTAGCAGAACTGAGCAACAAACTCAGCCTTACCAACAGAAGAAAGCAATTAATTAATACTCAAAAACATGACCATGTGCGTGAACTATTTTCACAATCAAGTGCTAAGTAATGAGCCAATGACCACCATGTGCATGAACTACTTTCATGTGAACTCCAGACGCACCAAAGTTTCTGATTTCATCCTTCAGCGCCTCTATTTTTTGCTTTACATCAGGCCGTCCCAAGATCTCTTCATATTTCTTCTGAATTTCTAGCTAAAAGGTCTCCTTGTTCTTTGCGGATGCATTCTTGGCTTTAACTGAAGTATATTATTCTTGTAAAAGAACCAAGGTGAATGTCCTCACATTCATTGAATCAATAATTGTAGCCTTTATCTGTTGTGAGGTCTAATAGGGATCTGCATGTGCACCAACAAGTAGTAACTAGGAAGGATAATATTATAGTATTAAGTAGTCTACTTTACGTATATATATATATATATATATATATATATATATATATATATATATATATATATATATATATATATATATATATATATATTGATAGTTTGATACAACAATCAGGATAAAATATTTGCTATTATAAGTTATTGATAATTTTAGAGATGCTTTATATCAAAACCACGACTTACCAAGCCAACAAAATTAAAAGGTCATAGACCATCGTTGGTCCCCTTACTAGGTTAAAACATAAAAATTCTAATGTTGTTTGCAGGGAGCAATGAAATAACTATCAAGCACCCCCCCCTTTTGCCTGCAAAATAAAAGACATCCTTTCCCAAAAGGAAAAAAGAGTAAAAGGAAATAAATGTAGGAGTTTTTACCTCTGGTTTTTGAAACCTTCCCATCAAACATGTGGATAAAGCAACAGCTTGTGATGACTTATTTTCCATCTTTGGTCTCAATGAAACCTTCATTTGCCCTTCTACCATGTTTCTTTTTAGTCCCCTGAACCTGAGGAACTTTGGCCTGTCACTTCAACATTGGCCTCGTAACTTTGGTTTCTAATGCAGTCCTCCCCTGGATTTAGGATATATAGTGTAAACCACAAGGAAAGATATGAAGAGAGGAGAAATTTTGATTGCCTACTAGGTTTCTTTGATCTCTTGTAATTCTTTATAAACATCAATATTTTTTTATGTTTATTCCCAGTCATCGACGTTGGAAATGAAAGAGTATATAAGATTTCAACTATAAAAAAAATCAGATTTCTAACGCCAATTAAAGTGACGTTACGTCTTACTCTTCTTTTTTACAAATTCATTTTTTAAAAAAAAATTAAATAAAGAAGGGATAAAATTGATATTATATTAATATGGGTCAAACTAACTTATTAGGAATGACTTATAAGTCATTTTTAAATAATTTTATCCTGTTTTAGTTCATAAAACATAATAAATTTTTCTTCATCTTTTATGTTTTCTCTTAGAACTGATAGCATTATAATTTAATTTTATAATATATTTGAAAAAAAGGTAAAAGGAGAACTAGGAATAGCTAGGGGTATACAATTACTATTCTTCTTTTTATATTTTATTTTTGGTTGAAAAAATATGTTCATGATTTAAGTTACTCCTTCCGTCTAAGAATAAAAGTTCTTATTATTTTATGTAATCTCAAGTTAAATATTTACTTATATTAAATAATCTAATTTTTTTACAATAATTTGTGTGTAATATCCTTAGTATTAAATGTTATATTTTTATTATTTATAAATATTTATATAATATCACTAATCATGTATAGAAAAATATACAATTAGATGAGAATTTAAATATGAATAATTTTATTATTTGATATTTTTTAAAATTCACATAAAATCAATCATCACTTTTATTCTCGGAGTGAGGGAGTACTTGTAAGTATATTCTACTTCTATCTAGAAATATGAAACATTGGAAAACATTGAAATGGATTTCCCCTTGCCGCTACAAGCTGTAGCGACATGAGAAATTACTAATTTGCTCATGTGTTACACTATCTATCGCTACAAGTTATGACGGTAGTTTAGTTAGCTAATAAATTAGAATGGCTCAATGGTAGCTTAATGGCCTAATAACCCATAGGTCTTAGGTTCAAAATCTAACTGTGATTATATATATATATATATATATATATATATATATATATATATATATATATGGTAATAAAATTTATCTAATACATAAAAAATATAGCACATGAAGCATATGTGTAAAATAATGAGTTACAAGAAAAATTCATATAAATTATTTTAGAAATTAATTATATTTTTTTCAAAATTATAAGTGTGCGAATATGATCATTATGAACTACATCTAATTAACTACAAACTTTAATTTTTGTAAATTAGAAAATATATCTATATGTGCTCAATTTTAATTTCAAAAATTATAACTTTTAAAAAAAAATAAAATTGGGCATTTATTTTGAGACGGACGGAGTGAAACATTTCACTGTATAGAATTGTATCCAAATAAATAAATTAAATTTAAATGAATAACGATACGTTTTGGGGGGAACAAAAGAGGCATGCTTATTGAATTTATCTTAATTTTGGACAATAATTTACTAGTCGTTGCAAAAAAATATATATTAAATACGCAACAAAAAAAAATTGTTGCCAATGAATGTGGCCTATATTAGGCAACAAAATATAGCAACAAAAAAATTTTCGTTGCCGACGATGAGGAAAAGTCTCATCGACAACAAAAAAGAAAATAGGCGGTGTGTTTTTTTCCCGCCAACAATTTGGCAACGAATTTTTCAATGACTTATGAATTTCGTTACGAAAAATGAAAGCCTTTCATAAACTGTAACGAATAACAAATTTCGTTGCTAAACATGCATTTTTGGCAACTAAAGTCGTTGCCCAAAAAATTGTTGCCAAATGTCTTTTTTTTTGTAGTGTTTGTTTGGGAAATTTTTTGCCTCCATATAAAAATGTGACGTCATTGCATACTTTGTCACTAAATATAAGGATTTCTGTCGAACCAGTGTTGTCACTTATCCACTCATCTAATTAGTGACGCACTATTATCTCGTCATATAAAATTGGTATTTGTGACAATAAAAATAGTCATAATTTATTAATTTTTCATCTTTATAAAATTTTCATCCAAAAGTTCTTAAAATTTTTTTGTCTCCAAATCAAATTGTGATGATATTACAAACTTTGTCACTAAATATAACAATTTGTGATGAAACATTTTTGTCACTTATCCACGTAGCTAATTAGTGACGCACTATTATCTCGTCATATAAAATTGGTATTTATGACAATACAAATTGTCATAAATTAATAATTTTTCGTCTTTAAAAAATTTCCCTCCAAATTTTTTCAAAAAATTTTTGCCTCCAAAAAAAATTGTGACTATATTACGTACTTTGTCACTAAATATAAGAATTAATGACGAACGATTTTTGTCACTTATCCACGCATCTAATTAGTGACGCACTATTATCTCGTCATATAAAATTGGTATTTATGACAATACAAATTGTCATAAAATATTATTTTTTTGTCATTAAAAAATTTCCCTCCAAAATTTGCCTCCAAATAAAATTGTGAAGAATTTGTATTTGGCGTCACTAAATGTGAACATTAGTGACGAAAGCACAGTGTCACTAAATTTTACAAATAATTAATGACAAAGTATTATGTTGTCTTTGAAAGAAATATCTTGTGACAATAAATATTATCATCAATTATTACAAAATGTCACTAAAAGGTTTCTCTCCAAAATTTTGGTACGAAATTCTACCTCCAAAATAACTTGTGACGAAATTTTGTTAATCGTCATCAAATGTGTAAATTAGTGACGATATAAATGATTGATAGTAACAAAAGTAAAAGTCGTCACAAAAGTAAAAGTTTTAGTGACGATTATAAATTTCGTAATTATTAATTAACAAATTGTGACAAAATTTTGTGCGTGGCAAAAATTTTTCGTCATAAAATGTGTGATTTCTTATAGTGAAAGAGGTGGTTTGACCAAGATTTGGCTTGGATTTGTCTTTGACACATTCTTTGATCTCCTGAGGTATCTCATAGTCCTCTTGTATTTCCATCAAGTCTGAGTCCAACTTTACATCAAAGTTACAGTCCTTGTGGAGAATAGGCACCTCATCAACAAGTTTAAGCACATCTAACTTTAGAGTCCTGGAACAAAATGCTTTCACTTAATATATGAAGCTGTTTAATCATACAAAGTGGTAGCAAGAAATGACAAAAGTAACTGCTAATACTATACAGAAAAGTAAGTAGTTATTATTATCTACAGGGCAGAGGGAGTTTCTGCCCTTTTTACCCTTGTCGGCAAATGCATGGAATACTGCTCCAATTATCAAGGGTGAAGTCCTGATGGACAGTTGTGATGAAGGGGTTGTTGTCGTCCTCCTTCTCCCGAATGATGACCATGATGTCTGGACAATCATCGTCTGGGATATCTCTGTTCATACCCTCAGTATGAACTATAATGTCCATGTTTGATAACCACCTGGTAATATCTTGTTTATGTCTCCGTTCCTTCTCTTTCACTTCGGGATCTGGAATTAGGACCTCCTTTCCTTTGTCCGGTAACGGCATAGGAAATAACATAGCCATTACATGAGCAAGCACCTTTATTGGAGACCGTACAGGCTCATCATGTGTAGGCAATCGTCGTGTGGCTGAAGTTGAAGGAACCTGTTTGTGTTTGTGAGGGTTCCTGTGACTGGACCCAGGAGAATAGCCTAGTTCGGCTGTCTCTATTTGACCGGGAACTTGGATTGGGTGTTTAATGCCCTGATTATCCTTTACTAATCCTTGTCCAGGTTGATAACCCAAGGATATAATCCCTTGAGTTGCCGACATCACCTCGGCAGAAACTCTGGGAATCAGAGGTGCCGCCCTAAAAGGTTGATAGTGAGTGTTGCTCACTTTAAGGGCCTGGAAGCTGATAAGCTCAACCTCTGCATTGAAGATAATGAGTGGTATGTCACCTTGTCCAGGACATTTTGGCTCAGCATTAACAGTGACCAGACTACTGTTAATAATGAATTTGAGATGTTGATGTAGGGTGGAAGGGACGACTCCAGCCATGTGAATCCAATGTCTTCCCAAAAGTAGGGTGTATCTTGTAGCTATTTTGAGCACATGAAAGGATACACATAATGTATTTAGACTAATCTCCATAGGCAATTCAATCTCTCTAACAACATTTCGTCGGGATCCATCAAAAGCTTTGATAACTGTATGGCTGCTTCGAATCCTTTTGAGATTGATATTCATCTTTCCCATGGTGGCGTAAGGGCAAATGTTTAAGAACGATCCCCCATCTATCAAAAATCCTCCCACTATGTATCTAGAGGACATAACCGCTATGTGCAACGGTTTGCAATGACCCGTCCCTTCAGGAGGTATGTCATCATCAGAGAAAGATATCACATTGCTGTTAAAAATGTGATCAACCAAATGCTGGAACTTCTCAACATCCACTGATTTCGGCAAGTGGGCCTTTTCCAAGACCTTCCTGTGATCTTCGGAAGAGAAAACCAAGTCTAGTATGGAAATTTGTTGTAAAGCTTCTCTCAAGCTTAAAACCACCATGGTTTCATTTTGTCATATAGTACGGAGTAATCCTTTAATCCTTTCAATGTGAACTTTCCCCATTGATTTGATGGTAGGCTTCATCACCCGTTGGGGAAGATACAATGGATTTTCCTTCAACACTGCAGCAGTTATATTGGATGTGGATCCTTCAGCCTCTCCATAATTCCATAGCACTTTTTGTAGGCTGACAACAGGATATTGTGGTCTGGATGGCAATGTGATTGCCTTTGGCGCAACCACTTTCAAAGGAGCATCAATACCTTTGAGCTAAATTGGTTGTATTGTAAGTGGTATGGTAGCCAAATCATCCTCAGAGGATATAACTGCTATGACTTTCTTCCATTTTGTAGGAAATGCTTCTTTACTCTCAAGTAATATAGCATCATTGTCTGCCATCTACAGGACACTGCTGTCAATCAGATTTCGTATAAGATGGCAAAGTGTCCATCATTCCTCAGTGTTGTGACCGTGAGAGTAGGAGTGATATTGACATGCTCCATTGAAATCAAACTCCCTTGAGCGCGGGCTGATTGGAGGTAGCAGAGCTGTGATTCTTCCCTCATTGATCAGCATCAGTAATATCTCTTCCATCGGTTGACCTAAATAGGTACATTCCCTTTTATTGGCTAAATCCCAACGGGCTTTGGCATTTGCTCTTTTTGCAATTTTATCCTCTAGTGTTTCACTTTTTGGAGTATGTGGTGGAGTAGTTGTAACAAGAGGAAGGAAGCTAGCATGCTCTTGGCTGAATAATTGACGTGTGACTTGGTGCTGATGAACCACCAGTTCTGCCAATTGGTTGACTTGCTCGCGAAGAGCATTCATTTTTCGTTCCATCATAAATTAAAATTGTGCGAAATCCCATTTGTCAGCACTATTCTTGCTGGTTGGGGAGGATCCATCACCGTGATGGGAAGTATGTCCACTACTCCAATTAATCATATTCGCTTCCTCTTCCTTCTGTTGAGGGAAAAGGGTTGTCTTGCACATGGGGTTGGTCGGGTTTATCACCACGATCTCACCATTGTCAATTAAATCCTGGATCTTATACTTCAGGGCCCAGCAATCTTGAGTGTCATGGCCTTGAGCTCCAGCATGATATGCACACTTCTTGTTAGCATTGAAACCATTTCCACTTGGGTTGGCTGGTGGAAGAAGATGCGTAATTTTCTTCTGATTTGTCAAAAGATAGAGAATGTTCTCGAGTGAGTCCCCTGAGAGTGTGAACACTCGAGTGCGTCTGACTTCTCCACTTTTTGGTAATGGAGGGTTTGAAAAATGTGCTTGAAAAGGGGAGTAGTTTCTCCTCTGAATAGGCATGTTTTGATTACCTTTTTGTCCTTGTAGTATCAAGGAAACATCCTCCACTTTGTTCTTATGGACCCTCCGGGGGTTGTTTCCATAACTTCCAGACTGGATGTGCTCAGCAACAGCTTTTAAAGCGGCAAGGTCTTGAATGTTTCCTTACTTCAATCCCATCTCAGCTATTTCTCTATGTTTGATCATTTCAGAGAATGGCTTGCCTATGCCAGCTAAGACCCTCTCATAGAAGGGAGCTTCTTGAATATCTATAAAGGTCATCACCATTTCCAACTCAGTGATAGAGGGAATAACTTGAGCAGCAAGGCGCCTCCACCTTTGAGCATACTCTCTGAAAGACTCATTAGCTTATTTCTTGACCTTGGTAATTTGGTACCGGTCTGGAGCCATCTGAGATTGGAAACTATACTGACTGAGGAAAGCATGAGCCAGCTCCTACCAGCTACGAATCTTGGAGTTGTCTAATCTGGTATACCATTATTTGGCTTCTCCAGTAAGACTTTTCAGAAACAGATGCATTCTGGGCTTTTCATGCTTGGCATAAGATTCGAGCTCTCCAATGAATACTTTCAAATGTGTGTAAGGATACCCCAACCCATCATACTTTTCAAAGTCAGGAGTCTTGAACTTCTCTGGATAATGAACCCCAGGGAATATGCAAAGGTCTGAATATGAAACATTCCCATGTTCTCCAATCCCTTTGATAAACCAAATGGTCTCTTCCATTTGTAGGACTTCCTTCCTGATATCACCGGTGTCTAGATCTTCTTTGAGATGGGTGTTTTCAGGGGTTTTATTGGTTTTGTCCAACTGAGACTCAAGCAATGGAACTTCTTTGTCCGAACCTTGAGTTCCTCCATGTGAAGAGGATTCTGTATGTATGGGTATTCGTGGACCCTAAATGGACTGGTGTAGTTCTTTAAGCAGAACATCCAAATCTATAATTTGTTTGCTTAATCCTTCAAACTCCTCGCGAGAGACATGAGTAGGATTAGACTGGCCAGATGTAGCCAAGCTTGGTTGTAGGCTTGTTGCCTTTTTAGAATTTGAATGGGTAACAGGACCAATTGCTTCCCTATAAAAAAACTTATGTAGTTTAGTCTCAGGGAATGTAGAAATGTTACATGTAATGTGTGTCCGTTTTAGGAGTATTATCCTGCAAAACGGATGTCAGATTAACAAGATAATATGTCAAGTTTTGATATAAAAGGGAATGCATGTACACATATTCCTTTATACTTTCTATTACATTGAGATTGACATGGAAATGAATATGCAAGTAATTGATATTACAAGTAATTGAAATGGGAAAGTATGAAAAGACTTCCCTCCGCGTTTGGTTAATCAGAGGCTGAACTATCTTAGGCTACTCTCGCGGCTTTTTGGCATTAAGGTTCCCAGATCATTGCAATTTACTCGACGGGAAGTTAATCCGGTCTTTCAACTGGAGCGAATTTGGGTTGTGCCTTTCCTGAGCCTCGTTGGAATTAGTCTCCCTATGAGTCCAGTAATCAAACATCGACAGGATAGCCTCCTGGTGGAAGGACCACACAACATATATTCACATACATCGTGTCTCACCGTATGGAAATGATGACATGTGTGAAGCACTAATATCACAGGAAGATATAGTGCGCAACACTAAGTGCAGTAAGTAAATGCACTAGTACACATTCATTCAAATGTAAATGTAACATCCACACACAAGCAGATAAAAGTTTTGAAAAGTTTGTAAATAGCGGCTTAAGCCCTCTTACTAGATTCCTCAGCAGAGTCGCCACCTGTCGATGCCAGGATTTTTATTTGTCCCTTTCTATTCTTGTCTTTTGGTGTTCTCATGTTAGGTGAGATTTGTTTGAAAAAACAAGTTTGAAAAGGCCCGACATGTATATGTCGACGATTGGACTGTAAGAGTCGCCAGTTGGTATTTTTAAATGGTTGCACCAACTCAACTGAGAAAAGGTTTGCACATTGACCAAGTGATGTGACACTGCTTGACTGGTCTATGAAACCGAGATTCGTTAGGGTCCGAGGGCTTTATAATGCGGAGGGAAGGTGTTAGGCACCCCCCGACATTCGTGTTACCACGGTGACTGCCACTTTTCAATTTAAACTTCTATCTGAATGTGTGTGTGTGTGTAGGTCAATGTGTAATTATATGGAAGTATTGGCATGCCTCGTTTGCACCTATATACAAAGGGTTTGAATTTTGTATAAAAGTTCAGTTTTAACAAGATATAGCAGTAACATTTTGCAAAACAGGTTTTTCAAACCCTTATGCTCAATAGTAATTGACGTCTTTGATACTTCCATTTTATTATATGTTTGACTTGATTACTTTTATTTTCGAGATGCGAAGCATCTTCCAGAAAATAATGTACAAAGTAGTGCCGAACTCCTTGTGGGCTTGTAAGCCATAAAAGGAAATTCAAACATAGTGAATAATTTACAAGCTAATTACGGCCGAAAATGTCCATCACGGGAACCGAATCTAGATTAAGGATCTGAATTTGTGATCACATGATTCCTAGGCTCACATGATGATACAGTATGTAGGAAAGCTGTAAGTAGTTATATACATAAAAGCGGTATATATATATATATATATATATATATATATGAACGATTAACCACCACGAAGTAAACTCCAGACGGGACGGAAATGTATATATATATATATATATATATATATATATATATATATATATATATATATGGACGATTAACCGCCACGAGTATATATATATATATATATATATATATATATATATATATATATATATATAAGCAGTAAACGCACTGAATATATATGATTATATATATATATATATATATATATATATATATATATATATATATATATATATATATATAAGCCACATACCGAAGGTCCGGGCATACGCACATAACACGACTCTCAACGTGAATAACTGTGTGAATGAAAGTGGAGAAAGGCTTTAGGAAATGTGAGGTGTCTTACAGTGGGCTACTAAGAAGACTTCAGATAGCTTTAAATGAATGAATACTCGGTTTCTGTGACACCCCCAAATTCAGACCACTATTGTCCCAAATTTGGTTGTCACGTACTAACTCTAATAATAAATCTACATCATATACATAGCAGAAAAATAGAATAAATTACATTGTTATAACATAATTATTTTTGTCCCAAGGGTTCCAAACTTAAATATCTCTTACATGTCTTAACCATAATTAAACACCGTTTGGACATAACTGATACATAATATAATAACACTTAACTTAAACATAGCTTAAGAAGTTCTTCTATAACCAAATAATTGTACGCCACTAGCATCATATAAATAACTACTCCATAGCCTTCTCTTTACCCTTGTCCTTGCCAGATGATTCACCACGTTCTGTCTTCACTGAAAGTTTTAGGGAAAGCAAGGATGAGCAATAATTTTTCCCAGCAAGTAATATAGCAAAGAGGGTATTCAATATTGTTTTCAATTTCTCAAGGGTATATTAATAATGATAGTTCAAGATAGCAAGAAGTATCAATGATTATCAACAACAGTCGCTATGGAAAGAAATATCAATAATATTCAAAGATTTATCAATTCAAGATTTCAAAGTAATTAATATTGAGCAGTAACTAAGGACTATGAACTTCTCCTAGAATTAACAATGATACTATTGATAATTCAACAAAATGAGTACAACAGGTGATCAGCCTAAATAACCCTATGTCATGCATAACATTTAGTCTTTCTCATGTGCGCACGTCGGTTCCCCAACAATATATAATTCCCCTACTAAGAGGGTTGTTCTTCTCAGTTATAAGAGTCCGCACCAAGTTAATTTGGTTTGGATAACTTTCGATCAAATATCAATAGTCTAGCCGAATCAATGGCTTAGACAGTTTCTTTCACAATATATATATGAACAATTATCGTTCGAATCAAAGTTTGAAATTACATTACGAAAAAGTATTCTTTCAATGATTTACTTGTACGATCAATAAATTTGCACAAGTTCAAATAATTCTCAATAAAGAGTAAGATTCGAGTACTTACCTCAAGCGTAGTTTACCAAAGTAAAGATTAGTATCAATCCAATGCACTATGATATCCTATTAATGTATAATCACATTAGTTATATAAGTTCAACATGTACACCTATTATCTTTACCATGATACACAAGTATAACTTGTCAATACTAAACATATAGTGTTAGTTTCCTCTTAGTTGCATGCTTCTATACATATGCCATCACATTCATGAAAATCAGTTTCTATTACATTATGCCACAATAGCTTGCCTTCACACTTTGATTTAAGGTATAATTATAGTATTCTTCCATTATCATACTTATTCACACATGTATACTATATTGGACATGTATTACTAATTTAAGTTACAATATAGGCATGCATCAACCCTCAGATCAACAACAGAAATCTGGTCCTACTACAAACCGGCACTGCCGCGCTTGGTTTGTATCGCTTGGTTTGTACTAGGGAGTGGCGCGGCCGCGCTACTCTTGGTGCAAACCAAGACATGGCTGCTCCTGCAGAAAGCCAGTGTACACACGACTAGCACATATATGAATAATCATGCAAAACACATATGTCCATGTGTGGATAACTAAATTTGACCCTACATTCTATCTTTAACATATGTCATTATCCATTCTCATTAAATCAATACTTTAAGTGTTCATTTCATAATTTTCTTACGCTTAAACGTCAAACACATGCTATGTGGTTCATATGTCTTTACTACACATGCTTGCATCTGTTAAATCAAGTATCTCAAGTTATGACGTTCTACTTTATTTATGCTTACTCTCAACCACACTTAACTAATTTCATAATGCATATAACTCACTAGGCCTTCATATTAATCACATTTACATGCATGACACACCTAATCATGATGTCTTACATACAAGTTAAACCTCATAAGCATGTTCGCAAATCTTACTCAGAGCGTATATAGAGTTTATTAAGTTTGTTTTCAAAACTTTAAGTTTTCATTAGTAAAATTTATTCAAGCGTGTAAGGTAAGTTCACATATTCCATAACATGCTTCTATAACCACATAATAGGTCACATAGGTATGTTTTGAAGTTTAAAACTTAGTTTATGCATAACTCGTGTACACATAGCTAATATAGTCTTTGACTTGCATTTTTCTTTTAATTCATGCTTGACTGCAACATACCCTCACCAACAATGTAAACTGACATATTGGTCACATTTTAATGTATATTAGAACTTGATACATTGGCACATAAAGTCAGAACATGTTTTACACCATGTTTATCAAACTAGTTTCCAAAGTTTTAAGTTTTCCTTGAATATTTAAACTAAAATAACTAATCATGACTTACTATATACATAGCAAATCTCAGTCCGCAAGTTAAGGTTGTTTATAAGCATATAATAACCAAAGTAGCATGCTCATAATGGAACAAGACCGTGCGGTTATGTACTATAGAAGTGGTGCAACCGCGCCACTTCGATCAGAATGAACAAGAAGGACTCTATTTCTGCAGAGTTCTAATATAACCAACATCAAACTTGAGTTCAAACCCACTATACAGCTTCTAGACATGCAAACAAACCCAGATAACACAATGGCATGCTATTCTATATCAATCAACAGAGAATTCAAACAATTGCAAGATTTTGACAAAACTCAAGCTCAAGAACACAAAATTAGATTTTATACCTCTTGAAGCTTGAATTGGACTCCTTACTACTCTGATTATACCTCCATCAATGCTCAACAACTCTTCCTCCCAGTGTATACTTATCAGATAAATTTTCAAGCAACTAAGAATTGAGAAGGAGGGGCTATATATAGAGAACTCATTGTCCAGACATTGCTCTTACACCTTGGTTTGATTCACAGGAAAATGGAAGAGAACAATGGGTAGAAGGGAGTTATCCAACTGCCAATTCATAGCCATCATCACTGCTAATGCTATGAAGCTGGAGTTTTATGCAATGAAGAAGATAGGCTACTATTTGGTTACTGTTTGAGTACTGAGGAGTTTTAAAACTCAGCAACGTGATTATAATATTTAATTTGTTATCTTAGGTTTCCAAAATGAAATTTTAATGTACTAATGCTACTACACAATGGAAAGTCAGGAATTATTTTGTACTCAAGTCATATAATCCTTGTACTTTAGTCCTGTCTAATTATTATTTATAACATGTATGGACTCCATTTATTTAAGCAGTAGTAATTTAATATCTCCTTAAAACTTTATCATTCCAATTAAACTCACTTAATGGAATGATTTGTAATTCTTTGATAGAGTACATCTTTTAATGTTTCCACACATCCTTACTATCACACAAGCTATTATTTATGTAACTTATAATTCCCTACACTTTACTATATAGTTTCATATATATTACATAGTTATATTAATGTGTCACACCACATTTTCTTTTTAATGTAGGAACCATATACTAACACATATTTTACACACATCAACGAAATGATTTACTTTACTCACAATAACAATTAATTAATAATATAATATTAATTAATTCTTCACTTCTTAATTAAATTAATTCCTTAAATCTCCATTCTCATGCCACATAAGGCAGTTTCACAATTCTCATCACAATCCAAATTCTTATAAATTCAATTTAACTTAGTTGAATTATTCATTTCTCAACACATCAATATTTATATTCAAATAAATATTCATCCTCTTATTTTATCAAAATAATATTTATTTATGAAATTCTCGGTTCTTACATCCTCCCCCCTTATAAAAATTCTGTCCTCAGAAATGGTACAAGGTTACACGAATAAATGGGGATAATCCCTTCGCATCTTATCTTCTAGTTCCCACGTGGCCTCCTCGGCATCGTGGTTTTTCCAAAGTACTTTTACAGAAGAGATAACTTTATTCCTTAATGTTTGCTCTTTCCTATCTAATGTTTGGACATAAATTTCTTCATATGCTAGATTCTTTTCTACTTGAATGGGTTTGTAAGAAATCACGTGTTTGTAGTCAGGCTTGTACGGACGCAACACGAAAATATGAAACACGTTATGGATGTGTTCTAACTCAGGTGATAATTCAACTTTGTACGCCACATCGTCCACTCGCTTCAGTATCTCGAATGGTCCTATGAATCTCGAACTCAATTTTCCCTTCTTGTCGAATCATATTTTTCCTTTCCAGGGAGATACCTTTAAGAAAGCTTGACTCCCGACTTCAAAGTAGCGGTCCTGACGATGCAAGTTTGCGTACTTCTTCTGGCGATCTTGTGCAGCTAATAATCTGACCCTTATCAATGTCACCACATCTGCGGTTTGTTGAACTAATTCTGGCCCTAACATCTTTCGCTCTCCAACTTCATCCCAACACAACGGTGTTCTACACTTTCTCCCATAAAGAGCTTTGTACGGTGGCATGCCTATACTCGCATGTTAACTATTGTTATAAGTGAATTCCACTAAGGGTAGGTGATCATCCCAACATTCTTTAAAGTCCATCACGCAAGTCCTAAGTATGTCTTCTAGCGTTTGTGGATGATAAGCGGTACTTAACCTCAGTTGTGTTCCCATCCTCTCTTATAAGCTTTTCCAAAATTTTAACGCGAAGCGAGGATCTCGATCAGAAACAATCGATACCAGCACTCCATGTCGTGAAACAATTTCCTTTACGTACAGATTTGCTAACTGATGCAAACTATATCGGATCTTGATTGGTAGAAAATGAGCCATCTTCATTAGTCGATCCACGATAACCCAAATGGCATCAAAACCTTTTTGCGTGACTGGAAGTCCTATCACGAAATCCATCGTAATATGCTCTCATTTCCATTTTGATATTTCCAATGGTTAGAGTAGACCACTTGGCCTTTGGTGCTCTGCTTTGACCCGTTGACACGTAAGACATTTAATAACGCACTCTGCGATTTCTCGTTTCAGATTTGGCCACTAAAATTTTTACCTCAAATCCCGGTACATCTTTGTGCCTCCTGAATGAACAGAATACGCCGTGTTGTGTGCCTCTTGCAAAATTTCTTCCCTCAACTCAGTTATTGCTGGTACCCACACTCTCCCTTCGAATCTTAAAATACTGTCTCTATCCATCTTGAATTTCTCTTCCTCATTTTCCATGATCCTCTTTCTGATTTTCTCGCATTCTTCATCCTTTTCTTGGGATTCCTTTATGTTGTTCAACAAAGTTGGACGAGCTTCTACTGCAAACAATTTCTTTTCAGACCTTTTTGGTCCTCTCACTTCTAACTCCAATTTTTCCATATCCCTTACTAACTCCTCCTGAGTTGTCAATTGAAATAACTTTTCCCTTCCTTTCTTACTTAACGCGTCGGCCACAACATTCGCCTTTCCCGGGTGATAAAGAATGTCACAGTCATAATCCTTAATCAATTCTAACCACCTCCTCTGAAGCATGTTCAACTCCTTCTGTGCGAAGATATATTTCAAACTCTTATGATCCGTATATATCTCACATTTTCTCCGTACAAATAATGCCTCCATATTTTTAACGCAAAAACTACTGTCGGTAACTCTAAGTCAGGAGTAGGGTATCGTTTTTTGTAATCCTTCAATTGTCGCGACGCATATGCAATGACTTTGCCATGTTGCATTAGCACACAGCCCAGTCCTCTATGCAACACATCATTATACACCACAAATCGTCTTGTATCATCTGGTAATGATAATACAGGTGCCTCGCTCAATCTCTTTTTCAGTTCTTAGAAACTCTCCTCGCACTTGTCCGTCCACACAAATTTCACCATCTTCCTTATTAAATTGGTCAACAGGGTGGCTATCTTAGAAAAATCTTGGATAAATCTTTGATAGTACCCAGCTAACCCTAAGAAACTTCTCACTTCAGTTGGCGTCTTCAGTTGTTCCCAATTACTCACTACTTCTACTTTTGTTGGGTCTACTGATATTCCATCCTTATCCACAATGTGCCCTAAGAATTGAACCTTCTTCATCCAAAATTCGCACTTGGAAAATTTTGCGTACAACTTCTCCTTCCTTAGCACCTCCAAAACCATCTTCAGATGTTCGGCGTGTTCTTCTTCCTTCTTTGAGTAGATCAGTATATCGTCGATGAAAACTACTACGAGTTTATCTAAGAATGGTTTGAAGACTCGGTTCATCAAATCCATAAATGCTTTCGGAGCATTCGTCAACCTGAATGACATTACTAAAAATTTGAAATATCCATAACGAGTTTGAAATGTCGTCTTTTGTCCAGCTTATGTCAAAAGGTTTCAGAATGATAAGCTTGGAACAAGATTTGATAAGTGCACATTTGTGGGATATCCTAAAGAAAGTTTAGGACACTATTTCTACAATCTTACTGAACAAAAGGTATTTGTTGCCAAACATGCTGCCATCTTGGAAAAGGAATTTATCCTTAAAGGGGCCAGTGGAAGGAAAATAGATCTTGAAGAAATTCAAGAACCACAAACCACTACAGATCAAATGGATGAGCCTGTCCAAGTAGAGATTCCTTCTGTACCACACCCTATTCGTAAATCTGGAAGAGTATCGAAGATACCTGATAGGTATGGACTTGTCATAGAGGATGACGATGAGGCACACATCATAGATGATGATGATCCATTGAATTACGAACATGCTATGAGTAATAAAGACTCAGAGAAGTGGCAAGAAGCCATGAAATCCGAGATGGACTCCATGTATGAAAACCAAGTATGGACTTTAGTTTCACCACCTGAAGGCATTAAGCCTATTGGGTGTAAATGGGTCTTTAAAAGAAAGACTGGAGCAGATGGGAAGGTAGAGACCTATAAGGCCCGACTGGTTACAAAAGGTTTCAAACAAAAATAAGGAGTTGATTATGACGAAACCTTCTCACCAGTAGCGATGCTCAAGTCCATTCAAATTTTACTTGCGATTGCAGCTTACCATGACTACGAAATCTGGCAGATGGACGTGAAAACGGCCTTCCTCAATAGAAAACTTGAGGAGGATGTGTATATGACACAACTAAAGGGATTTGTTTCAAAGGTTAGAACAAATCAAGTCTGTAAGCTACACAAATCCATTTATGGATTGAAGCAAGCTTCTCGTAGGTGGAACATCTGTTTTGATGAGACAATCAAAGAGTTTGATTTTATCAAAAATGAGGATGAACCATGTGTGTACAAGAAGGTTAGTGGGAGCGCTGTTTCATTCTTCGTATTATATATTGATGATATATTACTGATAGGAAATGATATTCCTATGCTACAATCAATTAAAATCTGGTTATCTAAACACTTCTCCATGAAGGACTTGGGAGAAGCATCCTATATTTTGGGGATAAAGATCTATATAGATATATCTAAAAGGATGCTTGGCTTGTCCCAAGGAACGTACATTAACTCGATGCTAAAAAGGTTTAGCATGGAAGATTCCAAAAGAGGTCTCATGCCGATGAGCCATGGAATACATCTCTCCAAGAAACAGGCCCAAAAGACACCTGAGGAGAGAGACCGTATGAGTAAGATTCCTTACGCTTCAGCAATAAGATCTATCATATACGGTGTGATATGTACTAGACCAGATGTCGCTCATGCACTTAGTGTAACAATCATATATCAGTCGAATCCAGGAGAAGAACACTGGAAGACAATGAAAAATATCCTAAAGTACTTAAGAAGAACTAAGGATATATTTCTTGTCTACGGTAGGTCTGAATTGAAACTAGAGGGCTTCACAGACTCAAGTTTTCAAACAGACCAAGATGACAGTAAATCCATTTTGGGGTATGTGTTTACCTTAAACGGTGGCGCAGTGAGTTGGAAGAGTTCCAAACAGCAAATAGTTGTTGATTCAGTAACAGAGGCAGAGTATATAGCTGCAAGTGATGCTGCAAAGGAAGTTGTTTGGATGAAGAAGTTCATTACCAAACTTGGTGTGGTTCCTAGCATTACAGGACCAGTGCCTTTATCCTGTGACAACACTAGAGCTGTTGCACGGGCTAAGGAACCCAGGTCTCATCAGAAATCCAAGCACGTGTTGCGGCGATTTCATTTGATCAAAGAGATCATTGAAAGAGGAGACGTCACCCTGGTGCGTGTGGACTCTCAAGATAATATTGCAGATCCATTTACTAAAGCGTTAACACAACAACAGTTTGATCGTCACTTAGAGAAGATGGGTATGAGATATCACGGCGTTTGGCTTTAGTGCAAGTGAGAGATTGAAAGTAGTATGCATACAAGTCAATCATGTATGATGATAAAGCATATACTTTGTAATCAATATTATTTATTTATTAATAAATGAATTATTTATTAAAGGCATTTATTATCTACATGGTGTTGTTTTAATAATATGTGATAAACCCATAGTTTTAAGCAATGCTTTTAGAATCATGATGAGATCATGCAAATGAGATCTAAGTTCTTAGATAGCTTAAAACTAAAATGTTCCCAATCAATGGATTACTAAAAAGGGGATTAGTGAATCCAGATAGATTGATACGTACATTACTTACTCATTGGATGAGGATGATTGATCTCATGATCATTTGTGTGGAGACACTAAAGCAAGGATGTAGGTGCTTATTAGAGAATAAGGTCGCTGAACGTGACTCGCTAAAGAATACCTAATGGAGTTTTACTTGCCTGTCAATAGGAATTCATGTAGTGATAGTAGTACAAATGATCCTTAGACTTGAAATCATCATAGTATCTTATATATAATGAATTTCACTTTGACTTATTCCTTAAGACTCTTAGAGTATATCAAAGGGTGTGCTTAGGTGTAATAAATTATATATAAAGATAGTGAACGATCAATAAAGAATCTACCACTTCTAGTAAAAGAAGAGAAATGTCCTATGTGTTTCGATAAATGACAACCCAGGAATCCTTGACCAAGGTGGAATGAAATTAGAAAGTTGTTTCTAATTTGCATTCATTAGGAGTTGTGTATTTAGGAATCGAAATACGTATAATTAAATAAAATAAGACTTGACAGTAATTTCATGTCTTATATTTAATTGGGACATTGTATAGTGGAAGGATTGAATTATACAGTAACTAATAACTCAAAGGTTCTTTTATGATTAATGTTGAAATTTATATTATCTGAAAAGTCGTTGATCGCTAGAGACGCTTATCCCTATTGTAGAATAAATATTATTTATTTAAATAAATTAATCGTCTAATTTATTTATTTAAATAAGATTAGAATTGTTCTAATTGATTTATTCACAATCGGTTTAATATGGAGAACCTAAAGGGTCACACCATAAAAGGAAGAATAATTATTTAAGAAATTAATGACATAATCGTAATAATATGTTAAGTATATTTAATTTAATCTATGGTGATAGAATAAATTAAATAGCTTAATATTTATTATTTAATATTTAAGAAATACTAAATATAAATTAATAAGAGGAGTCTTATTAATATTATTACAATTATTATTATTTTAATTTCTAAAAGAGTTTAGAAATTAATTTCATATAAGTACTCTCATTTATTCCTAATAGGATTAGGAGGAAAAATTAGTTAAAGGAGTTTAATTAATTATCCCAATAAGATTAGGGAGCCCATTTAATTAAAAGAATTTAATTAAATAAATAATACCGTATTTTAGTTAAATAGGGTTACTTGATATCTTTATAAGAGGAGTCTTATATCAGATATCAATATATACATAATTTCAATTGTTGGAGAGTACGCCCCATTTTCTATAGAGATAGGAAAAACTAGGGTTTGAGCCAATACACCCTTCTTCTTAAAAATTAATCTTTCCTGGTGGATCACCTCTAGAGGCCATACATTTGGGTGGCTTACATTGATCAAAGGAAGGAATCTACCCGGAAATTCAAGGAGATCGCGGAGAAGTAGGAGTTGAACTCGTATCTGTGGAAGCTCGTATCTACAAGGGTATGATTACATAACTTCGTATTCTTCATTTTAATTAATAATATGCATAAAGGATGATCCGGGTAATTGGTTTGTGAATTTTTTTAAAAATATGATTTTATTTTGCTTCCACTATTTTAGCAATTTGATTTCTACTTTGATTTTCACAAAACCTAACAGTGGTATCAGAGTTACTTTATGCAAATTATTAATTGTTATGATTCCATATATTTATGGGTATATATTTTGAATAATTTATTGGGCATAATTTATTGTATAAAATTATTATTTTATGAAAAAAAAATTAATTTTACCAAAACTGTTTTCGAAAACCGTTTTTTTTTTCTGAATCCGTGGTGACTTGAATCATGAAACCTTTAATCAGCAGGTGATATATATTATATATATATAATTTATGTTAGTGGAACAGAAACCTATATATATATATATATATATATATATATATATATATATATATATATATATATTATGTGATATATATTATATATATATATATAAACCGTACCACATATATATGTATCCACGATTCGCACGGATTTTATTATATATATAATATATAATTTTAATAATTTTATAATTAAAATAAAGAGTTTATTTTAATCTTGAAATTAGATTTCATGCAACATAAAATTGCTCATTAAATGATACTCATATATATATGGAATGATTTTATTTATTTATACATATGATGATATGTATGATAATAAATGAGATTGATTATGGACTATTGACCAATGTGATTGAATTTATTTTGATTGGATGTTTGAATGAATGAGTTTTATTAAATGGGGTCTGCGCATCTCGTCTTTTCTGGTTTTCTTCTTGATGTAAATTCTATATCTCTCCTATGTACTTCCCCTTGACTGCTGATCAAGGTTTCTATTTAAATTAAATAGTTTAATTGTATAGGATTAGTTAGAATTTTTCGAAGAACCGGAGATCAAGGAGCAAAGGGCGCTCGAAGACCCGTTTGTAATGGAACCCAGGTTTAAATGTAATAGTTATATTTAAATATTTATTATTGCACCCTAGGGTTTGACCTTTTGGTTCACTTGGTAGATCTAGTGAACCAAAATAGAATAAAAGTCCATAATCAATCCGGGTATAATATTGTATTCTATATGTGCATACTAGTTTTATATATATTATATATTATACAAACATGATTCGCATGTTTAATAATATGACGCGTATTTTATATATATATTTGCATACGCGCTAAACAAGATGAGACTAATAAAAACAAACCCCTCAATGAAATTATATTAAGTTGTAACGTTCAAAGATATTTGAAATATCGAACGTCGCCTTCTAGCATGATAAAAATAATAGAGTGTTAAATATTTAATATGAGTTTGTTGTGCACACACAAGATAAATATTAAATATTTGAGATGTTGTTTTTATTACATTTGATGTTTATAAAGAATTGAACATTACCACTTTGTTGTGCACACACAAGGGCTGTAGTTTTCTCTTCACTTATATGGAAATGCTGGGCATGACTTAACATAAATTATTTTAGTTCGGATGTGCACACACTTGACCATTATGATTTAAGAGGCAAAATATAAGGAGTTACATGATGATGTAATTAACAAGAGTTGTCTACCAATTTATTTATATATAGTTTGTTGTGCACACACAAGGCTATATACATTTGAAATGGGATCCTTATTCTCACTAGTAAATCTTTAATTAGATATTGCCGAACTATATTCATGAAGGTAATATAGTTTGAAGAAAATAATGGAAGATACCAATATAAAATAAGACCTCATTTATTTTGGTAATTAATTAAATGAATGTTTGCTAAAATATTATCTTTTTATATGCAGAATTTTGAAAATGTCACATTCACTAATTTCACTGCATAGCATACTTGATGTTAACAAACTGACCGGACCGAATTACACGAACTGGTTAAGGAATCTGAGAATTGTTCTCATTGCTGAAAAGATTTCTTATGTCCTAAATTCGCTCGTACCTGCAAAAGTTACAGAGACAGCCTCTGAGGAAGAGATTGCTACTTTTAAACGGTGGCAAGATGATGCATCTGTAGCTCAATGCATCATGCTCGCATCCATGAGTGACGAGCTTCAGCGTCATCATGAAACCATGGATGCTCCTACTATGTTACTGCACCTTCAAGAGTTGTATGGTGAGCAAAGTAGGACTACTAGATATGAAATATCTATGGAGCTCTTCCGATCTTAGATGACCGAGGGCACTACCATTGAGACGCATGTCTTAAAGATGATCAATCTGATTGAACGTCTTGGACAGCTTAGGTTCGTCATGAATGGGGAGTTGAGTCAAGATTTGATCTTGCAGTCACTCCCTGACACCTTCTCGTAATCTGTTGTGAATTTTCACATGAATAAGTTGGACGTCAGCTTGCCTGAGTTACTTAACATGTTAAAAACTGTTGAAGGTCACTTCCTATCCAACCAGAACTATGTCTTACTGGTGGATGATTCTTCTAAGAAAAGGAAGAGGCCCAAGGTATCTTTTGAAAAGAAGAAATCCAAGTAGGCTAAGGAAAAGGCGAAAGTGAAGGATCAAAAGAAATCTGATCCAGCTAGCAAAGGAATTTGCTTCCATTGCAACAAGCCGGGTCACTGGAAGAGGAATTGTAAGGATTATCTTACGGAACAAAAGCAGAAGAAGCTTGGAGAAACTTCAAATCCTAATTAAGGTTTGTTTATGATTGAAATTAATTTTTCTGAAAGTCAATATTCTACTTGGGTATTGGATACCGGCTGTGGTTCTCACATAGGTAATAATATGCAGGGACTGGTCAGAAGTAGAAAGCTGAGCAAGGATGAGGTCGTCCTACGAGTGGAAAATAGAGCAAAGGTTGCTACATTAGCTGTAGGGACTTATTGTTTAGCACTGCCTACGGGCAAGTCCATTAGTTTAAATAATTGTTATTTTATTTCGTCACTTATTAGAAATATTATTTCAATATTTGTATTAGATATGGATGGTTTTGACATTATAATAAAGAACAATAGTTGTTCTATTTATAATAATAATGTTTTATATGGTGTTGGTAATTTACGAAATGGACTTTACATTCTTGACTTGCATGAAAATATACTTCAAATTGAACAAACTAAGAAAAGGAAAAGAGATGATGTAAATTAAACCTTCTTGTGGCATTATAGACTCGGCCATATTAATGAAACAAGATTATCCAAGTTACATAAAGATGGGCTCCTAGAGCTATCAGATTATTAATCATATCTAACTTGTGAATCTTGTCTCATGAAAAAATTGACTAAATCTCCTTTTAGTGGAAAAGGAGAAAGAGTTACAGAGTTGTTAGAGTCGGTACACAAAGATGTATGTGGACCTATGACAACGAATGCACGAGGAGGGTATTCTTATTTTATTACATTCACTGACGATCACTCAAGATTTGGATATGTGTATTTAATGAAATACAAATCTGAATCATTTGAAAAGTTCAAAGAGTTCAGAAATGAAGTAGAAAAACAAATTGGTAAGAATATTAAGATTCTTCGATCAGATCGAGGAGGTGAATACTTAAGTAGTGAGTTTTTCAATTGTCTCAAAGAAAATGGTATAATCTCACAATGGACTCCACCAGAGACGCCACAGCTGAATGGTGTATCTGAAAGGAGAAATCAAACACTGTTGGACATGGTTCGTTCCATGATGAGTTTTACCGATCTTCCGGTGTCATTCTGGGGATATGCCCTATAAGCGACTACATATCTACTAAATTAGATTCCTTCAAAATCTGTCCCAAAGACTCCATATGAGATGTGGACAGGGAGGAAGCCTAATGGATGTCCACCTTATGTGAAAAGGTTTCAGAATAATAAGCTTGGAACAAGATCTGATAAGTGCACATTTATGGAATATCCTAAAGAAAGTTTAGGATATTATTTCTACAATCCTACTGAACAAAAGGTGTTTGTTGCCAAACATGCTACCTTCTTGGAAAAGGAATTTATCCTTGAAGGGGCCAGTGGGAGGAAAATAGATCCTGAAGAAATTCAAGAGCCACAAACCACTACAGATCAAATGGATGAACCTGTCCAGGTAGAGATTCCTTCTGTACCACACCCTATTCGTAAATCTTGAAGAGTACCGAAGATACCTGATAGGTATGGACTTGTCATAGAGGATGACGATGAGGCACACATTATTAATGATGATGATCCATTGAATTACGAACATGCTATGAGTAATAAAGACTCAGAGAAGTGGCAAGAAGCTATGAAATCCGAGATGGACTCCATGTATGAAAACCAAGTATGGACTTTGGTTTCACCACCTGAAGGCATTAAGCCTATTGGGTGTAAATGGGTCTTTAAAAGAAAGACTGGAGCAGATGGAAAGGTAGAGACCTATAAGGCCCGACTGGTTGCAAAAGGTTTCAAACAAAGATAAGGAGTTGACAAAGATAAACCTTCTTACCAGTAGCGATGCTTAAGTCCAATCGGATTTTGCTTGCGATTGCAGCTTACCATGACTATGAAATCTGGCAGATGGACGTGAAAACGGCCTTCCTCAATGGGAAACTTGAGGATGATGTGTATATGACACAGCCAGAAGAATTTGTTTCCAAGGTTAGAATAAATCAAGTCTGTAAGCTATAAAGATCCATTTATGGATTGAAGCAAGCTTCTCGTAGGTGGAACATCCGTTTTGATGAGACAATCAAAGAGTTTGATTTTATCAAAAATAAGGATGAATCATGTGTGTACAAGAATGTTAGTGGGAGCGCTGTTTCATTCCTCGTATTATATGTTGATGATATATTACTGATAGGGAATGATATTCCTATGCTACAATCAATTAAAATCTGGTTATCTAAACATTTCTCCATGAAGGACTTGGGAGAAGCATCCTATATTTTGGGGATAAAGATCTATAGAGATAGATCTAAAAGGATGCTTGGCTTGTCCCAAGGAACGTGCATTGACTCGATGCTAAAGAGGTTTAGCATGGAAGATTCCAAAAGTGATCTAATGCCGATGAGCCATGGAATACATCTCTCCAAGAAATAGTCCCCAAAGACACTTGAGGAGAGAGACCGTATGAGTAAGATTCCTTATGCTTCAGTAATAAGATCTATCATGTACGGTATGATATATAATAGACCAGTTGTTGCTCATGCACTTAGTGTAACAAGCAGATATCAGTCGAATTCAGGAGAAGAACACGGGAAGGCAGTGAAAAATATCCTAAAGTACTTAAGAAGAACTAAGGATATATTTTTTGTCTACGATAGGTCTGAATTGAAACTAGAGGGCTTCACAGACTCAAGTTTTCAAGTAGACCAAGATGACAGTAAATCTATTTTGGGGGTATGTGTTTACCTTAAACGGTGGCGCAGTGAGTTGGAAGAGTTCTAAACAGCAAACAGTTGCTGATTCAGTAACAGAGGCAGAGTACATAGCTGCAAGTGAAGCTACAAAGGAAGTTGTTTGGATGAAAAAGTTCATTACTAAACTTGTTCTGGTTCCTAGCATTACAGGACCAGTGCCTTTATTCTGTTACAACACTGGAGCTGTTGCGCAGGCTAAGGAACCCAGGTCTCATCAGAAATCCAAACACGTGTTGCGGCGATTTCATTTGATCAGAGAGATCATTGAAAGAGGAGATGTCACCCTGGAGCGTGTGGACTCTCAAGACAATATTACAAATCCATTTACTAAAGCGTTAACACAACATCAGTTTGATCGTCACTTAAAGAAGATTGGTATGAGATACCACGGCGATTGGCTTTAGTGCAAGTGGGAGATTGAAAGTAATATGCATACAAGCCAATCATGTATGATGATAAAGCATATACTTTGTAATCAATCTTATTTATTTATTAATAAAAGAATTATTTATTAAATGCATTTATTTTCTACATGGTACTGTTTTAATAATATATGATAAACCTTTAGTTTTAAGCAATGCTTTTAGAATCATGATGAGATCATGCTAATGAGATCTAAGTTCTTAGATAGCTTAAAACTAAAATGTTCCCAATCAATGGATTACTAAAAAGGGGATTAGTGAATCAAGATAGATTGGTACGTACGTTGCTTGCTCATAGGATGAGGATGATTGATCTCATGATCATTTGTGTGGAGACACTAAAGCAAGTATGTAGGTGCTTATTGGAGAATAAGTTCACTGAATGTGACTCGCTAAGGAATATCTAATGGAGTTTTACTTGCCTGTTAATAGGAATTCCTATAGTTATAGTAGTACAAATGATCCTTAGACTTGAAATAATCATAGTATCTTATATATAATGAATTACACTTTGACTTATTCCTTAAGACTCTTAGAGTATATCAAAGAGTATGCTTGGGTGTAATAAGTTATATATGAAGATAGTGAATGATCAATAAAGAATCTACCACTTCTAGTAAAAGAAGAGAAATGTCTTATGTGATTCGATAAATGACAACTCAGGAATCCTTGGCTAAGGTGGAATGAAATTAGAAAGTAGTTTCTAATTTACATTCATTAGGAGTTGTGCATTTAGGAATCGAAATACGTATAATTAAATAAAATAAGACTTGACAGTAATTCAATGTCTTATATTTAATTAGGACATTGTATGGTGGAAGGATTGAATTGTACGGTAACTATTAACTCAAAGGTTCTTTTATGATTAATGTTGAAATCTATATTATCTGGAAAGTCGTTGATCGCTAGAGAGGCTTATCCCTATTGTAGAATAAATATTATTTATTTAAATAAAATAATCGTTTAATTTATTTATTTAAATAAGATTAGAATTGTTCTAATTGATTTATTCACAACCGGTTTAATATGGAGAACCTAAAGGGTCACACCATAAAAGGAAGAATAATTATTTAAGAAGTTAATGTCATAATCGTAATAATATGTTAAGTATATTTAATTTAATCTATGGTGATAGAATAAATTAAATAACTTAATATTTATTATTTAATATTTTAGAAATATTAAATATAAATTAATAAGAGGAGTCTTATTAATATTATTACAATTATTATTATTTTAATTTCTAAAAGATTTTAGGAATTAATTTAATGTAAGTACTCTCATTTATTCCTAATAGGATTAGGAGGAAAAATTAGTTAAAGGAGTTTAATTAATTATCCCTAATAAGATTAGGGAGCCCATTTAATTAAAAGAGATTAATTAAATAATTAATATCTTATTTTAATTAAATAGGGTTACCTGATATCTTTATAAGAGGAGTCTTATATCATATATCAATATATATGTAATTCTAATTGTTGGAGAGTACGCCCCGTTTTCTATAGAGATAGGAAAAACTAGGGTTTGAGCCAATACACTCTTCTTCTTGAAAATTGTTCTTTCTTGGTGGATCACCTCTAGAGGCTATACACTTGGGTGGCTTACATTGATCAAAGGAAGGAATCTACCCGAAGATTCAAAGAGATCGCGGAGAAGTAAGAGTTGAACTCGTACCTATGGAAGCTCGTATCTACAAGGGTATATTTACATAACTTCTTGTTTTTCGTTTTAATTAATACTATGCATAAAGAATGATCCGGGTAATTGGTTTGTGAAAAAATTTTAAAATCTGATTTTATTTTGTTTTCGCTATTTTTGCAATTTGATTGCTACTTTAATTTTCAAAAAACTTAACATTTTTCGAGTATCAACAATGTATGCTAAGTAACCTACACATCCTTTTCTTATCAATTTCATGGCTTGCATTATCGTAAGAAAACACGATTGCTTAAGAGATGAGTTACCATAAAACACTACCTTAAAATTATTCAAAGTCTGAAGGTTCACACTTTTATTTTGACAGTCAATTACCGCGGCATGGTTATACAACTAATCTATTCCCAATATTACATCAAACTCTCCCAATCTTATCAGGATCAGGTCTACGCTTAGTTCATGATTTGTAATATTTACTCGATAATTTCGGTAAATATACTCTACATGGGTTACTTCCTTATTCGCAACTTCTATGTTCAAGGGATTTCCTAATCGTTCTCGGGGTGAATTAAGTCGACTAGCAAATTCCTCAGATACAAAAGAACAGGTGGCACCCAAATCAAACAATATATAGGTATTTATATTATTGATCGAGATGATACCTGAAACCACATCCTTCGTAACTACAGCGTCCTAGACGGTCATATTAAATGTTCTGGAAATTGGACGGTTGGATGGCATCGGTCCGCCAATCATCAGTTTGCTACTCCCTCCTTGTTGGCCACTTTCCCCGCTACTTCCTTTCATCGGGCAATCTTTGATCAGATGGTCCAATAAACCACAAGCGAAACATCCTTTAATCTTCTTCAGCTTTGGGCAGTTTGGAGCATAATGTCCTTCTTGGCCACAGTTGTAACATACACTATGCTCTTTCCAACACTCGCCTTGGTGATACCTTCCACACTTTGGGCATCCTTCCACCTTCTTCTTAAATTCTCCTCGAAACTTCCCCACTTGATTGTTAAGATTCTTGTTGTTATTGTTCTCCCACTTCCTCTTTCCTAAGTTGCTACCTCCGCTACTACTTCCTCCTCGGTTCTCTCCACCGATGCTCTTTCCCTTCTTCTCTTTGTTATACTAACTTAAAGCTTCACTTCCTCCCTCTGCAATAATAGCCTTTTCCAACAATGTTGTAAAAGAATCAATCTGAAGAACTGATACCTTATTAAACAACCAAGGCTTCAGTCCTTGCTCAAAACGCCTAACTTTCCTCTCCTCATCTACCACTTGGTGTTCAGTAAACTGGGCTAGTTCATTGAACTTAGTCGCGTATTGCGCCACCGTCATATCTCTTTGCTTAAGATCTAAGAACTTTACCTTCATCTTATTTTTCATGCTCTTTGGGAAATAATTCTCAAAGAATAGAGTCTTAAATCTCTCCCAAGTGACTATCCCTTCTCCCGCTCTCAGCTGATTCGCCTCCCACCAGTAGTTCGCTTTTCCTTTCATTATGTGGGTTGCAAATGCCGTCTTCTGGTCTTCACTCACACGAGCGATGGTGAAAGCCTACTCCATTTCTTTGATCCACGTCTGAGCCACGATCGGGTCGGTCGTGCCTATAAATTCCAGAGGTCCTACACTCCTAAAATCCTTAAAGTTTGTGACTAGAACTACTTGGGGAACTGGTGGTACTGGTTCATTTCTTCCCCTAAGAGCTTCTCCTAACAAATCTACAAGCCTCTATACCGGATCTACTGGTCCTCTCTCATCATTAACCGGCTCTTCTGGTGCAGTTATTTTACGTTTGGGCGGCATTTTTCTGCATCATAAAATTTTCATTTTATTATCTAATTATATTACTTAGACATTTCTCAAAAGAAATAATGTTTTATAACACGTTTATGAAATAAGATCATTTATATTCATATGCCAAATGGTTACAATTACATGGTCTTTTCTAGCATACTTCTATAAATGACATACTCATATCCCCTCTTAACACAAAAGACGGGGACAACACTTACATATTACCCCTCTAACATTTTTCAAAAGTTTGGGGGTTTACAACTATCTCACATCTTACACAAAGACTGAGATTTAACAACAACAATTTAAACAACACATAAATAAAATACTACAACTACTAAGCTTCTTCCTCTAGACTCAATCTAACATCCCACGCTCCACGACGCTCTGGTATTCCTTCTGAGTAATGTGCACCACCATGCCTCGGCTTATGGTATGCCGGGTCTGTCCTTGCTCAGCTGGGTAGTGATTTACCCCATCAATCAATCTCTCCATGACCGTGCGCAGAGCATAGCCCATCTTGTTCATCTTCCTCCTCTTGCATCGCACCTCATCCTTTAAATCATTCGCCTTATAATTGGCTTCCTCCCACTTCTCCTCGAAGTGAATCCTATCCATCACCTCAATCTCTAACTGAGTACGGAGAGCCTCCTTTTTCGTCCTCTCGCTCAACACCCTCTGCTCCATTTCCTCCAATTTCCCTGCTAACTCTACGTTCCTAGCCACCAATTGGTGAAACAAAGTCCCCATCTGGATCTCTGCCTCCTTACAGTGAGCAATCTCAACCTCCATCTCCTGCATCCCTAATTTCCTCTGATGGTCCTCATCCCTCAATTTCTGGAACTCAGACTCCCTCTCCCTAGCCTCAGCCTCTAACTGCTCCACTCTACATCTTAACTCCAAAATCTGCTCCTCATATTCCCCCAACATCTGATCCTCAAAAGTAGCCTCGTCAGAGTCCTCCATAGGCTCAGGCTCCTCCTCTATAAGCTCCTCCTCTAGATCAGACTCCTCGGGTAATGGCTCCATCTCCTCCTCCTCGTCATCGTCATCAATAGGGGCCACTGTTGATATAGGCTCTTCTATCAATGGTGCCTCAAATACCACATGGATATCATGTGGCTCCTCCTCTACCACTTGGCTAGGTCCTCCCATGTCAGTCATCCTACACCCACCAACATAAGACAACAAAAACAACAATCCACCAGAATGTTAAATAAACATAAGTTCATTGTATATAATGAAATTATATTTCATAACATACTAAGTCTCTAGAAAAACTCTACGTGAGTCTTCTCTATCTTCTAAGTTCTCCTAAGTTATAACTATGGCTTTGATACCAACTTGTGATACCCCAAAATTTAGACCACTCTTGTCCCAAATTTGGTTGTCATGTACTAACTCTAATAATAAATCTACATCTTATACATAGCGGAATAATATAATAAATTACATTGTTATAACATAACTATTCTTGTCCTAAGGGTTCAAAACTTAAACATCTCTTGCATGTCTTAACCATAATCAAACACCGTTTGGACATAACAGATATATAATACAATACCACTTAACTTAAACATAGCTTAAGAAGTTCTTCTATAACCAAATAATAGTACGCCACTAGCATCATATAAATAACTACTCCATAGCCTTCTCTTTACCCTTGTCATTGCCAGAGGGTTCACCACGTTTTGCCTTCACTGAAAGTTTTAGAGAAAGCAAGGATGAGCAACAATTTTGCCCAGCAAGTAATATAGCAAAGAGGGTATTCAATATAATATTCAATTTTTCAAGGGTATATTAATAATGATAGTTCAACATAGCAAGAAATATCAATGATTATCAACAACAGTCACTATGGACAGAAATATCAATAATATTCAAAGATTTATCAATCCAGGATTTCAAAAGTAATGAATATTGAGTAGTCACTAAGGACTATGAACTTATCCTAGAATTCACAGTGATACTACTGATAATTCTACAAAACGAGTACAACTGGTGATCAGCCTAAAGTACCTTATGTCATGCATAACATTTAGTCTTTCTCATGTGAGCACGTCGGTTCCCCGAAAATATATAATTCTCCTACTAAGAGGGTTGTTCTTCTCAGTTATAAGAGTCCGCACCAAGTTAATTTGGTTTGGATAGCTTTCGATCAAATGTCAATAGTCTAGCCGAATCAATGGCTTAGACATTTTCTTTCACAATATATATATATATATGAACAATTATAGTTCAAATCAAAGTTTAAAATTTCATTACAAAATATTATTCCTTCAAAGATTTACTTGTACGATCAATAAATTTGCAAAAGTTCAAATAATGCTCAATAAAGAGTAAGTTTCGAGTACTTGCCTCAAGCATAGTTTACCAAAGTAAAGCTTAATATCAATCTAATTCACTATGATATCCTATTCATGTATAATCACATTAGTTATAAAAGTTCAACATGTACACCTATTATCTTTACCATGATACACAAGTATAACTCGTTAATACTAAACATATAGTGTTAGTTTCCTCTTAGTTGAATGCTTCTATACATATGCCATCGCATACACGAAAATCAGTTTCTATTACATTATGACACCATAGCTTGCCTTCACACTTTGATTTAAGGTATAATTATAGTATTCTTACATTATCATACTTATTCACACATGTATACTATATTGAACATGTATTACTGATTTAAGTTACAATACAAGCATGCATCAACCCTTAGATTAACAACTGAAATCTAGTCCTACTGCATACTGGCGCGGCCGCGCTTGGTTTGTACTAGGGAGTGGCGCGGCCGCGTTTCTCTTGGTGCAAACCAAGACATGGTTGCTCCTGCAGAAAACCAGTGTACACACGACTAGCACATATACGAATAATCATGCAAAATACATATGTCAGTGTGTGGATAACTAAGTTTGACCCTACATTCTATCTTTAACATAGGTCATTATCCATTCTAATTAAATCAATACTTTAGGTGTTAATTTCATAATTTTCTTACGTTTAAAAGTCAAACACATGCTATGTGGTTCAAAGGTCTCTACTACACATGCTTGCATTTGTTAAATCAAGTATCTCAAGTTATGGCATTCTACTTTATTTATGCTTACTCTCAACCACACTTAACTAATTTCACAATCCATATAACTCACTAGGCCTTCATATTAATCACATGTACATGCATGACACACCTAATCATGATGTCTTACATACAAGTTAAACCTCATAAGCATGCTCCTAAATCTTACTCAAAGCGTATATAGAGTTTATTAAGTTTGTTTTCAAAACTTTAAGTTTTCATTAGTAAAATTTATTCAAGCGTGCAAGATAAGTTCACATATTCCATAACATGCTTCCATAACCACATAATAGGTCACATAGGTATGTTTTGAAGTTTAAAACTTAGTTTATGTCGTAAAAGGTTTGCACATTGACCTAGTAGTGCGACACTATTTGACTGGTTTGTGAAACTTAGATTCGTTAAGGTCCAAGAGCTTGATTATGCTGAGGGAAGGCGTTAGGCACTCTCCGACATCCGTGTTACCACGGTGACCACCACTTTTCAATTTAAACCTTTATTTGAATGTGAGTGCATCTAGATCAATGTGCAATTATCTAGAAGTAACGCTATGCCACGTTTGCACCTATATACAAAGGGTTTGAAATTTGTATAAAAGTTCAGTTTTAACAAGATATAGCAATGATGTTTTGTAAAAGAGGTTTTTCAAACCCTTACGCTCAATAGTAATTGAGGTCTTTGATACTTCCATTTTATTATGTGTTCGGCTTCATTGCTTTTATTTTCGAGATACGAAGCATCTTCGAGAAAATAAGATACATAGCAGTGCTAAACTCCTTGTGGGCATGAGAGTCTTCTAAGGAAATTCAAACACCGTGAATAATTTACAAGCCGTGTACAGCTAAAATTGTCCATCACGGGAACCGAATCTAGATTAAGAAGACTGAATTTGTGATCACATGATTCCTAGGCTCACATGATGTAGCAGTTTGTATGAAAGCTGAAAATAGTTATATATATAAAAGCTGTAAATATATATATATATATAGACGATCAACCACCACGAAGCAACTCCATGGGGGATTAGAAATGTAAATATATAAAAGCTGTAAATATATATATAGAGATGGTCAACTACCACGAAGCAACTCCATGGGGGATTGAAAATGTAAATAAAGCAGTAAAAAATGATCAACCGCGACGAAGTAAACTCCAGGCGGGATGAAATGTAAATAAAGTATTAAAAGCGATCAACAGCCACCAAGTAAACTCCAGGCAGGACGAAATGTAAATAACGCAGTAAACGCACAGGATATGTTTCGATCCCGGCTCGATTTATCATTTTGAAGATTCGATGATATATATATATATATATATATATATATATATATATATATATATATATATATATATATATATATATAAGCAATAAACACTCCGGATATAAATCCAGGCTTATCGAACAGAGTTCGACAATAGTTTATATATAAGTATATATATATAAAAGCAATAAACGCTCTGGATGTATAATATAGGCTCAATCGAGGTATAACTCGATGATGTTAGTACGAATATACATGCATATATATATATATATATATATATATATATATAAGAAATAAAAAGCCACGGACCGAAGCCTGGGCATACACACGCAACACGACTCTCAACGTGAATAAAAGTGTGTGCAAGAAGTGAGGAAAAAGCTTTAGATAATGTAAGAAGGCTTACAATGGACTGCCAAAGAAGACTTCAATAGCTTTAAATGGATGAACACTCGGTTCCCACCGGTAAAAAGTAGCCAAATATAAGCTCACAAGTGTTTGAAAATAGAAAGTACTCAGTTTATAGTGTGTCCAGAGCAAATTGGACAGGGCTTTTTCACCTTTTTCCTTTGCAAAATGGTTGCCCCAAGCCCTCTATTTATAGAGGGGGGGAGTCGCAAGTGTACCTACGTCAGCCGTAGGTGTACCGGCGGCTGTCCAGGGTGCCCCGGCCTCCGTGGGTCCTGCCGTCTAGAAATTCGTACACTCGTGCAACGCGCTGTCTGCTCGAACCTTCAAAACTTTAATTCGGGCATCCGATCGAGGTGTATAAGACCTTTTACGGCATGCTGTTGTCGAGAGATACACAAGGACATGGGATAAGAGGCTGTATAAGTCAGGAAGATGGGTCTATGCCCAGATCTTCAGGCTCCAAATTCTATCCGGTGTGCTGTCTTGTGTATTAGTCACTCGGGATTGGAGCTATGGTTCTTGTGGGACACTTCTGTGTCGAATGTATGTTGAAATGCTGTTGAGACGACGCGTTTGTGGGATTGAAGTGACAAAATGATAATTTTACCCCTTGACCGGGGTTATCTCCGGTTCTATGTTGATTTAGCAGTCGTTGCTCAGGGTTATCTCTAAGATTGGGCTGCTGCACATGCTGAACGTCCTCAGGGTTGTCTCTGAGGTATGCCTATCCTCCCGAGGCTATCTCTGGGTTTGGGAATGAGTGCCTCGGGGCTATCACCAAATGTTGAAACTATTTGTAGGGGTTTGAAACAAGCATTTCCGGGGTTATCTTCGGAACTTCAACTGCTTGCCTCGGGGTTGACTCTGAGGTTGAACTGAGTCTCCTGGGGTTGTCTCCAGGACTGGAACTAAAGATCTTGGTGTTGTCTCCGAGATGGTAAAGACTGAGTATCCCGGGGTTGTCTCCGGGACTGTTCTACTTTGACTTCCAGGGTTATCTCTGGAAGACAACTTTGCCCACCTGCAAGGTTAGTAATAGGAATGCAAAAATTTTTGAGTGTCTACAGATGCCCCTCTTTATCATATTCATGCAATGTAATGGCATGGATAGGATAAAGAACACTAGACACTTGAAACATGACAAGATATTCATGATGCAATGTACTGCATCATGATGCAAATGTATGATGCATGTGGTTTGTTGGACTGTTCTCCAACTGGATGTGATGACTGTTTGTTCCCATAACTTTTGATGGGGACTGAAGTGATCATTGATGACCCTGACAAACTGCTTGGATGTGTGCTCCAAAGTTCCCAAGAAATACCAGGATGTTAACGTTGGGGTTATCACCAAAGCCTTTAATCATTGGTGAAGACTTTCCACCATAGATGTTTCTCTCATGTGCATGAGACTCTGGGGGATTGTGTTTTATTTAAGGAAGATGTGTATAAAAGATTCCATCATCGATCCTCCCCGATGAGGATGGCTTTTCCTGGTTTGTATCGCCAGGTCTTCCTAGTGATCTGTCAGAGTTACTACCAACAGTCTGTGTTTTGTTTGGGTTGCCTGACCCTCGCTAAAATGTTCTTCAACGACCAAGATCCCTGTTGGGGATAATGTCAAGGCTGCTTGACCGTCGTTGACCTGTGCATCAACGGCTGAAATCAGCAGATAACTTCCGATGCTTTTTTGGATGTATTTGCCAATGGCTGAAAATAACGTCAAGGGTGCTTGACCTTCGTTGACATGTACATCAACGGGTGAAGACGCACGAAATTTCCGCTGGGGAAAGCTACTTTGGAGTTAATACTCCCAACTAACGACGTCGGACCTAAATGTGGTATTGTCGATCGTTATTTGCAACAATTGTGATCATCGGTATAGTGAACCCTATGTATGGGCGAATACCAATGAGTGACATGTAGACCCGCAGTTTGGTCTGGAAAACCAGGATGTAAGACTTTTCTGCTCAATCGCGTAGCATCTTTTCTCAGTGATTTGACTGTTTCAACTTATGAGACTTCTTTTGCAACTCGAATAGGACCGAGCTGGAGGGGTGGGACCCACCTAGGGGAGCCGCAGGTACACCTACGGCCAATCGTGGGTTGTTTTAAGTGGAATGTTGCTTTCATAAGTCATTTTCGTATTGCGCCACATAAAAAATTCGAGAGCTCTTCTTCAGATCTGCTGAGTTCGGGCGTCTTTCTGCAAATTCTATCACCGTACAATTGTTTCACACTATCCTGGTAACATATGCATGTCTTTTTTTCCAGTTTTCGTCAGTTGGAAAATGAGTTATCACATGGAATGCGTCTAAACACATAGTAGTGAATATGCATTCTCATATGACTTGATAAAAAATATTCAACATAGCAAATGTTAGTATTTAACCATGCTGAACATAATGATGTGAAAATTTTTGACTTTTGAAACAGTCAAATTGGTACCTTTTTCTGCTATTTCTTATCCTATTTGAGGACAAATGAGCAAAGGTAGTAAAACAAAAGTAATCCTGATAATTGGTCAACCATCATGGATTGTGACTATGACATGTGTATGCATATAGGATGTTTATGACTGCGGGTAGGTGTGCTACAGAATGGCCACCTTGTCATGCCTATGTGCATGTGGATAGTCTTATTTACAAAGGAGACTGGCAAAATTTTCCAAAAGTCTAGGCATTGGATAGTCATGCATTTTTAACTTTACTGGTGACAACACCTAGACAGAAAATAAGTGAATGAATTTTACATTTTTTGGAAGGAATTTTGTAAATTTAAAAAAAATTGTGGAGAATTATTCAGGATTAAGTGTATAATTGTATATGATCATATATGTGTACAGTTTGTGGTTAAGGGTCAAAGGTTGATCGGATAACTTATATCAGTGATAAACCCTAATGGTATATTAAGAACGTCAACGTTCAGTTTGAAAACCCTAACTAATGATAAGAAACCCTAATACTTGCTTTGGAAACCCTAATTTCAGTTCTGGGAATTCGAAACCCTAATTCGGAATATGAAAACCCTAATTTGGGAATTCAATAGTTAAGTATAGATATTAAGCGTTATTGAATTATAAATCTAATTAGGGATAACCCTAATTTCTGGATTAGAAACCCTAATGTACAATTAGGGAAAACTTAATTATTAATTTAGCGATTTTAATGTTAATTAGAAAATCGTGATCCTAATTAACAAGCCCTAATGTGATTAAGAAATCTTAAGATAATTAGGAAACCTTAATTATAATTTAGAAATCTTAATTTTGTATTTTTAAACCTATTTAGAAAATCCTAAAAAAATTAACCTTAGGGTTAAACCCTAAGGGTCAACCCCTAAGGGTTGGGCAAGTTACAAATATGCCATTAAAATTGGAAACCGAATGACTAAATTACCCTTTTTGCGTTCTTTAATTGGATGGAGTGTAGATCTTGCCAAAATTCACCAACTCTAGATTACCATGTGCTCTATATATCAGCCAAATCTGATATTTGGTGACACCTAGCAATTAGATACATTGAACCAAAAAGATCAAAGTTAAAATGTAAGTAAAATCACTTACTTTACTTAGCAAACTAGAAAAGCCATACTCTCTCTCCAATTTCAAAAATATAGACTGAGAATGAGTGATTAGTTGAGATAATATCAAACCTTAACTCTCTATGATAAGCAACAAAAGATCAGAATCAAGAATCAAAGCCTAAGAGGTATAAACCCTAAAAGTTCTAAATCATGTAATTTGTGTTAGATGTTATTATTTTTTGTTTTAAGTTATGTATTAAGGTGTTATTTAGTGATCTGGGTTATTAGATCATAGATCCATAACATCGAGATGCATGAAAATGGGTTTTTAGAAATTGATCATAAACCCTAATTTTAAGGCCTGGCAGCCTAATGTCAGAGCCTCTAGATCTCTCTATGTTATGTTTTAGTTGTGTTTGATGTTATAGATCTGTTCTTTGTCATGAGGAGAGTAGACTAGAAGTGGAATCAACTCCATGCCATGTCTAGATCTCCAGAAATAAGTGGTCAAACATGGTTGACCGAGCACAAACTCTGTTTCTGGAAAACCAGAAAATTTCTAGAAAACCCAGAATTTCTGACAAGCCTTTTCTAGGCTTCTGATCTTGCATATGTTTGATAGTTAGGCCATGTTGTTGTTTTAATGTTGTAGTCTGATATATGGACTACATATCCATGTCATTAGATCACCAAGATCTTGCATATAATCATAGATAATCGTGGTCAAATAAGGGTTGACCAACTTACCGGATGAAGATTCTGGGTAACCCAGAAATCTTCAAAGGCAGTTTCTGACAAGCTTTTGACCGGTCTAGATCTTACTGTTATGATGTTGTTAGGTTGATCTCACTACTAGAAATTTAACCTATAGCGACGGTCGGGACGGAATCGTCGCTATAGGGTGTCTATAGAAACGGTCATGGATTGGCCATCGGCATAGAGAGAAAACATAGCGCTATTGCAAGGGTCACCGCTTGACTAACGCTATAGACATAAAAAATGCCTTGGTCGTAGCTAATGGGAATTTCGCTCCAAACTAAATTACTCCCTCCATTATTTTCGGACTCCAAAAACTAAAGTCTCAGTTGAAGCTATCAGTATACTAAATTTTTTCTCCCAAAAACTCGATCCCTCTCAAGTCCTCTAAATCTGTTATAGCCATCCCTAAATCTCTCGTACCCAACCGTAAATCTCATAAGACGAAATCATCTTACCCAACCCCTAAATGGCCAGCAACGATCCAGAACAAAGATAAAAGGAAGAAACTGATGCCGACAAAGATGAAGATACTGGAGCACGAGTCGCTCTGATCGTAAGGCCAAAAATGGTCGTCATCACTACCGGTGAAGAAGATGAAGACACAATCCTCGATCTATACTTTCTCTCAATCTATTATTTGTTAATCGATCTGTTAGAGCAAAATTTAGGGTTTCTTTTTTTGTTTAAATGTTTTGATTTTTTGTGCAGTAAATCAAACCTTTATAGGTTTGTTAAAGATGTTATAGCCAGTGCTCCTCCCTCCTTTCGTCTTATAATACGCTCGCTGCACTCCTCCCCCAAGTTTCTGGCCATAAACATACCCTTTCATCGACATCTTCTGTATTACAAAATCCCAACTTTCCCTAACAATCCCACAAAAAATCTCAACTTTCTGTATCAGTCTCCGAAAAAAAGCATGTACAAACAAGATACAAACAAGCAACTACAACCTTTAGTTCACACAAACAAGCTACAACATGCAAGTTATAAGGATCTAAATGTATGAACATGAACTGTTCTTCATTTCTGGGAACAACCTTTGGCAACAACTTTGAGAGATTATATCTCTTTGTTGTGATCTAGTATGGCCACGAAATCAGTTTGTGGTTGTAGTATTAAATGAATACTACATCCTTAACATTTGTGCAAGCCCAGAATCCTTAAGATCGCGAATCTAGCATTGGTCAAACATACCACCTTGATAGTTGACATGAAGTTCTGGGTTTGGCTGAAGAACACCTATGGCGACGATTTTATCGCCTAAGGACACTTTTAGCGACAATTTAATTAGAAAATAAATTATTTTATTTAATAAATAGAGAAAATCAGTTTTTCATTATTAAAAATTCATAATAAATTCCTAAAAATTATTTTAAAGCCTAAAATGGGTTTTTAATAATTTTGAATATATTTTAATAATATTTAATATTTTTGAAATATTAATGGTATAAAATTTATTTAATTATAATATTAAATTAATTACTTAAAAATGATTTTAATACTTGAAAAATTATTTAAAATTATATTATGGTAGTAGAAAATATTTCAAGTTATTTTGACTAACTTTTAATATTTTGTGATGAATTTAATTAATAAATTAATATTGACAGTGATTGATTTATTTAATAATTATATTAAATAAATTATAGAAAAATAGAATTTATGATATAAAAATCATATAAAAATGATTTAAAGGTTATAAAAATATTTTAAGTTATAAAATATAATTTTTGATATTTTGTCATGAAAAATATTAATATATTAATATTAATGGTAATTATCCGATAATGAAATGACTTGACTTACTCAAAACATTAATAAATGTAGAATAGTAGAAGGAGGGGCTAAGAAAGGCTTAACAGCGGTAGAGGCTAAAGATTCATCTGAGAAGGAACTCAGAGTCTTTCGAAGTCTGCCTCAATAACTAACTTCTGTTTCCTTTTATAGAATAAGGAAAGAACTATTACAAAGTTACTATTACAAAATAAATGATTACAGACAAAAGTTACTATTCATGAACAGTGTTGACTTTTTTTACTATTCATTGACGCGTCTGGCAACTTTTGACAAAGTGGCCACAACTTTTGACTTGGGAGACGCTTTCGGTGGAAAGAAGATGCTTTCGGTGGAAAAGACGAATCTGCTTTCGGCTGAAGACATCTGTTGACTGGCTGCAGGGAGCAGGTGCATGTGACTGAGAAGAAATGTCAGGCAAACGGGTCCTGAGCATCTTGTAGATTGATGGTGCCATAAGGTTCATCATCGTCTTCATACTGACTATGGGAAGCTGATGAAGAACCTGTAGAGGCTCCTTCATGTAATTCATCAATTCTTTTATTTAATGCCTGGGCAATTAATTTTAACTCTTTTCCGGAACAATCTTTAAAATCAGAAATGCTACGGGAACAAGACGAACCAGTGGGACTGACTCTAGACTCTTTTGATTTTTTACTTGACTCTTTTAATTTTTGACTAGAAGGTTCTTCTGTAGATACTGGGAGAACCTTGAGAGGAGAAGTAGGGAATTCTAACTGAACTTGACCTACGATTCTATTGACGTCAAATTTATCCCAACATTTGACAAACCATTGGCGAGTGACTAGGGGAAAAGGATCTACCGATGGAGATGTAGGGGAAGCATTGTGACTGATTTCACTGGTGGGGTTTTGAATGCTGTATTCCCATCGGAGAATCCAGGGAATCTTATATTTACTTACAAATTGAAGAAGGACTGGGACACCTTCATATGCTGAATCTAATTTTTTGTGATTGCAAAAATGATTGAGTTGAACTTTCAGGAGATCGGGAAGAAGGTCATAGGTAGAACCAAATCTCGACCACCAATGGGAAAACCAATATGGGAAATAACTTTTGAACTTATGGTCAAATTGAACAAACCAAGAATGACTGTGTGACTCATTTTGATGGAGGAAAACTTTATACCAAGCTTCCATATAATCATAATAACAAAAAGAGTTATCCTGATTAGAAAGCTGCATAAGATCAGAGGGATGTTTTTCCCATTCGGACATCTGAATAAATTGTTTAATATACAACGAATGGTAAAGAACTTTGGCTTTATCATTGTTGGCATAAATAGGTTTAATGAAGATTGACTTTGTTTCGACAAGAATGTCCTTATAATACACAAGGGATTTATAAGGAGCAAGAGGCATGAAATGCCAACCAGAAGGGAAAACTGGGAAATCAACTTTACTGGGTCATTTCTGGGTTTCATGTGAGGCTCAATATGAAATAAGAAATTTGTCCATCTAAGCATGTACTCAGAGGGAGGATTACTGGGGTTTGAACTAGAGGCTTTGGACTGAAAGGGGTCGACGGGAATTGGGTTACTAGCTAAAGCTGAACTATAGGGCTTGGGCATTGTCCCAAGGACAGTGAACTTGTTACTGGTTTGGTAAATTGGGTTAACTGAATGAGGAACCAAGGCTCCTCTTGGCTGATTACTTGGGCCAGTAAGGCGACCCGGACCACGAGAGGTTGATGCACTGCGGACACTCATGATGGATGCACAATACCTGTGTTAATAAATTCCCGAGTGAGAAAATTAGGAATGGAATTGTTACTGCCTTTAATGTATTCAATATCAAAATCAAAGATACTCAAAAGGGCTTGCCATCTAGCAAAGGAGTGTTTAGAGGCTATGTTTTCAACATCTTTCTCTAATACATATTTTGCAGATTTGCAGTCAATTCGAACTAAAAATATTTGATTTAATAAATCAATTTGAAATTTATTAATATATAATACAAGAGAAAGTATTTCTTTTTTAATAGTACTGTAATTTAACTGTGTACTATTCCATGCACCGGAATGAAAACGGACGATTTGTTCTAGGGAGTCTGGAGTTAACTTTTGCTTGAGAATACCTCCGAATCCAATATCAGAGGCGTCAGTTTCAACAATTTTAAATGCAGAGTCATTGGAAATACCAAGGCAGGGTAATGCCTTGATGTATTTTTTAACTTGTTGGACGACAGAAGTATGAATGTCAGTCCATGGAGGGGGATTGTCTTGCAAACGCTGAAAGAGAGGTTTGCAAATTTTCCTGAAGTTTTTGTAGAACTTGCCAATATAATTGAGCGAGCCTAGAAACCTCTGCAGTTGGGTTTTATGGGTAATTTTATCTGGGAATCTTTCGGCAAATTGAATAGCTCTATCAATTGGCCGTATGAGTCCGCGATATATAATTAATCCAAGAAACTGAACTTTAGCTTGAAACAAGCTGCATTTGGAAAGTGAAAGAACAAGTCCATTGTCTTTTACCGTTTTGAAAAACGACTTCAAATGTTTGGCATGTTCTTCAATTGAATTGGAAAAAATGAGAATATCATCGATATACACAACAATAAAATGACTGAAGGGATTTAAAATGTCATTGAGGATATTCTGGAATTCACTAGGAGCATTTTTTAAGCCAAATGCTTGGACATTCCATTCATAATGACCAAATAGAGTGGTGAATGCAGTTTTATATCTGTCTTCTGGGTGAATAACAATCTGCCAGAAACCAGATTTGAGGTCAAATTTACTAAAGATGGTGGCATTACTCAACCGGTTTATGAGGTCATCTTTATTAGGCAGGGGATACCTAATCCACTCTAGGACTTTGTTTAATGGCTTGTAGTTGATTACTAACCTGGGAACACCTCTTTCATTTTCTGCTTCATTGTTAACATAAAAGGCAGGACATGACCATGGGGATTTACTAGGTCTAATTAATTTTTTATTAAGGAGATCATTAATTTCCTTTTTACATAGCTCCATTTGTTCATGATTCATTTGAATAGGCCTGGCCTTAGTAGGAATCAAATGTTCTTTGAATTCCTTAGCGTAAGGGAGCCTTACAATATGTTTTTTTCGATGCCAAAAGGCATTAGGAGAATCAGAACAAAGGTTATCTTTTAAATAAGTTTTTAACTCTTCAATTTTTTCAAGAACATCTTTATTTTGAAGTTGTTCTTCTATTCTTTTGTATTTAATTTCTTCTTTTAAGAAATTTATATGGGTGGATTTATAATTTAATAAATTTAATGATTTAGAAATGGACTCTTCTTGAATAAATTTTAAATCTCTTTCTTTTGGTTTAATAAGAAATTTAAATGTTATTCTTTTACCTAAATGTTTACAGCTTAATCCTTCATTACTGGTAGTAAATGGATACAATAAATATATAAATGGTAACCCTAAAATGATTTTATCAGTAAGATTGCGAATTAAAACAAATGATGTTTTAAAACACATATCATCTTGACAGATATGCACTTTAGGCAATTTATATTTTATTTCCATCTGACTACCATTAGCTGAATTTAATTTTTCATTAGTCTTCTTATAAAATTTGGTTGGAATAAGACCTTCTTGGATACAATTTAAATCCACACCAGTATCAACTAAGGCTGGAAGTTTTATTGAAAAGGTTTTATCAACAACCAAATTAATGGAGATATACCATTTTTGAATGGTAATATCTTTAACTCTTTTAAGAGAAAGACCTTGAACGAATAGATCTGGTTCTTCTTTGATTCCTGAAGATTCTGGCTCATCGTGATCTTCATCACTAGAGGAGGAATCATGAACTTGAAGATCAGATTTCTGACTCTCTAAGTCTTTTCTTAAATTAGAAACTTCTATTTTTAAATTAGAGATTTCTTTTTTAAGTTTATTAACTTCTTGATTTAATTCTGGAAGGGTAGCTTCTTTGACTGGGGTCTTAAATCGTTCTAGAGTTTTATTAAGGCTAAATATCGGTTTATCTTTAGCTTTAAAAATCTTGTCTTTAACTCTAGTATCTTTGGTTAATAAATCTTTTAATTGCTTAGTATATTGAACTTTAAGTTCAGGGTCAGAAATTTTACTAATTAAGTCGATTAACAAAGAGCTTTCTTCATCCTCTTTGGTAATAACACTTAATCTTTTTGTGCAACAATTTTCATTACAGTTATTAGCACAAATAGTGACTTCTTCTTCGTTACTATCAGGGTCATGATAAATGATAATAATTATTAAAAATTATTATGAGACTTTAAAAATTATTTTAACTGATAATAAAATTATCTAAGATATTTGTGAACTAGTTTAAGTAGAGTCTTAAGTAAAATAGGCTCAATATTATCCGACTAGGCCGTCGGGATGTCGAATTGTGCCAGATTCAACTCAAACTGTAATAGTTTGACTTGATGCAAGGTCTTATGTGTTGTATAGACTGATAAGGTTATGTGTTATGTGTTTAGGTTATTTTATAATTATATATAACAGTATTATATTGTGATGATATTATTCTAATATTTGGAGATCAATATTATCTATATTAGGTATTCAGACAAAGCTTAATAAATTGAGTAACGGTAATTAACGGTACAAGTAAGTTTCTTATACTCACTTATTGTGCAAGTTTTCCTTAACTCGATCTCGAGTTGTTCATTCAAATATGTTTATGGTTATTCATTGATGATTACCATGTCTATGAATTATTGTTTCGCACTCTGTACATATTGCATGTGTTCATCAGGTATGAAAGGCTGATCACATTCATTAACATTCGGTCCAGATATAATTGTTCATGTTCCATGTTCGTTCAGCTATGAAAATTTATTCGTGCTAGTTCTTAATTATATTGTAGAATTTTAGCCAGCTTAATGTTCAATTCTTTCTATCATGATATATCCTTAATTTATTAAACTTAAACTTACTGGGCAAACTTGTTGGTCACCCTTGCTATATAAAGATAAACATTGCAGATAAGGACGAATATGTCGAATATAGGAAAAGTCAAAGACAAGTCCAGCTTTGGATTTTATGTGCAGCTAAATTTGTAACAATAATGTATGATAATAAAATTATATGTCAATTAGGATATGAATTTTGTATAAGTTAAGGTTACTCGACCTTGGGGATAGTGTGTAAGTTTATTATATAAATAATTTATATTTATATCTTTCGCAATAGTTATAGAATTGATGTATTAGATTCGTGGTGTTTGGGACCCGGATTTGGGGACATCATAGTAGGCGTATGTTAAAGTAATGCATGCATGCATGTAGTCATAAAATGCATTTAAAAAAGCTCCAGGTTAGAATTTACCACACCCTTTCTGAGGTGATTTGGAGACTTGTGTCCAAATATATATGGATCCAGATCAGTCGAGTAGTTCCCTTAAGACCACCTTAGGTGTGCGGAGGAGGGCTTCTGATGTGCCTCGACCCCGTTCAGTTAGACAACCTTGTCATCTGGCGGAGTCGGTGATACATCCTATCCGGTTTGATGTACCAGATGTTGAGGACGACAAGGAGGATGTACTGGTTACGACTCTAGCTCCTGCTGCTCAGGCTCCCCGTAGGGATCTTCCAGGCATTGTTGTGATTCCAGATCTTCTAGGTGATTTGAGTTGCCACCCTTCGGTTTACTTGCATACAAATGATGTAAACGTTGGGTCTGATCTTCCTTTTTCCTATTGATGAGGAGCAAGGTTTTTTGACGTTGATTTGCATTTAATGTAGGTTCCCGACTTAACACAGCCTCAAGGGAACTGGTTCAGCATACACTCCCTGGATCAGGCTCTACATCCAGATTACCGAGGTATTGTGCATGGTTGGGGGTTTGAGGCGTTCTTTTCTATCCTCCCCCGCCGTTGTCCCTGGGGTTACCTCAGGGCATTGTCTGAGTACTGGTTTCACCAGACTCAGTCTCTCCAGTTGTTGGATAACGAGGTGATGATGACGCCGATGGATTGGTAGTTTATCACCGGTATGGAATTTGGAGTGGCACCAGTATCATGTGCGGTGAACATTACCCCTACTACCGTCAGATCCTTGCTAGGAGTTCCGGCTGAGGCGCTCAAAGGAAGGACCGTCCGTACAAGTCCTTTGAGCGTAGATGCTATGAGTGGGCTGTTGAGTGAGCCCATGCCCGCTGATGTGAGAGTCAGGGATTGCATTCTTCGGCGATTATTACTGGTTATTATTGGGGGTTGTTTCGTAGCAGACAACTCTTCTACGGTGTCATTTACTTTGATCAACGCCACTCGGGAGGTGGACCATATTGGAGAATATGATTCGGCCTCCTATACCTTTTTCCTATTTCCTCAAGGGAATGCGCATGTGTTCGAAGGGCTTGACAGAGGTTTGCCTTGGATTTTACCTATTTCTACTTATGAGTATTTCTCTTTTAATTTCTCATGTACAGGTTAAGAGTGTTGACTGACAGTAGATGTTTGCCTTTGTGTTGGCAGTTTTGGGCCTGTGAAAGGCTTCCATGTTTGCATCCTATTAGAATGTTAGGTTTAGATACCTATCCATGAGGACGGCGATGGCATCACTCTATTTTGGTAGAGGTTCTTGTAGCTGAGGGTTTCACCCATTACCGCTTACAGTTGGAGTTGTTGATAGATGATGTCATCACTTGGATGCCCTACTCTGGGGATCATTTAACCATCAGCTTTGAGGATGGATACCCAACTGGTGTCGAGTATATGATGTCCACCCGCTGGATTCCTCTCTTCACAGATGGAGGATGGGAGCTCTATTTAGGAGAGCATGCTATTAGGAGCACCACATGAGAGATTCGTGTACCGATCTTGTCTCCTTCCAGGCATTATTGGCATGTGTTGTAGTCGCCTATTGATGATACCCCATTGATGGGTGTTGACGGCTATACTTTGTCAGAGGGTCCGTTTACTCAAGAGGCATTATACCGCTGGTGGTCCCCTCATACCATCGGAGCCCAGACCTGCGCCACTCAGTTCATAGGGGATATGGTTCCTGGATCCGTGATGATGACGGATTGGATGGCCTGTGTCCGAGATCTGACTTATTTGACATAGATTGACACCTTGACCGGGCAGTTGGACCGAGCACATTTTTTCATCCAGTATTTAGGTCGAGATCCTTCAAAGGTGGATACTTTTGATCCTTCCAGCTCGGGGGCTGGCCTTTCAGATGACCCATATTGCTTTGTTGGTGCAGATCCTCCCTTGTATAGGCCTGACATCCCTCTTGGTGGGGATCCAGTAACTCAAGAGGAGTTACATCAGGTGAACAGGATTGATGATGTAGATATAGATAACATTGTCTTCTTCTGATGTTTATTCTCACTATATCTTTTGATAGGCCTTTGTTAGATACTGGGTGGATGTGCCCCATTCTCGTTATATCTTTTGATAGGCCTCTGTTAGTTGTAGGGCATTTGTGCTCCATTTCCCTGTATTTTCAATTGTACAAAGATGATGTATTTAGATGATGATGTACTTAGGAATGTTTGTACTATTTTCCATTCCTTACATCATATTGTTATCTATTATTTGTCATGCATTTATTATATCATGCATATGTATATCCAGAGATATTCAGCATTGACCCCTGGATGGTCTTATGATACGGCCCACAAAGATGTCTTCCTCGATAGTCAGCCGTATTGATTATACCCCACCAAGATTGGTGGCCTCACACTTGAGATCTTGGTATGACAGTGTATCCCTTTCAGACAGGGTGATTGTTGATCTGCTATTGTAGCATTCCATGACCCTCCTGACATTTCAGGTTCCATTGGGCTTTTATAGACGGTATGCTAGAGCACTGGGTACCGAAGAGGCAGGTTTTCCAGTTTGGAACCCATGAGTTGACTCCTACGCTGGAGGAGTATGAACGATTGACGGCTTTTCCCTTAGATAGGCCTTGCGCTCAGATGGCTGTCAGAGATATGCATCGTCAGTTCATGACCCTTACCAGGTTGCGGCATAGAGTAGTGCAGGATGAGATTACATCCGGTCATGTAGTGTCCCAGCATTTCCTGATAGACAGATTTGACTCAGTAGATAGTTATGCACTACACTCTGGGGATTTTACTACGCCAGAGGATTAGTGGCAGGTGGCCAGAGTAGACATACTCATGATGTGCATAGTGGCTTACATGTACATGCCATTATATATGGATGAGCTGGACATCAGTGTTGTTATGGCAATTAGAGCTCTCAGGGAGGGTCATACCATTATTCCGATGATTATGGGTATTGTTTTTCCCATGAGATTGTTATGTCCTACTTTTTTCAGACCTCGAAGTGTATAGACGTTGCATCCTGGTCAGTGTTCTTGGCAGGGATTGGAGATCTATTTGACATTCTGCCGTTTATAGGGCTTAACTCTCCCTACAGTTTCATTACTTATGCACCAGGCATGGATTATCTCCCACTAGCTGGTTTGAGCGGCATGACTACCTACCACCCACTAGATGTGATGTCACAGTTTGACCAGTTTCGAGATGTGCATCTTTTTGAGGGGGCATTATAGGTTAGCGTTTGGCTTTTCGCCATTTGTCAGCAGAGGACAGATCCAAGGTTTATGCCTATTGAAATCAGCGTGAGCGTACTGAGTTTTCTGTTAGCCATCCGGGCTATTTGACAGAGTATTCTGCGTGGATGGAGATAGAGACTGCATCGGCTGTAGTAGTATCCATAGTGTCAGGGATTAATTCAGATTGTGTAGAGCCCATGGAGGACATTGATTCTCACACCGAGGAGGAGCCATTCACTGGGTTGTCATCAGATCTTGTAGATTCTCCCAGTACGAGTGCTATTGTGATCCAAAATTCAGCACAATATCTAGAGCAGAGTCTTCATCTGATGACCTTTGAGAGAGATCAGGCTAGGGTCTTAATTTTGACAACTCTTGATGTGAGAGATGTTGCTCTGTTAGAGAGAGATGAGACCTTAGCTCATCAAGAGATCGTTGTTGCTGAGCGGAATGAGGCCATATCGTTTAGAGATGCAGTGATTGTTGAACAGGATATCGCTATATCTGCCCGAGATATCGATGTTACAGATAGTACTATAGTGAGGTCCCTTACTACTGGCATCATTGCAGAGATGGGCACGTATGTTGATGAGCATAGTGCCACCATGTAGTTTGTTGTGGATCTGTTAGCTCGTGTAGAGACCCTTGGGTTGGAGATCACAGCGTTACCTCCTTCTTTTGAGATGGATGCGATGTTGGACTTGATAGCCCGCATACACACTGATTTGTAGATGGGCTAGTATTTTCCTGCACAGACTAGCTTAGCCATTTTGTCATGTACAGTAGATATTGTATATATCAAACAACATTATATATATGGTAGGGAAATATATTTTGATTCACTTGCCTTTTTGTTATGCCTTGTTACTTGCTTGATATTTGCCTTTTCTCCAGGGCTTGAGATCTGGATATATTCTAAACTTCTCCTTGATGGATGGACATTGAGATGTCTCAGGATCTTTCAAAATGGATCGTTGATTTGTATGTATTCCCAACCATCTTTGGTGTCTTGGGACTAGTTTCTATATGTAGATGTGGAGAGGAGTGTGGCTTTCATCTCTGAGGTTGAACGCACCAAAGATGGTTGCCAATACTCCTGTATGGGGGAACCCAGTTAGTTCCATCTCTTATGGATTGGTGTTTCTCTTTGAGGAATCAACCGCAGCTTAAATGGTCACCGATTCTCCCATTTGTGCAAGGAGGTCAGGTAGTTCCATCCCTTTGGTCTAAAGCTGATGAAGTGTGGTGGATTGAAAGATGATCCCAGTACCATTGACAAGTTTTGGTGTTTTGGTAGAGGGTAAGACCGAATCATGAATGGCTGCCTACGTACACATATTGAAGTGGAGATCAGGTCTGTGTAGTTCGAACCTGGTGTAAAGGTTTAACTTTATATGTGGCAAAGGGGTGTAGAGATATTTTTGTTGTTTTTGTAATGAGAAGGGTGTAGAAATTTTTTTGTTGTATCAGTAGACACTCAAAAATTTATGCATTCCTATTACTAACATTGAAGGAGGACAAAGTCGTCTTCCAGAGATAACCCTGGAAGTCAAAGCAGAACAGTCCCGGAGACAACCCTGGCATACTCAGTCTTTACCATCTCAGAGACAACCCCGGGAGACTCAGTTCAACCTCGAAAATAACCCCGAGGCATGCAGTTGCAGTTTCGGAGATAACCCCGAAAATGCTTGTTTCAAACCCCTGCAAAAAGCTTCAACACTCAGTAATAGCCCCGAGGCACTCATTCATAAGCCCGAAGATAACCCCGGGAGGACAGGCACACCTCATAGACAATCCTGAGGACGTTCAGCACGTGCAGCAGCCCAATCTCAGAGATAACCCTGAGCAACGACTGCTAAATCAGCCCAGAACCGCAGATAACCCCGGTAAAGGGGCAAAATCATAGTTTTTCCACCTCAATCCCACAAATGTGCCATCTCAACAACATTTTAACATACATTCTAGACAGCCGTTTCCCACAAGAACCATATCTCTAATCCCGAGTGACTAATACACAAGACAGCACACCGGATAGAATTTGAAGCCTAAAGATCTGGGCATAGAGCCATCTTCCTGAGTTCGTACAACCTCTTATCCCATGTCGTTGTGTATCTCTCGACAACAGCATGTCGTAAAGGGTATTACATGTGACGCCCCCGAATCCGGGTCATCTGACCCTGGTCCGGTCATCACGATAAAATACAAACATCCACCTCTGGATAATATACGTTAACTAAAATGTGGAATATAAAAAACGTACGTCGTTCATTCAAAAGGTGTTACTAGTCCAAAGATTCGATAACCTTAATACAATCTTACAAACATACCCTAAAATAATAATTAGGTTCACATTTCATAACATTAATATAAAATTAGGCATATAGTAAAGTCTGCTCTTGGCGACTATCCTACATCTTTCCTTTACCCTTGTCCTTTCCTGAGGTCTCAGGCTTAGCTACAATATAATTCATGATATAGCAAGGATGAGCAACAAGTTTGCTCAACAAGGTTAAATACAACAATAAGGATATATCATGATGAATGGAAAATATCTGACAATGAATTCAACAATATGAATATCTGAAGGATTCAACAATATGAATATTAGAAGCAAAAATAATAATTGCTTTTAGAATAACTGCTAGTCAAGTAGATTTTGAACTATAACACTCCAATGGAATCAATCGCTAATTGACCCTTTGGTTACTGGCTACAGAATAAGTACTTGAGGGGATCAGCCTCGCATACACCATGTATATGCATAACATTTAAATCTGCTCTTTGTATCTTATATTAGATACCTGGGGTACTCCCCTATCATAGAAGGGGTGTTCTTTCAGTCTAAGAATCCTTACCATCAATTGGTTTAGATAGCTTTTATAAAACTTCATATACTTGTCTGACCGAAAAAAGGTTCTGACTCTATCTGACACAGTTCAAGAATTATAGAATTTTAAATGAAGTACAAGTCCAAGACTGTACGAACTCAAGTGCACTAAGTGTGAATATGAATAATATCGATGTGGAATAATTGTAAGGTAATTAAATCACTTAATAGCATGCTTGGAAATAAAGTTCAAGATTAAACAAATAACTTTTAATTCAATAATAACCTGCTCAATTCAATATGTGAAGGATAGGAAACTTTCACAGTCAAATAGTGAAGTTCAAGGAAACTCGCTCAATAATAATTTAAGTAAAGTTAGGGAACTTGCTTACGATATGCGTCGAAAAAAGTAATGCAAGGGTTTTGGGTACTCGCTCAAGTAAACGAATAAAAGTTAAGGAACTCGCATTGAACATACGAATCATATGAAATTCAAGAACTTGCACAAAATCAAAAGTATGTGTAAGTTTAGGAAACTTGCATGTTTGCTCAGCTACAATATAATTCTAGCTTTAACTACTTGCGTTGAAACGACCTAACGTTATCATGTCGATCATCTCAATTAGTATGTGTAAACTAATACGAGTCTACACTTAAAAGAATCAAGTCATCACATAGTATGCTTCTCAACACATCATATGGCATATTGGTCATATATTACAAGGTAAAGAAATCATATAAGCATGCCTTAAATTTCATAACCAAAACAGAATCTATTTGTGACGTAGGCCGGCGTAGCTGCGCCTGGTCTAGCCGTAGGGATGGCGCAGCTGCGCTGTCCCTTGGCCAGACCAAGGTTGAGCTGCTGCTCTCCTGACTTCAGTCCAACTCTAACATACACCTATACATACATATTAACGTACATTCATTCTAGAGTTTCACATAGCACATGACCATACTTGAGTTCATTACTTCAAGTTTAACTTTCAATTTATATGTCATTAATACATAAAAATCATTAAACTATCATACTTAATACATATGAATCATGTTTAGGAGTATTATAGCCATAACATGACATCTTATTACTTTAGTATCTAAGTACTCACATAATATGCACTTATATTGAAAATATGTCCAATGTTGTCTTTGAAATCATTTTAGCACGAATGATGCAATCCAACACATGTAAGATAAATCTACAACTTTTATCATAAGTAAATAAGTTATGATAAACTTTTTTCAAAATCAGAAACTATATCTCTTAGCATTCATGTTCATTAGCCTTAACTAAGCTTTTCTTTTTAAAGCATCCTCTAGCACAAGGCTAACAAGTTGGTCATTGATACAATAGCTATGGATCACATATCATGATCATTTAGGTTCCAAATCAGTCGTGTATATGGTCTCATAAGTTCAGAACTCATGAACACAAGTTTTCCACAACGTTAGTTTTGAAAACTTTAAGTTTTGCTACAACTTCCTTACTAATCCAAGTTGATTACTTCATGCCACATACGAAAACTCTACATATCATGTTATAGTCCTCTATAGGTATGTGTCTAGGTCATAACATCAAGTTAGTAACACATATAACCAACAGAAACTGGAACTGAGGTTCGGCGCAGCTGCGCTGCACCTTAGTACAAATAGCGCGCAGCTGCGCCATACCTGCACCAGAAACAGAAACAGACTCTATTCTGCAGAGTCTTAGCCACCTTGGTTTCACTTGATCCAAACATGTTCCAAACCATCACTTGAGAGTTCAAACATCTAAGTAAACTTCATAAACATATCGTGGCATGTTAATTCACATTGATTGACAAATAATTGTAGAAATTCCTAAAAATTTGACAAAATCCAACTAAGAACAAAAGCTTAGGATTTATACCTTTTGAAGCTTAATAGACATCCTACACTTTGAATATGCTTCTATGATATGCTCAGCAACTTAAGACTCTCAAACTAAGACTTAACAAACAAACAAAATTAAATTTGAAGCTTGTATATATAGAAGAAGCTTGTACTAGATAATCACATTGCACCAAGGTTGGATTCATGGTGCAAAGAAACAATACATTAGTTAATCAAGAGTTAATCAACCACCCTTATCAACCATTTACTTAGCAAATGATCACCTATTCAATAGCCTTTTTGGAAAATACGTGATTTAGCTTCAAGTCACTCTTCATGTACTTGGTGTCAAACATTTTGGGACAATGAAATAATTCTCAGCATTTGAACAATGAAATGCAATAACATAATGCAACACTTGGTTAAAACCATATATACACATAATATAAACTTTGGTTATATGATATGTACACACAATTCATTTCATACAACATAGGTTATAATGATTTAAAGAGCATACAATGTATTTCCCAATTACAAGGTATCAAGTAGTGCACATACATATAATTCATGTACATTTTCTATTATCATGACTGTTATTATCATAATAACTTAATAAAATCATTATTAATTTAACAATTGATATTATTATATGTCAATAGGGTATACATGAATGTTTATCCACACACTTCATATCATATAATAATATTATTATGCAACTCACATAAATGCAAATAACTCGTACTATATAGTCTCTATATAGTCATATTAATGTGTCACCTTGTACAATATAAAATATATAGTTAACTACCATATAATAAAGGTTTACTATTCATGATTGCACCAATTAATCAAGTAAACATATAATCATTTTAAAAATTATTAATCTTTTACACATTAATTATTATGTATTCATAATAATTATTAATTAACACATTATCAATTAATTACTCATAATTGCAATTAATCAATATGCTCAACTCTTGCTACTATATTCAAATAAATTGAATATTTAATTAATAATAATCCTATCAATTCTTTGATATCAAACTCTTAGGGTTAGTCCACTAATTTAAATAACTATTAGTAACTCCCTTTAATCATTTCATTGATTCATATAATCATATAAGGTTTAAATAGACTCACAAAATTAACTAATTGAAAATTAAATCACATATTTAATTAAATAAGGAGTTTCAAATTTGTGGACGTTACATCCCTCCCCCCTTATAAAAATTTTGTCCTCGAATTGCAAAAATAAGGTTACTCAAATAAAAACGGATAATTCGCTCTTATTTTCTCTTCTAGCTCCCACATAGCTTCTTCTATGGCGTGATTCCTCCAGAGAATCTTAACGGAATGGATAATCTTATTCATCAACTTATGTTCCTTCCTATCTAATATCTGGACAGGAACTTCCACGTATGATAAGTCTTTCTTGACTTGAATTGGTTCATAGGAGATAATGTGCTTGTAGTCTGGTTTATATGGTCGTAATACTGACACATGAAACACATTGTGAATGTGCTCAAGTTCAAGAGGTAACGCTACCTCGTACGCCACTTCACCGACTCGCCTCAAAATCTCGAACGGTCCTATGAACCTAGGGCTCAACTTGCCCTTATTTCGAAAATGAATCTTCCCCTTCCAGGGAGATACTTTCAGAAATGCATAGCTTCCTAATTCAAAGACTCTCTTCTTGCGATGTAAATCCGCATACTTCTTCTGGCGATCTTGAGCTGCTACTAATCGTGCTCTTATCACCATAATGATTTATACCGTCTGCTGTACCAACTCTGGTCCCAATAATCGACGTTCTCCAACTTCGTCCCAGCATAAGGGCGTTCTACAGCTCCTCCCATACAATGCTTCGTACGGTGGCATTCTAATACTAGCGTGATAACTATTGTTATACTCAAACTCTACTAATGGAAGGTGATCCTCCCAACTACCCTTGAAGTCCATCAAACAAGCTCGGAGCATGTCTTCAAGTGTTTGAATTGTCCTCTCGCTTTGCCCATCGGTCTGCGGATGATACGTGGTACTCATTCGTAGTTGTGTCCCCATTCTTTCTTGAAGACTCTTCTAGAAGTTTGAGGTGAATCGCAGATCTCTATCTGATACAATTGATATCGGCACCCCATGCCTCGAGATAATTTCCTTAACATACAATTTGGCTAACTGGTCCAAACTATACTTAATCTTAATTGGCAAAAATTGAGCTGACTTAGTAAGACGATCTATAATCACCCATATGGCGTCGTGCCCTTTCTGTGTAGCCGGAAGTCCCACCACAAAGTCCATTGTGATGTGCTCCCATTTCCATTCTGGAATCTCTAATGGTTATAATAACCCGTTTGGTCATTGGTGCTCTGCCTCGACTTTCTGACAGGTTAGACATCTACTTACGCATTCCGCAACCTCTCTCTTCATGTTTGGCCACCAGAAGTGATGACGCAAATCATGGTACATTTTTGTGCTTCTTGGGTGTATCGAATATCTCGTACTGTGCGCTTCTTGCAAAAATCTCCTCTCTCAGTGCTGGTACTAACAGTACCCAAATTCTTCCTTCAAATCTTAGTAGTCCAGTGCTATAAATCTTAAATTTTAGTTCATCACCTTCAGTCAATTGCTTCTTGATGTTATTGCAATCTTTGTCCTTTTCTTGTACCTATTTAACCTTATATAATAAAGTCGGGCTTGTTGACACTGTAAATAATTGTTCGTCGGTCTCCATCAGATACCTAATTTCCAAGTCTAGTAGTTCGAAATCTCTCACCAATTCTTCTTGAATGGTCAACTTTAATAACTTCTCTCTGCCTTTTCTGCTCAAGGCATCTGCCACTACATTTACTTTGCCTAGATGGTATAGAATCTCATAATCATAATCTTTGATCAATTCTAACCATCGGCGCTGCCTCATGTTTAACTCCCTCTGCGTGAAGATATATTTCAGACTCTTGTGATCCGTATATATCTCACACTACTCGCCATACAAATAATACCTCCAAATCTTTAAGGTAAAAACTATCGCTGCTAACTCCAGGTCATGAGTCGGATATCCTTTCTCATAATCTTTCAGCTGACGTGATGCATATGCAATAACCCTGTCGTGTTGCATCAATACACAGCCAAGACCCTTGTGTGATGCATCACTATACACTATAAACCCTCTCGTGTTGTCCGATAAAGCTAACACAAGTGCTTGACTAAGCCTCTTCTTCAATTCTAGGAAACTTTCTTCACACTTCTCCGTCCAAACAAACTTAACTGTTTTTATGCTAAGATTGGTCAACGGTGATGCTAATTTCAAAAAATCCTGAATAAATTTTCGATAGTATACCGCCAATCTTAAGAAACTCCAGATTTCTGTTGGCGTCTTTGGCTGCTCCCAATTGATAACCGCTTCTACCTTCGCTGCATCCATAGAAACACCATTCTTGTCGATAATGTGCCCTAAAAACTGCACTCTCTGCAACCAAAACTCATACTTGGAGAATTTTGCATACAGCTTCTCCCTCCTTAATGTCTCCAACACTATCCAAAGATGCTCGACGTGTTCTTCAGCTGTTTCTGAATATACTAGAATGTCATCGATGAATACGACAACAAATTTATCCAAATACTGTTTGAACACTCTGTTCATCAAATTCATAAATGCCACTGGCGCTTTCGTTAACCCAAATGACATAACCAGAAACTCAAAGTGTCCATACCTAGTTCTGAATCCCATCTTTGGAATGTCCTATGGCCTCACTTTCAGTTGGTGATAACCGATCCTCAAGTCAATTTTTGAAAAGTACTTCGCCCCCTTCAACTGATCAAATAAATCGTCTATCCTGGGCAATGGGTACTTGTTCTTAATGGTGACTTTGTTCAACTCTCGGTAGTCGATACAAAGTCTTAGCGACCCATCTTTCTTCTTCACGAATAAGACTGGTGCTCCCCACGGTGATACGCTTGGTCGAATGTATCCCTTATCTAACAACTCTTGTAATTGAGCCATCAATTCTTTCATCTCTACCGGTGTCATACGATACAGCGCTTTGTATACCGGTGTTGTCCCTGGTGCCAAATCAATGACAAACTCAATCTCTCTATCTGGTGGCAATTCCGAAATCTTGTCTGGGAAGACATCCACGAAATCCCTTACAATAGGTATCTGACTCAGTTCGCCCTCGACTCGTCGAGTATCAACCACGTGAGCCAAATAACCTATACAACCCTTCCTAAGCAATCTCTGCGCTTGCACCATCGTCAAACAATGAGATTGTCTCGGTGATTTACTACCATAAAATACCACCTTTGACTTATTCGGAGTCTTAAGGTGTACACACTTCTTCTTACAGTCTAATACTGCTCCGTGAACCGATAACCAATCCATCCCAAGGATTACATCAAACTCCCCCAAACGAATCGGTATCAAATCCACTTTGAGCTTAAATCCTCGCAATTCGGCATAACAATTCTTATGAATGTATTCTACTGGAATAATTTCCTTATTTGCTACTTCTTCGTTCATAGGGTGTTCTAATCTCTAACGGGGTAAGTCTAACTGTTTAGTAAATTCTTCGAAAATAAAAGAGCAGGTAGCACCCTAATCAAATAACACGTATGCATCTATATCATTGATCGGAATTATACCTAACACCACGTCCTTAGATTCAACTGCATCCTGTACAGTCATGTTGAACGTTCGTGACATTGGTCTGTTGGCTTGACTGACTGGCCCTCCAATGTTCAGCCCATTGTTGTTGTTGTCTTTGCGGTTGCCGCTAGCTGCCTCACCCTTTTTCTTCGGGCAATCCTTGATTTGATGGTGTGTGGCGCCACACGAGAAACATCCTCCCTTCGGCTTATTCGAACACTGAGGAGCCATGTGCCCCAGTTGTCCGCAATGATAACAAACACTCTTTTCCTTTATGCACTCCCCTGAGTGATTCCTCCCACAGTTGTTGCACTTCATACTTTTCTTTGCCTCCCCTCCGAACTTATTACCTCCCGAGGATTGGCTCTCCGTCTATTTACATTTATTGGGATTGCTGCCTCCGCTACTTCCCCCTTTCTGTCCATCCTGACCGGTCTTCTTCTCTTGTTTGAATCGAGCGATGGCTTCATTGCCTCCTTTGGCAATGATAGCCCTTTCCAAAAGATCAGAGTAAGTCTTAATCTTTAATACAGCCACTGATTTTTGCACCCATAGTTTTAGTCCTAATTCGAACCTCCTTGCCTTCCTGGTTTCCGTGTCAACCTGATGTGATGCAAATCAGGCTAATTCGTTAAATTTTGTCACGTACTCTACGACAGACATACTACCTTGCTTCTGTTCCAGAAACTTAACTTCTGTGACACCCCCAAATCCGGGTTACCTGACCCCGAGTTTGGTATTCACGATCCACAATATAAATAACATTTAACTACCCATTTATTTATAAATAGGAACATACACTTCATTAACTGATATAGTTAATATATTACCCCAGGTTCTCTAACCTTAACATTACAAACATACCCTTTAGTTATACCAAAAAGGGTTCACAAATACAACATAATAATAATGTTACTCTTAACTAATTAATCACTATGTCTTTGCCTTTGTTCTTCACAGCATCTTCTGCAACTTCGTCCCTAGCTGAAAAATTTTATTTAGCAAGGGTGAGCAATAAATTTTCCCCGCAAGTTAAGATATACAATGAATGTATAAGTATCAGAATAATAGACTATCTATTTTGATAGAATGGTACCAAAGTTCGGGGAACTTTGAAATAGCTGAACAATTCGTTAATCAATAACAAGTTTTCTCGTATTCTATGCAATGCAATAATATGATAATGAAAGAGTACAACGCTTTCAAAGTTTCTACGATATTCTATTGAATAAATAAGAATCAATTCTACGTAATAACAAAGTGGAAAATTTTCCAAATTTATGCTGAGTGATCTCACCAGATCTTTGAACTTATTTTCTCGGGTATCTATCAAAGATTTACTTTGATACATACGCAGGCGTATCAGATAACCATAAAGATTAAATCATACCCCTCTGAAAGTATAACAAGTGATCAGCTTTATTATACCCTATATTATGCATAATACTTAATAGCGCGCAATGGTCGAATATACGACCCAAAATGTTCCCTTTATATAAAAGGTTGTTCTTCTCAGTCTCAGAATCAAGATTTTTGATTTAACAACGAAATACTGTGATTTCAAATTCTATCTACTTATTGATCTAGCCGAGACAATTGGCATCGATCTATCAATAACAATTGATTTCTTTTCTCGTATTTATCAAGTTCTAACAAATGTTCGTCTAGCCAGAATAATTAGCTAAGACATTTCTGAATATAATTTGACAATAAACAGGAATTATATGTACTGTCAATATTAGTTTCTACTGATATAAATATCCAACAATAATAATTCTACGAATATATATTTTTCGAATCAGTAATTCAATTTGAATTATTAATCATGCACTAATTGCGAATAATCAACAATAACTTCCCTGACATGGTATAATTAGCAATAATTAACCATAATAATTGAATTAATATAACTCAAGGTTGAGTTAGGAAACTTGTCTTTCACGTTGATTACAACTACATAATATAATTAACTGCGTTCGTAAGACCTATAACCAATAATATCGGTCTCACAATTAGCATAATATTTCAAAACACGTAATACTGTAATTTACAGTCAAACTTCTCCTAGGCACATTACCACATAGCCACATTAGTGTTTATAACCTATATAAACACTTATCAAGTCTAACTAGTCCAGTCTGGTTGGACTTTGGTCTAATCTCGGTGTTCTGGTCACCCTATCCGACAATTAACACATTGATTTTCTAACAATCTTAGTCTCTAAGCTTCAATATTATTTTAGATAAATCAAATATCGTTTATAATTTATAAACAATTATTATAATTTATAATAATTTTTCAAACACTTAAATCATTTCTAAATGATTTAATTATCAAATAATCTTATTATCATTAATATTTAATAATATAAAAATATTAATACCATACTTGTCAAAATAGTAAAGTTATTAATAATAACTTAAAATATTTTTAAATCATTAATATTCTACTTAAATGATTTTTAAAAATAATAAAAATTACTTTTAAATCATAACCATTAATATTTAAATATTAATGAAATTATTATCAAAATATTAAAAGTCATTAATTATAACTTAAAATATTTTTTAAACATTTATCTCATTTTTAAATGATTTTTTTAAATCAATAATACCATTTTTAATTCATTTATTTAATATAATAATTAAATAAATCTAACATCATTAATATTAATATATTAATGAGAATTCTCCAAAAATATTAAAATATATATTTTATAATTCAAAATATTTTCTAACACTTTATTCTTATTTAAAATAATTTTTAAATCATTAAAAATTTTTTTATCTTATTTATATAATTTAATAATCAAATAAATCTAATATCATTAATATTAAATTATTAATGAAAATTCTCCAAAAATATTAAAAGTTACATTTTATAACTCAAAATATTTTTAAATACATTATTCTTATTTAAAATGATTTTTCATAATTTTAAATTATTTTTTTCTAATTTATTTAATACACTAATTAAATAAATTAAATACCTCTAATATTTAAATAATTATAAATATTAAAGAAAAATATTCCAATTGGTCAAAAATTATTTTTCATAATTTAAAATAATTTTTAAAACTATTTTTAATAATTTTTATAATTTATTTTCTATTTTTCATTAATTACCAGAAATCCTGAAAATAAAATAATTCAAAACAAAACCGTCGCTGTAGGCCTTTAGCGACACTTGACTGTTGTCTTAGGTGTTCTTGGCTCAAGAACACTGACAAAGTCAGTGTTCAAGGTCTTCGGTTTGACCGCTTGAAATCCTCTGGTTATGCATGTTCTGGGCTCGCTAAGACACTTATTTGGTAGTATATATGTAATACTATAATTATAAACTAACATCTTGGTTCAACAACAACTCAGATGAAAGATCTGAGCCTTGCAAAACACTGTCAGAGCTGTCCTGGGTTTTCTGGGTAACCCGGAAACCCAGTCAGTTTCGTGGTGCTACTTTGAACCTCAATTTCCAGTTATGATTAATGTTGTTTAATGGTTCCACGCTATAGTACTTATGTCATAGAACATTTACAAAGCAACAAATAAGTTTAACAACAACCGATCCACAAGATATGCCTCGGTCAAACCCTGTCAGAAGCTTTGTTCTTCAATTTTCTGGGTTTCCCAGAAACAGCAAGTCAGTGCCGAGGGCCTAGTTTGACCACCCCCTACTTCAATTCTGTTAGCGATATAAGGAATCTTAAAACATGGATCTATAGGCCAAACAACATACTACAATATGTGTACAACAAAATCAACAAACAACAAACAACCTGACAGATATGGACCTTCAAAGATCTTGTCATACAATATTTTTCACTTTCTGGGTTACCCAGAAAGTGACTGGTCATGCTCAGTCAACCCTCTTTGACCATTAATATCGCACAATCAGGACATCAGATGGCTATAAAACTACTTGCAGATTAAAGACCCCATACCAAATAACAGATCCAAAACATAAAACAAAAAGAATCATAAACAGACACGAATCTGTGGCGCCTGACATTAGCTTGTCAGACCACAAACCATGTTCTTGACAGTTTTGGAAAAACTCGATTTTAAAGCATTTTGATGCTATGGATCTATGTTATATCAATATAGATCATCATTAAACATCATCTAGCAAAGATCTAAACACATAAACAAAAACTTTTTCTTAGCAACATGGATCAAAAATAAAAATTAGGTTTATACCTTCTTTCTTTAAATCTTTGATGTTGCTCTCCAAATCTGATATAGGTGATCAAGTGGATGTTCTAAGGACTGATATACTAGAGGATTTCGTAGCTTTGGATGAGAGAAGGAGTTGGTGAGAGCTAGTTAGCAAATGAACAAATTCTATGTATTTTCTCTCTCTTTAACACTTATATAATATGATGTGTTGCTATGGCTGATGATATGGATGAATTTGCTGTCACATAGGGGCTGGTTGCTGAGATTTTTCATGTCCCAAAATCAGGAGAGTTGGTCAACAACTAAAGGTTTTGGCCATTTTTACAAGTTTCCTAATAAAAATCTCATAAAGGGCATTTTTGAAATTTGATAAATACATTTAATGGCATTCTTGACATTTATTCAAATCCTTAGGATTTAGGGTTTAGGTTAGGGTTTGAACCCTTTAGGGTTTAGCAATTTGATTTTCTAAAATTTCTAATTTAAGTTAAAAAAAATCAAAAATTAATATTTCTAAATTATAATTAGAATTTTTTAATTAGATTAAAATTTCTTAATCATACTAAAATATTTCTAATTAGGATTAATAATTCCTAATTAAAATTGCTAATTAAGCAATTAGGGTCGTAATTGGTCATTAGGATTTACAACCCACGAATTAGGGTTTCTAAATAGAAAAATAAATTTTCTAAATTACAATTAGGTTTGTAAAATAGAAATTAAGATAACTAAAATATAATTAGGGTTTTCTCATCCTGAGATTAGGTTTTCTAATCTCTTCTTAGGGTTTATAAATATTAAACCTTACCCGATCAATCATTGATCAATACTGCCACACAGTACAAACACGTAATCAATAATATAATTATTTTAATTATATTTTATATCGAATCCCTATCCGGACTTAGGATTAGGGTTTCTATTCTCCGTTAAGCATAACTCTACAATATTTTTATTAGTCAATACACAAATTGACCTTCTCGAAACACGTATCACCGATACTTGTCACATAAATTGATAATTAATATTAATATTAATTAAAAAAAAATTATTCGCAAATTCGGATTATTCGAAATCCCGGGTTATCACAACTTCCATATCCTGTTGCATATTCTCTGAGAAGTAATTCTCAAGGAATAGCTCCTTAAATCTGTCCCAAGGAATAACTCTTTCGTCTGCTCGTCCCTTATTGGCCTTCCACCAATAATTAGCTTCGCCCTTTATCATGAAAGTGGCAAAACTCGTCTTCTGTGCTTCGGTAACTCGTGCGACCTCAAACACCTTCTCCATTTCTTCTATCCATGTCTGGGCTTCAATTGGGTTCAAGGTTCCTCGAAACTCTGGTGGTCCTACCAATTTAAAGTCTTTAAAGCTAGCCAAGTGTTGTCCTGCCTGCCCTGCTACTGGCGGGGGTCTGTTTTGCATTGCTTCAGTTAACAAGTTAATAAAGTTCTGCATTGAATCAACATTTTCCCCTCCACCATTGTTAACGGATCCTTCCTCCCTCTGATTCCGCTGAAGTCTCCTAGGCGGCATGATCTGAGGAAAGGAAGAAACCATTAGGCTTTATGTGATATGCTATCCATGTTAGCAATAAGAAGTTTAAGACGTCTATCAATCATTTTTGATTTAAATAAACCACTTCAATATCACAATAAAACTCGATGGATTTCTTCATCCCATCACTTATATACTCTACTTGAGTTTTCTACTAAGGTTATAACCTAGGTTTCGCATTCCTAACGTTTATAACCTACAGCTCTGATACCAACCTGTGACGCCCCCGAATCCGGGTCCTCTGACCCTAATCTGATCATCACGATATAATACAAACATCCACCTCTAAACAATATACGATAACTAAAATACAGAATATAATAAACGTACGTCGTTCATTAAAAAGGTGTTACTGTGACGCCCCCAAATTCGGGTACTTGAAACCCGAACTCGGTGCTTCACGATACCATTTCTATGAGCGAAATTCTACGAATAATAATAATAATATGAATAACAACTTAATTTACATAATTATCAGAGTTTATCTCCCTAGGTACGAGACCTTAAAGTACATTCCATACAATACATGATATTATTTATATATATATCATTGTCTTAATAATATAAACTATTACAGCAACTACCACAAATCTTATTCAGTTAGCTTTCCTTTTCCTTTATTTCTGCACGAGCTTTCTGGTTCTTCAAACTTAACTGAAAACATTTAAATTAAGCAAGAATGAGCATTTGAGTGCCCAGCAAGTAATAACAATTATATATTTTAGCTGAAAGAATTAAATGTTTTCTTTGAAAGACATTTCTACAACGAATTAATAGTTCTGAAGTAAGATGTACCAAGAATAATAATAACATAACAACTCTCTTTCACATTTTTGAAACTACGTATTGACTATAAGTAGGGTTAAGTGACATATCATGAATATTGTTTTCTTTTTTCGAAAAGGTTAAACAGAAATTCATCTGCAAATCGTCATAACTTACGGACACGGGGGTGATCAGCCCGTTGTGTCCTGCATTGATCAATACTACATTTTAAGAACTCTCTCCGCCTTGGGCGCATAAAAGTTTTCCCTATGTAAGGGATGTTCATACTTGTCTGGGTTCTAAAGCAAAGGTTTTATCTTGTTCAACAATAATCTATAATTCAACTATATATATATATATATATATATATATATATATATATAAGGGTAATTGACAAAGGTATATCAACATGTGATTAAATACAATGATTATCCAAGTGGGGACACTTATATAACCATTTTATAGAAATTGACGAACATAATATATATCTGAATTACTATATACTAACATGTTGATAAATAATGAGCGGATATAGAATATGTCGTAGTAGAGTTAATAATATAGCATAATAATAATTTAATTCTGAAACTTCTTACTCTTGTCCATTGCATAAAGAAAATGCAAAGGTAGGATACTTGCCTGATACGCTGCTTACATATTTGTAATTAAGATTTATCGCTTTTCTCACGACCTATCATTAATGAGATCGTTCGTTCGATTAGAACAGTATATAATATCACATAACACTGTCTATTACAGTTAGTACATAACCTAATCATGTTATCACATATGTTTAACAATCATTTATTCAAAATAAACCTTAACACAGTCAGAATATCTAAGTTCGGGTAAAATTCTGAGGCATGTCGGTGTATCGACAGCTTAGTCATGTAATACTTGAGTCTAAGACTCTAATCCGTATCTCAATATCCATACATAGTAGTCATATTATTTTTAAATGACTTAAAATAATTTTAAAACATTTGTCATAATTTGTCATGCAATCGGAATCATAATTAAATGATTTAAACATCAGTCAATTCTATTATCATTAATATTCAATTAATATTAAACTATTAATAAAATCATTGTCAAAATATAAAAGTTATTTATAATAACTCTAAATATTTTTAAAACATTTATAATACACTTAAATGATTTTTAAAACATTTAAATTCATTTTTAAGTAATTATCACTAATATTAAAGTATTAATGCACTATTTATCCAAATATTAAAAGTTATTAATTATAACTTAAAATATTTTTAATTCATAAATATCCCTTTTAAATGATTTTTTTTAAATAAATAAAATCATTTTAAAACTATTTATTTAATATAAATATTAAATAAACTAAATATCATTAATATCAAATTAATATCATTAATATTAAATTAATAATATTTTTTTATGACAAAATATCAAAAGTTATATTTTATAACTTAAAATATTTTTATAATACATTAAATGATTTTTAAAATCATTTATTCTATTTTCCATAATTTATTTAATGTATTAAATAAATATTTAAACACCATTAATATCAATTAAATAGTGAAATTTTATCACAAAATATTAAAATTCCCCACAGATATTCTCAAATATATTCTAACACAATAATATTATTTTTCATGATTTTTCATGAATTAAAAACTATTTTTCAATAATTTATTTAATATAATTATTAAATAAATAAATACTTTTTATATTCCAAAAATATTAAATATTTATGAAATATACTCTAAATAATTAAAAACTATTTTTCATAATTCAAAATTATTTTTCGGAATTTATTTGGTATTTTTAATAATTAAAAACTAATTTTTCTAATTTTTAAATCAATTTCCAGAAAATAGGAAAATAAGTCTGTCGCTAAAGGCCTATAGCGACGCTTGTCTGTCGCTATAGGTGTTCTTGAGCTCAAGAACACTGACAAGGCAGTGTTCAAGGGTGCACGTTTGACCATTAATTCAAGTGTGTTCTTGATGTTTTCTGGACTTGAAATTCAAATTAAAGTTGTATTATTAGTGCATCACTACATGATCCAACAAACAACAACAACATAACAATCATAATATAGCAGATATAAGCGTCCAAAGTGGCTGTCAAGACTGTTCTTCATTTTATGGGTTGCCCAGATTTGAAGAACAGACTGACTGACCACTTTTGATCGCCAACAACTTGCAACCTGCGAACTGTTTTTGTGATCTAATTGTTTCAGTGTGTACCCAACATGTAACTATAGAGGTTTATTACATAAAAACATAATAAAAACGTTAGTACAACAAGATCTAAGCCGGTCAAAGTCCTACCAAAATCACAGAGTATGAACAATCTGGGTTTTCCAGATTGTTCTTCCGGCTGAACGGTCAACTCAGTTTGACCACTAATAGATTCGTTCCTGTTGATGATCTAGGTGATTCTAAGCTTGTAACATGTAGTACTAATGTCAGGCTACAATCTGAAAACAACAACATGGCCAAAACATAACACCACTGCAAGATCAAAGGCTTGCAAAAGCTTGTCAGACTTCAAAAACTGTTCTTCCCAGATTTTTAAAAATTCAAATTTCGTGCACTTTGATGTTATGGATCTAACATATACTAACCCAAATCATCATTAAACAACTTATAACACATATTCTAACACTTAATCATAACATCAAAAAATTAAAAATGGGCAGAAATTAACATAGAATTTAATACCTTTCTTTGATCAATTTTTGATTTCTGGCTTTTGTTTGTTATGGCTGGTCGTGGGGCTGATCTTAGGGACTGATTTGCTAGAGAATTTCGTAGCTAGGAGCTTGAGAGAGTGTAGGATGAGTATAGTTGAAAATGTTAGTGTACAAAAATAATTCTCCCCTTCCAATCTATTTATAGAATGATTTTAGAGGCTTTGGATGCTCAATTGGTGGCTGATTATTGCTGGTAATTGTTATAGTGTCTAGGTGAATTCTAGATGGCCAACTATTTGGAGATTCTAGCAACAATGCTCAAATAATACACTAAAGGGCATTTTGGTAATTTCACCTTAAATCTCAAGGGCAATTTCGTCCGATATAATTAAATATAGTATTAAACCATTAAATTATAATTCTCATAATTTCCCAAATGATTTCCAAGCGTTGGACAATTTAACAGTAATTGTACAATTAAATTCTAATTAAACCCGTTAATTTAAAATTTAGGGTTTTTAATTAGAAAAATAGGGTTTCTTAATATTAACAATTAGGGTTTCCTAATTAACCATTAGGGGTTCCTAATTGTCTGTATATTTTACTAACACATTAATTACGATTTCTAATTTCAACCAATTAGGGTTATTTAAATAATAATTAGGGTTTCTCCTAATTACGGAAATTCTAATATACACAATAAAATTAATATAACGAAATTTCTACTCAGTCTTGAACTCACAACTGAGTTTAACAATTAAGGCTTAAAAATACGATATAAGGTTCATGATATAAATTTATCATAATTAACCAATCATTATCTGTCCACACATATACAGTACATATATATAACACTGAAAATTCAAAATATATATAATATTATATTATTATTCTCATCTCTTGATAAAAATCCAATTTAGGGTTTGGATTCCATAACTGACTTATCCATCGTATACAACATCAATAATCAAGTTAAAATAATTAACTTAAATATTCTGAACAGATTCATATAATAAAATATTTATTATCATAATTCTAATTGTCTCTTCATATATTATTTAAATAATATCCAATCATGTTTTCATGAAAAATAATTAATAAAAACATTTCTGCTTACAGAAATTAATTATCATAAGAATATAATTTGTAGTAATTAATAATTCTAAAAATTATTTCTAATTTTTCAAGTAATAAATATATTTGCATTTATCGTACACATTACTTGACACTTATTCTAAAAAAAAAATTCATATGCAAAAATTCCTTATTTATTTTTATAGAAAATATCGGGTTATTACAGTTACAAGTCCCAAGATTCGATAACCTTAATACAATCTTACAAATATACCCTAAAATAATAATTAGGTTTCACATTTCATAACATTAATATAAAACTAGGCATATAGTAAAGTCTGCTCCTGGCAACTATCCTACATCTTTCCTTTACCCTTGTCCTTTCTTGAGGTCTCGAGCTTAGCTGCAATATAATTCATGATATAGCAAGGATGAGCAACAAGTTTGCTCAACAAGTTTAAATACAACAATAAAGATATATCATGATGAATGAAAAATATCTGACAATTAATTCAACAAATATGAATATCTGAAGGATTCAACAATATGAATATTAGAAGCAAAGATAGTAATTGATTTTAGAATAACTGCTAGTCAAGTAGATTTTGAACTATAACACTCTAATGGAATCAATCGCTAATTGACCCTTTGGTTACTGGCTACATAATAAGTACTTGAGGGGATCAGCCTCGCATACACCATGTATAAGCATAACATTTAAATCTGCTATTTGTATCTTATATTAGATACCTGGGGTACTCCCCTATCATAGAAGGGGTGTTCTTTCAGTCTAAGAATCCTTACCATCAATTGGTTTGGATAGCTTTTATAAAACTTCATATACTTGTCTGACCGAAAAAAGGTTCAGACTCTATCTGACACAGTTCAAGAATTATAGAACTTTAAATGAAGTACAAGTCCAACACTGTACGAACTCAAGTGCACTAAGTGCGAATATGAATAATATCGATGTGGAATAATTGTAAGGTAATTAAACCACTTAATAGCATGCTTGGAAATAAAGTTCAAGCTTAAACGAAAAACTTTTAATTCAACAATAACCTGCTCAATTCAATATGAGAAGGATATGAAACTTTCATAGTCAAATAGTGAAGTTCAAGGAAACTCGTTCAATAATAATTTGAGTAAAGTTAGGGAACTTGCTGACGATATGCGTCAAATAAAGTAATGCAAGGGTTTAGGGTACTTGCTCAAGTAAACGAATAAAATTTAGGAACTTGCATTGAACATATGAATCATATGAAATTCAAGAACTTGCACAAAATCCAAAGTTTGTGTAACTTTAGGAAACTTGCCTATTTGCTCAGCTACAATATAATTCTACCTTTAACTACTTGTGTTGAAACGACCTAACGTTATTAAGTCGATCATCTCAACTAGTATGTGTAAACTAGTACGAGTCTACACTTAAAAGAATCAAGTCATCACATAGCATGTTTCTCAACACATCATATGGCATATTGGTCATATATTAAAAGGTAAAGAAATCATATAAGCATGCCTTAAATTTCAGAACCAAAACATCTATTTGTGACTGCAGGCCGGCGCAGTTGCGCCTGGTCTTGGCTTAGGGATGGCGCAGCTGCGCTGTCCCTTGGCTAGACCAAGGCTGAGCTGCTGCTCTCCTGACTTCAGTCCAACTCTAACATATACCTATACATACATATTCATGCTAGAGTTTCACATACCACATGACCATACTTGAGTTCATTACTTCAAGTTTAACTTTCAATTTATATGTCATTAAAACATAAAAATCATTTAACTATCATACTTAATATATAAGAATCATGTTTAGGAGTATTATAGTCATAACATGACATCTTACTACTTTAGTATCTAAGTACTCAAATAATATGCACTTATGTTGAAAATATGTCCAATGTTGTCTTTGAAATCATTTTAGCACGAATGATGCAATCCAAACATGTAAGATAAATCTACAACTTTTATCATAAGTAAATAAGTTATGATAAACTTTTTTCAAAATCAGAAACTATATCTCTTAGCATTCATGTTCATTAGCCTTAACTAAGCTTTTCTTTTTAAAGCATCCTCTAGCACAAGGCTAACAAGTTGGTCATTGATACAATAGCTATGGATCACATATCATGATCATTTAGGTTCCAAATCAGTCGTGTATATGGTCTCATAAGTTCAGAACTCGTGAACACAAGTTTTCCACAACGTTAGTTTTGAAAACTTGAAGTTTTGCTACAACTTCCTTACTAATCCAAGTTGATTACTTCATACCGCATACAAAAACTTTACATATCATTTTATAGTCCTCTATAGGTATGTATCTAGGTCATAACATCAAGTTAGTAACACATATAACCAACAGAAACCAAAAACTAGAACTGAGGTTCGGCGCTGCTGCGTTGCACCCTAGTACAAATAGGGCGCAGCTACGCCATGCCTGCACCAGAAACAGAAATAGACTCTGTTCTACAGAGTCTTAGCCACCTTGTTTTCACTTGATCCAAACTTGTTCTAAACCATCACTTGAGAGTTCAAACATGTAAGTAAACTTCATAAACATATCATGGCATGTTAATTCACATTGATTGACAAATAATTCTAGAAATTCCTAAAAATTTGACAAAACCCAACTAAGAACAAAAGCTTAGGATTTATACCTTTTGAAGCTTAATTGACATCCTACACTTTGAATATGCTTCTATGATATGCTCAGCAACTTAAGACTCTCAAACTAAGACTTAACAAACAACAAAAATTGAATTTGAAGCTTGTATATATAGAAGAAGCTTGGACTAGATAATCACATTGCACCAAGGTTGGATTCATGGTGCAAAGAAACAATACATTAGTTAATCAAGAGTTAATCAACCACCCTTATCAACCATTTACTTAGCAAATGATCACCTATTCAATAGCCTTTTTGGAAAATATGTGATTTAGCTTCAAGTCACTATTCATGTACTTGGTGTCACACATTTTGGGACAATGAAATAATTCTCAGCATTTGCACAATGAAATGCAATAATGTAATGTAACACTTGGTTAAAACCATATATACACATAATATAAACTTTGGTTATATAATATGTACGCACAATTCATTTCATACAACATAGGTTATAATGATTTAAAGAGCATACAATGTATTTCCCAATTACAAGGTATCAAGTAGTGCACATACATATAATTCATGTACATTTTCTATTACCATGACTGTTATTATCATAATAACTTAATGAAATTATTATTAATTTAACAATTGATATTATTATATGTCAATAGGGTATACATGAATGTTTACCCACACACTTCATATCATATAACAATATTATTATGCAACTCATATAAATACAAATAACTCTTACTATATAGTCTATATATAGACATATTAATGTGTCACCTTGTACAATATAAAATATATAGTTAACTACTATATAATAAAAGTTTACTATTCATGCTTGCACCAATTAATCAAGTAAACATATAATCATTTTATAAATTATTAATCTTTTACACATTAATTATTATTTATTCATAATAATTATTAATTAACACATTATCAATTAATTACTCATAATTGCAATTAATCAATATGCTCAACTCTTGCTACTATATTCAAATAAATTGAATATTTAATTAATAATAATCCTATCAATTCTTTGATATCAAACTCTTAGGGTTAGTCCACTAATTTAAATAACTATTAGTGACTCCCTTTAATCATTTCATAGATTCACATAACTACATAAGGTTTAAATAGACTCACAAAACTAACTCATTAAAAATTAAATCACATATTTAATTAAATAAGGAGTTTCAAATTTATGGATGTTACATTATACACCTCGATCGGATGCCCGAATTGAAGTTTTGAAGGTTCAAACGAATAGCGCTTTGCATGAGTGCACGCATTTCGAGACGACGAGACCCACAGAGCCTGGGGCACCCTGGGCAGCTGCAGGTACACATGCGGCTCCCCCCTCTATAAATAGAGGGCTTGGGGTAGCCATTTTGCAAAGAAAAAAGGTGAGGAAGCCCTGTCCAATTTGCTCTGTACACACTATAAACTGAGTGCTTTCTTATTTCAAACACTTGTGAGCTTATATTTGGATTCTTTTTACCGGTGGGAACCGAGTGTTCATCCATTTAAAGCTATTGAAGTCTTCTTTGGTATTTCACTGTAAGCCTTTTTACATTATCTAAAGCTTTTTCCTCACTTCTTGCACACACTTTTATTCACGTTGAGAGTCGTGTTGCGTGTGTATGCCCGGACTTTGGTCCGTGGCTTTTTATTTCATTTGTATATATATATATATATATATATATATATATATATATATATATATATATATATATATATATATACTATTAAATGAATTCATTTGGGGAGGTATCACACACTCTGGAATCAAAACATTTAACTTACATTTTATTTCATCTGATTTGTTTTTAAACAAAAAATCTTTTACAAAATCAAAGAAATTTTGAAGATTTTGACCATTTTTTCGGTGAAAAAATTTTCCTCTCCTTCTTTGTAAACAAAAATTTTGGGGGTGAAAGGGTTATTTCCTGGATAAAAATTTTGAGGTGGAAATGTATGGAGGTGATGACTCGTCGGAGAAGACGATCAGCAGTTCCATCCGGCACCGGAGGAGACGGATCAGTCAACCGGAGAAGTCGCCGGAGAAGACGACGCAACAGTCGCCGCCGGTCAGTCAACGAAGACGCTAGAGGCATCTTCAATCAGCACTGATGCCCGACAGCCGTCAGATCAGCTTTTGCTTTCTGTAAAGAAAAAGTCTTTTACTTTAGTAAATGTAAAAGTAAAAGTAAAAGAATAACTTTTGCTTTTACTTTATGTTAAATTTTTTTAACTTAGTTAAATGTTTCTTACATTTACCCATGTAAAAGTAAATGTAAAATATTTCTTACGTTTTACTTTTACTTAAGTAAATTACTTTTACTCCAGTTAATGTAATAGTGATTCCTGCGTGAATCAAATAGTAATTTACTTTCAGTTTTTCAATTTAAAGAACTCGAAGTGTTAGAGTTCTTCAGGCTTTTCTTTTACAAGAAAACCTCACCTGAGGTCCGCTCTCCCTTCTCTCTAGAGTTAGCCGGAGACGAAGCTTCTAGCTTCGATATTCTTAGTTAGAAGATGAAGAAGAAGTCCTTCAGTACTTCCTTCTTCCTCAAATAGTTAGTCTAGGAATTAATGTAATCCCTTCCTCAACTGTTTATTAATAAAAGAAAGAGATTACTTTACCGATTCACCGGTCATCTTCTTAATCATTTCTTTTTCTGTTTAAGTTTTTCGTTAAAAAAAAACTTATCCGCTATTATATGGTATCAGAGCCACACGGTTGGTTCTTGATGCTATCGGTGATTTCGAAGAAAAACAGATTGTTCTTGGTTTTTAAACTTTTTCTCAAACTTTTATTTTTCTTGCTCCGCTTTCAATCGCCTGACGTTCGCCGGAAAACACCCAAGATCGCCTTAAGTCCCGATTAGTGCATGTTTGTAAGTCTCTAATAAGAGAGCAGTGTAAGGCCAAAGGGAATCTTTAGATCTATGGGTATGATTCAACGGCAAGTAAGGATTTTTAAGTGGACCTTCAAGAGAAAGAATTTTTGTTTAAACGGTTAAGATTTAGTGAGACTGTTTAGACCGATTTCACTGATAGATCAGGACCAATCGAGTGATCCTTTGTTTCAGATTTCATCTGATTTATTTTTAAACAAAAAATCTTTTACAAAATCAAAGAAATTTTGAAGATTTTGACCATTTTTTTGGTGAAAAAATTTTCCTCTCCTTCTTTGTAAACAAAAATTTTGGGGGTGAAAGGGTTATTTCCTGGATAAAAATTTTGAGGTGGAAATGTATGGAGGTGATGACTCGTCGGAGAAGACGATCAGCAGTTCCATCCGGCACCGGAGGAGACGGATCAGTCAACCGGAGAAGCCGCCGGAGAAGACGACGCAACAGTCACCGCCGATCAGTTAACGAAGACGCTAGAGGCATCTTCAGTCAGCACTGATGGCCGACAGCCATCAGATCAGCTTTTTCTTTCTGTAAAGCAAAAGTCTTTTACTTTAGTAAATATAAAAGTAAAAGTAAAAGAATAACTTTTGCTTTTACTTTAAGTTAAATGTTTTTAACTTAGTTAAGTGTTTCTTACATTTACCCATGTAAAAGTAAATGTAAAATGTTTCTTACGTTTTACTTTTACTTAAGTAAATTACTTTTACTCCAGTTAATGTAATAGTGTTTCCTGCGTGAATCAAATAGTAATTTACTTTCAGTTTTTCTATCTAAAGAACTCGAAGTGTTAGAGTTCTTCAGGCTTTTCTTTTGTAGGAAAACCTCACCTGAGGTCCGCTCTTCCTTCTCTCTAGAGTTAGCCGGAGATGAAGCTTCCAGTTTCGAACTTCTTAGTTAGAAGATGAAGAAGAAATCCTTCAGTACTTCCTTCTTCCTCAAACAGTTAATCTAGGAATTAATGTAATCCATTCCTTAACTGTTTATAAATAAAAGAAAGAGATTACTTTACCGATTCACCGGTCATCTTCTTAATCTTTTCTTTTTCTGTTTAAGTTTTTCAAAAAAAAAACTTATCCGCTGTTATATGGTATCAGAGCCACACGGTTGGTTCTTGATGCTATCGGCGATTTCGAAGAAAAACAGTTTGTTCTTGGTTTTTAAACATTTTCACAAACTTTTATTTTTCTTGCTCCACTTTCAATCGCCTGACTTTCGCCGAAAAACACCCAAGATCGCCTTAAGTCCCGATTAGTGCCTGTTTGTAAGTCTCTAGTAAGAGAGTAGTGTAAGGCCAAAGGGAATTTTTAGATCTACGAGTATGATTCAACGGCAGGTAAGGATTTTTAAGTGGACCTTCAAGAGAAAGAATTTTTGTTTAAACAGTTAAGATTTAGTGAGATTTAGACCAATTTCACTGATAGATCAGGACCAATCGAGTGATCCTTTGTTTCAGATTTCATCTGATTTGTTTTTAAACAAAAAATCTTTTACAAAATCAAAGAAATTTTGAAGATTTTGACCATTTTTTCGGTGAAAAAATTTTCCTCTCCTTCTTTGTAAACAAAAATTTTGGGGGTGAAAGGGTTATTTCCTGGATAAAAAATTTGAGGTGAAAATGTATGGAGGTGATGACTCGTCGGAGAAGACGATCAGCAGTTCCATCCGGCACCAGAGGAGACGGATCAGTCAACCGGAGAAGTCGCCGGAGAAGACGACGCAACAGTCGCCGCCGGTCAGTCAACGAAGACGCTAGAGGCATCTTCAATCAGCACTGATGGCCGACAGCCATCAGATCAGCTTTTGCTTTCTGTAAAGAAAAAGTCTTTTACTTTAGTAAATGTAAAAGTAAAAGTAAAAGAATAACTTTTGCTTTTACTTTATGTTAAATTTTTTTAACTTAGTTAAATGTTTCTTACATTTACCCATGTAAAAGTAAATGTAAAATATTTCTTACGTTTTACTTTTACTTAAGTAAATTACTTTTACTCCAGTTAATGTAATAGTGATTCCTGCGTGAATCAAATAGTAATTTACTTTCAGTTTTTCAATTTAAAGAACTCGAAGTGTTAGAGTTCTTCAGGCTTTTCTTTTACAAGAAAACCTCACCTGAGGTCCGCTCTCCCTTCTCTCTAGAGTTAGCCGGAGACGAAGCTTCTAGCTTCGATATTCTTAGTTAGAAGATGAAGAAGAAGTCCTTCAGTACTTGCTTCTTCCTCAAATAGTTAGTCTAGGAATTAATGTAATCCCTTCCTCAACTGTTTATTAATAAAAGAAAGAGATTACTTTACCGATTCACCGGTCATCTTCTTAATCATTTCTTTTTCTGTTTAAGTTTTTCGTTAAAAAAAAACTTATCCGCTATTATATGGTATCAGAGCCACACGGTTGGTTCTTGATGCTATCGGTGATTTCGAAGAAAAACATATTGTTCTTGGTTTTTAAACTTTTTCTCAAACTTTTATTTTTCTTGCTCCGCTTTCAATCGCCTGACCTTCGCCGGAAAACACCCAAGATCCTCTTAAGTCCCGATTAGTGCCTGTTTGTAAGTCTCTAGTAAGAGAGCAATGTAAGGCCAAAGGGAATCTTTAGATCTACGGGTATGATTCAATGGCAAGTAAGGATTTTTAAGTGGACCTTCAAGAGAAAGAATTTTTGTTTAAACGGTTAAGATTTAGTGAGACTGTTTAGACCGATTTCACTGATAGATCAGGACCAATCGAGTGATCCTTTGTTTCATATTTCATCTGATTTGTTTTTAAACAAAAAATCTATTACAAAATCAAAGAAATTTTGAACATTTTAACCATTTTTTCGGTGAAAAAATTTTCCTCTCCTTCTTTGTAAACAAAAATTTTGGGGGTGAAAGGGTTATTTCCTGGATAAAAATTTTGAGGTGGAAATGTCTGGAGGTGATGACTCGTCGGAGAAGACGATCAGCAGTTCCATCCGGCACCGGAGGAGACGGATCAGTCAACCGGAGAAGTTGCCGGAGAAGACGACGCAACAGTCACCGCCGATCAGTCAACGAAGACGCTAGAGGCATCTTCAGTCAGTACTGATGGCCGACAGCCATCAGATCAGCTTTTGCTTTCCGTAAAGCAAAAGTCTTTTACTTTAGTAAATGTAAAAGTGAAAGTAAAAGAATAACTTTTGCTTTTACTTTAAGTTAAATGTTTTTAACTTAGTTAAATGTTTCTTACATTTACCCATGTAAAAGTAAATGTAAAATGTTTCTTACGTTTTACTTTTACTTAAGTAAATTACTTTTACTTCAGTTAATGTAATAGTGATTCCTGCGTGAATCAAATAGTAATTTACTTTCAGTTTTTCAATTTAAAGAACTCAAAGTGTTAGAGTTCGTCAGGCTTTTCTTTTATAAGAAAACCTCACCTGAGGTCCGCTCTCCCTTCTCCCTAGAGTTAGCCAGAGACGAAGCTTCCAACTTCAATCTTCTTAGTTAGAAGATGAAGAAGAAGTCCTTCAGTACTTCCTTCTTCCTCAAACAGTTAGTCTAGGAATTAATGTAATCCCTTCCTCAACTATTTATAAATAAAAGAAAGAGATTACTTTACCGATTCACCGGTCATCTTCTTAATCTTTTCTTTTTTTGTTTAAGTTTTTCTTTAAAAAAAAACATATCCGTTGTTATATGGTATCAGAGCCACACGGTTGGTTCTTGATGCTATCGGCGATTTCGAAGAAAAACAGCTTGTTCTTGGTTTTTAAACGTTTTCACAAACTTTTATTTTTCTTGCTCCGCTTTCAATCGCCTGACGTTCGCCGGAAAACACCCAAGATCCCCTTAAGTCCCGATTAGTGCCTGTTTGTAAGTCTCTAGTAAGAGAGCAGTGTAAGGCCAAAGGGAATCTTTAGATCTACGGGTATGATTCAACGGCAAGTAAGGATTTTTAAGTGGACCTTCAAGAGAAAGAATTTTTGTTTAAACGGTTAAGATTTAGTGAGACTGTTTAGACCGATTTCACTGATAGATCAGGACCAATCGAGTGATCCTTTGTTTCATATTTCATCTGATTTGTTTTTAAACAAAAAATCTTTACAAAATCAAAGAAATTTTGAACATTTTAACCATTTTTTTGGTGAAAAAATTTTCCTCTCCTTCTTTGTAAACAAAAATTTTGGGGGTGAAAGGGTTATTTCCTGGATAAAAATTTTGAGGTGGAAATGTATAGAGGTGATGACTCGTCGGAGAAGACGATCAGCAGTTCCATACGGCACCGGAGGAGACGGATCAGTCAACCGGAGAAGCCGCCGGAGAAGACGACGCAACAGTCACCGCCGGTCAGTCAACGAAGACGCTAGAGGCATCTTCAGTCAGCACTGATGGCCGACAGCCATCAGATCAGCTTTTGCTTTCTGTAAAGCAAAAGTCTTTTACTTTAGTAAATATAAAAGTAAAAGTAAAAGAATAACTTTTGCTTTTACTTTAAGTTAAATGTTTTTAACTTAGTTAAATGTTTCTTACATTTACCCATGCAAAAGTAAATGTAAAATATTTCTTACGTTTTACTTTTACTTAAGTAAATTACTTTTACTCTAGTTAATGTAATAATGATTCCTGCGTGAATCAAATAGTAATTTACTTTTAGTTTTTCTATCTAAAGAACTCGAAGTGTTAGAGTTCTTCAAGCTTTTATTTTGTAGGAAAACCTCACCAGAGGTCCGCTCTCCCTTCTCTCTAGAGTTAGCCGGAGACGAAACTTTCAGCTTCGATCTTCTTAGTTAGAAGATGAAGAAGAAGTCCTTCAGTACTTCCTTCTTCCTCAAACAGTTAGTCTAGGAATTAATGTAATCCCTTCCTCAACTATTTATAAATAAAAGAAAGAGATTACTTTACCGATTCACTGGTCATCTTCTTAATCTTTTCTTTTTCTATTTAAGTTTTTCTTAAAAAAAAACTTATCCGCTGTTATATGGTATCAGAGCCACACGGTTGGTTCTTGATGCTATCGGCGATTTCGAAGAAAAACAGTTTGTTCTTGGTTTATAAATGTTTTCACAAACTTTTATTTTTCTTGCTACGCTTTCAATCGCCTGACCTTCGCCGAAAAACACCCAAGATCGCCTTAAGTCCCGATTACTGCCTATTTGTAAGTCTCTAGTAAGAGAGCAGTGTAAGGCCAAAGGGAATCTTTAGATCTACGGGTACGATTCAACGGTAAGTAGGGATTTTTAAATGGACCTTCAAGAGAAAGAATTTTTGTTTAAACGGTTAAGATTTAGTGAGACTGTTTAGACCGATTTCACTGATAGATCAGGACCAATCGAGTGATCCTTTATTTCAGATTTCATCTGATTTATTTTTAAACAAAAAATCTTTTACAAAATCAATGAAATTTTGATGATTTTGACCATTTTTTCGGTGAAAAAATTTTCCTCTCCTTCTTTGTAAACAAAAATTTTGGGTGCGAAAGGGTTATTTCCTGGATAAAAATTTTGAGGTGGAAATGTATGGATGTGATGACTCGTCAGAGAAGACGATCAGCAGTTCCATCCGGCACCGGAGGAGACGGATCAGTCAACCGGAGAAGCCGCCGGAGAAGACGACGCAACAGTCGCCGCCGGTAACGAAGACGCCAGAGGCATCATCAGTCAGCACTGATGGCCGACAGCCATCGGATCAGCTTTTGATTTCCTTAAAGCAAAAGTCTTTTACTTTAGTAAATGTAAAAGTAAAAGTAAAAGTAAAAGAATAACTTTTGCTTTTACTTTAAGTTAAATGTTTTTAACTTAGTTAAATATTTCTTACATTTACCCATGTAAAAGTGAATGTAAAATATATCTTACGTTTTACTTTTACTTAAGTAAATTACTTTTACTCCAGTTAATGTAATAGTGATTCCTGCGTGAATCAAATAATAATTTACTTTCAGTTTTTCTACTTAAAGAACTCGAAGTGTTAGAGTTCTTCAAGCTTTTTTTTTGTAAGAAAACCTCACCTGAGGTCCGCTCTCCCTTCTCTCTAGAGTTAGCCAGAGACGAAGCTTCCAGCTTCGATCTTCTTAGTTAGAAGATGAAGAAGAAGTCCTTCAGTACTTCCTTCTTCCTCAAACAGTTAGTCTAGGAATTAATGTAATCCCTTCCTCAACTGTTTATAAATAAAAGAAAGTGATTACTTTACCGATTCACCGGTCATCTTCTTAATCTTTTCTTTTTCTGTTTAAGTTTTCTTTAAAAAAAACTTATCCGCTGTTATATGGTATCAGAGCCACACGGTTGGTTCTTGATGCTATCGGCGATTTTGAAGAAAAACAGTTTGTTCTTGGTTTTTAAACGTTTTCACAAACTTTTTTTTTCTTGCTTCGCTTTCAATCGCCTGACCTTCGCCGGAAAACACCCAAGATCGCCTTAAGTCCCGATTAGTGCCTGTTTGTAAGTCTCTAGTAAGAGAGTAGTGTAAGGCCAAAGGGAATCTTTAGATCTACGGGTATGATTCAACGGCACGTAAGGATTTTTAAGTGGACCTTCAAGAGAAATAATTTTTGTTTAAACGGTTAAGATTTAGTGAGACTTAGACCAATTTCACTGATAGATCAGGACCAATCGAGTGATCCTTTATTTCAGATTTCATCTGATTTGTTTTTAAACAAAAAATCTTTTCCAAAATCAAAGAAATTTTGAAGATTTTGACCATTTTTTCGGTGAAAATATTTTCCTCTCCTTCTTTGTAAAAAAAAATTTGGGGGCGAAATGGTTATTTCCTACTGGATGGCATTTCGTTCCTCTCGCTCCTTATAAATCTTTGGTCTTTTATAAGGATATTCTTATCGAAACGGAGTCAGTATTTATCAAACCTATTTATGCCAACGATGATAATTCCAAGCTTCTTTATCATTCGTTGTATACACATTTTTAATCTAATTTTTTGAATATAACTTATAATATCTCCATAAATTAAATTATCGTAATCAATATATCCTAAATTTTTACTTAATTCTTCTCTAACTTTATGTGCAAATAATGAAGGTAATCCATTAATAAACTTTTCTTTCTAGAATGGCTTATTACTATCATTACGCATCATAACTCTAGAGGTGAATACATCTTTGTACCATCTAAAATCGCTTAGAGTGGGACAAGTAAGATTACTCAATTGATCATGAATTCTCTCTGTGATGTTAGTAGGAGTTCCAATAAAATGTTTAATTATGGTGAAAATTAATGTATTGACCCCATCTGGCGGTCCCATACCAACTTCTTCGTCGAAGATAGGGTTGCCGTCATCATCTCTTTGGATAGCATGAATAATTGATATTCTAATATCTTCTGTGAGATGTTTCTCCCACCACGATCTGAGAATACCAGTGAATCCACTAGCTATTAATTCAACTATATCTAGTAAAGATAAATTGTTGAATTTGGTGATATAGCTATTTGCTACCATTGACATATGATTTAATTTATTAAGGATTTCTTGTTCACTAAATCCATCAATATTCCATTCATATACCTTATTAGATGAAACAGAAAATTGTTTATCTAGATTTCTTTCTTCGAATTGTAGATCCGGAGGAGTAGGTCTAGAATACCAATTTCTGGAAATACTATTGTTATTAACAGTTAATTTATTTAGCTGTTCATTAAGGTTAAAAGCAAATGAGTGAATAGAAGAACTGTCGTCGTCATCATCGGATCCCACTTGATCAATGACAGCAATAGTTCCACTCGGACCAGCTTCAGTTTTAATTTTTTTAAATAACTTATCAATAGACTGAACTAATTCTTCATCTTTATTAGGCAAACCTAATTTATTTCTATTTTCTGGTAATTTTATTAAAGGTTGTTCAATCTTTGGATCAGGTTTTTTAATAATGTTTTCTTAAAATTTTTCTTCAATTCTATCTAGCTGTTTTTCAACAGTTGCTAGATACTGATTACTAAAGTTTAATTGTTCAATTATCTTTTTATCGTCTTTAACTCCATCAGGAATTTTAAAGGGACTAGCTATAACTGAAGTGTTTTTAACTGGAATTAGAACCGTCTCTAAGGGCGGATGAGTAGACGAAATTTTTGATTTGTCTTCTTTGATCCATTATGATTTATTAATAACATTACACTTACTTTGATATTGTTCATACCAGTCGTAAAAAGTAACGTTAATCTCTTCATTTTTAATGAATCTTTTCCATCTATTAACTATCTTATCTCTTTCCTTTTCAGTGGGATGATTAGATCTAAATAGATGTCTTTTTTCTTTATTAGTTTTTGAATTAAAATCTTTTACTAAATTATCCCAATCTAAAATAAATTCCTTTTTAATGACTCTTAATTGATTATGAATAGGGGCATTAAAATCAGACTGCGTAGGATACACAGAAGACGATGGGGAAGAAGAACCTTCGTCTTCATCAGGGTCATTCTGGGTGTAACAGGGATGACTAACTTGTCCTTGATTAAGGATACATTTAAGCTTAATATCTTTAATCGAAGGGTTATTATTAATTATTTCAGAATCTCTTCTAGTATGAATAACTGAAGGAGCTGAAGAGCTGGAAATATCTTCAATAATAACTGGGGCTCTAGTTCGTTCAAAACTAATTTTAACAGTTCCGTCAGAAAACTGTTTGATGTTTTCAATATTCAACGAATTATTAGCTACGGGTTGTTGCGGTAATTCATTTGGCAAAGTCCATTGACTAGGTAAAGTAATATCTTTCCAGAGGATTCTCGGGATATGGATATTAGCATCACTAGTTGAACTCTGAATTAAAACTGTTTGATCTCTAGGACTCTTATTAAGAGCATGAACATTCAAGTTTGACTCATGGTCTTATAGTAGATCCGATAAATCAAAGCAATAGGCTGAGATCCCTCAATCATCTGAGTAATCTCTCCTTCAGTTTTAATATTTAATGTTAATGCTTTAAATAAGTTTTGATCACTAAGACTTAAGGTGAAATCAGGAAAACAATTAAAGTGAATTGGACCATTATGCAAACTTGCTTCCATGGCACCAATTATACTAGGATAATAATTTAAAAATCTGGCGTCTCTAAGACAGAGGTAGATTGATGAATTAATTCCTTTCCTGTTAAGTGGTTTAACTGCAACTTGAATTAATCCTATGTGTATAAAATTATAACCCCTTTTTCTGTGTTTCTTAATAACATCTGGTGATAAAAGGCTACAATTTTCATATTCTTTATTAATTGCAAAAACTCTTTCAATTGTTTTAACATTATAGTCGTTTTTAAATTTGTCTGAAAAAGTTGACTGATAAATTTCTTTAGGGGAAACCCTAGGTATGTTCCAATTATGTAAAACTTGATTAAGGTTTTCATAACTCTGTTCTTCCTGGTTAACTATGTTTGGAACTGGAGGCAAAGTTGACCGGTTACTAACTGAGGAGTTAGATCTGAATAATCTACTCATCTTGACTGTTTTCAAAATAAAATCTGACTCAAGGTTCATTCATTCATACCCCGTTTACCCTAAATAGACTCATACCTATGTTCTATAACCCGACACTGCTCACACACTCTGGAGACTTACAAGGGTTAGACACGAACTAGGTGGACTACAGGTAAGTAAGGTGACTTCAGAACTCTGAGGAAGAAGAAGATTTTGAAAAGAGAAAGATAAGTTTGATTAAATAGATCTATCTAAGCAGATAGAAACAACAAACAACTTGGCTTTGATACCTTTCTTCAACTTGTTTATACTTAACTTCTTCTTTGAGGAAACTTAGGTGGGCAACTTTACAGTTTAACAGGTTCACTGATTTAGAAATTGATTCTTCTTGAATAAATTTTAAATCTCTTTCTTTTGGTTTGATTAGGAATTTAAATGTAATTTTCTTTCCTAAATGTTCACAGCTTAAACCTTTATTACTAGTGGTAAATGGATATAATAAATATATAAATAGTAACCCTAAAATGATTTTATCTGTAAGATTGCGAATTAAAACAAATGAAGTTTTAAAACACATATTTTCTTGACAGATATGCACCTTAGGTAATTTATATTTTATTTCCATATGACTACCATTAGCTGAATTAAGCTTTTCACTAGTCTTCTTGTAATATCTAGTGGGAATAAGACCTTCTTGAATACAGTTCAGGTCTGCACCAGTATCCACTAAGGCAGGGAGCTGAATTGAGAAGGTATTATCAATAACTAAATTAATAGGGATATACCATTTTTGAATGGTAATGTCTTTAATTCTTTTAAGTGAGATACCTTGAATAAAAAGATCAGGTTCATTTTTAGTACCTGATGATTCTGGTTCATCATGACTTTCATCTTTAGAAGAAGAATCATGTACTTGTAGGTCTGACTTTTTATCATCAATCTCTTTCCTTAGATTAGAAATATCTAATTTTAAATTAGAAATTTCTTTCTTCAACTTATTAACTTCATGATTTAACTCAGGGAGGGTAATTTCTTTAGCTGGAGACTTAAATCTCTCAAGTATTTTATTAAGACTAAAAACTGGTTTCTCTTTAGCTCTAAGAACCTTGTCAGTAACTTTTTTATCTTTGTTTAGTAAATCTTTTAGTTGATTTAGATACTGAGTCTTTAGTCCTGGGTCAGTGATCTTACTAATTAAATCAATTAATAATGAACATTCTTCATCTTCTTTCGTAATTACATTAATTCTTTTACAACAATTGTTACTACAGTTTTCTGTACATATAGTAACTTCGTTATCACTATTTGATTCATCGCTACAAGTACTGCTACTGCTAGAAGATTCAGGAATGTCTGAAGCTTCTTCATTACTATTGTTATTTTCAATTCTCATTAACTCCAATACCATTTGGGGAGGAAGCAGGAATAGAAGAAAAACAGACAGAGATGCGCATACAAATACAAGTTAAATTACTAAATAAAATAAGCTTTATTGATCAAGCTATTTACAAGTACAGAAATAAAATTAACTTACAAGATAACTAAAAGAAGAACATTAGATGAAGAGGGGTTGGGTAGGTTTAATAGCGGTGGAGGCTAAAGATTAGTCAGAGAAGGATCTCTGAGGAAGCAGGAATAGAAGAAAAACAGACAGAGATGCGCATACAAACACAAGTTAAATTACTAAATAAAATAAGTTTTATTGATCAAGCTATTTACAAGTACAGAAATAAAATTAACTTACAAGATAACTAAAAGAAAAACATTAGATGAAGAGGGGTTGGGTAGGTTTAACAGTGGTGAAGGCTAAAGATTAGTCAGAGAAGGATCTCTGAGTCTTTCTAAGTCTTCCTAACTAAATGAATTCGATTTCCTTTTATAGAATAAGGAAATGAACTATTACAACATTACTATTACAATGACTGAGGTAAAAGTGCAGGTAAAAACATATTACATTTACTAAAGTAAAAGAAAAGAAAAGAATATGCTTTCGGTGGAAAAGCATATGTCTTTTTTTGACTAAAGGGGCCATGGGGCCAGATATCTAACTGAGTGCTGCTTTTGGTGGAAAGCAGAAGATGCTGCTGGCGAGGCTGCCGGAGCAAAAGATGCTGCTGACGAGGCTGCCGGAGTAGGTACTGACTGGGTTGACTGGGATGCCGGAGCAGGTGCTGATTGAGACGATCAGGCAAATGGATCCGGAGCATCCTGAAGATTGATCGTGCCATAGGGGTCACAATCATCATCCTCATCCTCTAAATTTTGACTATCATTCTCTTCTCTGGATGGAGAAGAAGTTGCTTCTGATTTTTCATCTAACTGGTCTAATCTTGACTGAATGGCCTCAGTGAGGAGCCTTAACTGAGAGCCAGAGTAACCGAAAATGTCAATGACTTTACTGGGACTCAGAAGAGCAACTGATTTTTCTTTTGATTTCTCAGAAGCTTTAACCGAAGATTTACTGGAAGACTATATGACTGGTGTTTTAGTAACTAGAGGGGTCAATGAAAGAGTAGATGGAGAAGGTGGAAATTCCTTCTGAACCTGACCAACTATCCTATCGACTCCGAACTTATCCCACCATTTAATATAAAAACGGCGAGAGACCTGGGAAATTGGGGAGATAACTGTTTGAGCTGACCTAATTCCTATGGAAGAAGGAGGCTGGAATACTGTGACTTCTTGGGTGGCCGTAACGACATATTGCCATTTAAGGATCCAAGGGATTTTATATTTACTGCAAAATATAAGGAATGCAGGAATTTCCTCATATTTCGGGAGATAGTTACTATGATGACAAAAATGCTCAAGTTGAGCCATAAGTGGATCTGGGAAAATTGCATGATCATGAACATGCCTTGTCCACCAAAGAATGAACCACTTAGGAAACTGACTCTTGAATTTTTGGTCGAACTAAAAAAACCAAGAATGACTATGATCATCATTCTGGTGTAGCATGATTTTGAACCAAGCCTCAATATAATCATAATAGCAATAAGGGCTAGCATGATTAGAGAGTGACTTGAGATCTGAAGGATGACTACCCCAATCGGAAAGATTGAAAACCTGTTTAATATACAACGAATGATAAAGAAGCTTGGAATTATCATCGTTGGCATAAATAGGTTTGATAAATACTGACTCCGTTTCAATAAGAATATCCTTATAAAAGACCAAAGATTTATAAGGAGCGAGAGGAAGGAAATGCCATCCAGTAGGAAAATACTGGGCAGCTAATTTAACTGGGTCATTTTTAGGCTTCATGGGTAACTCAATGTGGAATAAGTGCTGATCATATTTAGCACGATACTCTGAAGCTGGGCTACTAGGGTTTGATGAATTTGCTTTAGATTGATTAGCAAAAATATCAAATGGTTTAGGTTGACTAGCAAGAACTGACGCATAGGGCTTGGGAACTGTACCAAGCACCTGGAATTTGTTATGGGTTTGAGTAACTGGATGAGGAACAACAGTTCCTTTTGACTGATTAACTGGGCCTGAGGAACGGCCATGACCACGAGAAGAAGATCCTCCTCTCACACTCATGGTGCTGCAATAGTACCTGTGTTAATGAATTCACGGGTGAGAAAATCAGGAACTGAGTTGTTACCACCTTTAATATACTCAATATCAAAATCAAAAATGCTTAATATGGCTTGCCATCTAGCGAACGAATGCTTAGAGGCAACGTTTTCAACGTCTATCTCAAGAATAAATTTAGCTGACTTGTAGTCTATTCTAACTAAAAAATTTTGATTCAGTAAATCTCTCTAAAATTTCTTAATACATAATAAAAGTGATAAAATCTCCTTTATAATAGTACTGTATTTTAACTGTGTAGGGTTCCATGCGCCCGAATGGAAACGAACAATTTGCTCGTCAGAAGTGGAAGTTAACTTTTGTTTGAGTATGCCACCAAATCCAATATCGGAGGCATCAGTTTCAACTATTTTGAATGATGAATCATTAGAGATGCCAAGGCAGGGCAAAACCTTAACATATTTTTTAACTTGCTGGACGACAGAAGTATGAATGTCAGTCCACGGAGGGGGATTACTTTGTAAGAGCTGAAAAAGAGGCTTACAAATCTTCTTGAGATTCTTGTAGAACTTGCCTATATAATTAAGCGAGCCAAGAAATCTCTGTAGCTGAGTTTTGTCGGTAATCTTATCTGGAAATCTATCGGCAAATTGAATAGCTCTGTCAATAGGCCGAGTAAGTCCGTGATAGAGGATTAATCCGAGAAACCTGACTTTTGTCAGAAACAGACTACACTTGGAAGGTGAAAGAACAAGACCATTGGTTTTGACTGTTTTGAAGAATGAATTCAAATGTTTAATATGTTCTTCAATAGTCTTGGAGAATACAAGAATATCGTCGATGTAAATAATAATAAAATGACTGAAAGGATTCAAAATATTATTAAGAATATTCTGAAATTCACTAGGTGCATTTTTTAGTCCAAATGACTGAACATTCCATTCGTAATGTCCGAAAGGAGTTGTAAATGCAGTTTTATACCTATCGTCGGGATGAATAGCAACTTGCCAGAATCCAGACTTGAGGTCAAATTTACTAAAAATGGTGGAAACATTTAACCTGCTAAGGAGGTCTTCCTTATTGGGTAAAGGGTATCTAATCCATTCTAAAACTTTGTTTAATGGCTTGTAATTAATAACTAGACGAGGGACACCTCTCTCTTTCTCAGCTTCATTGTTAACATAGAATGCTGGATGATAAAAATATGTAACTGCAAGTGCACAGTGTCAAATTGAAGAACTGGCAAGTACAGGTCGAACCCACAGAGACTAGATTAATTCTTTAATATATCCTTAATTAATATTTTAGGCGAATTAGAAATAAATATGGTGGAGAAAATTTATTAACTAAATTATTCAAACTACTAATTAATAACGGAAACTATTAATGAGAAAAGATACCTAGGAATCAGAATCCACCAAATATTAACATAATAAATAATTTCTTATTTCCTAAATCAATTCCCAAATTATTCTCCCTTCCCTTTAAAAATAATGATTCATATAATTAATATGGGCAAGCATAAGTTATGAAAAATTCACAGATTAACTATAACTTATCAAAACCTCGCAATCAATATAAAAATCATATACAATTTATGCGGAGGAAAATATGAAGGCGAAAATAATTAGGCATTAATTTTGGAACGTAAAGAAAATATTATTATGAAATACTTAGTTTCATCATAATCCTAGGTATTAGAAATTTAGCTAGCCACGGAATTAAAAACAAAAACAAATAATATTAGTACTACAATTCGCATGAAATAAGAACAATGATTAAAAAGAGAATTTCTATTATATAAATAAAAGAAACAAATACTCCCTGACAGTAGTTTCACACGTGATTGAAATCAGAGAAAAACAAACTCTAAATATCTTACTCCCTTCTACCTAGTGAAGAACTAAGAAAAAGAAAATAACAAGTGGTGTCCTTCTCTCTAAAACAAGAGGCCTATTTATAGGGAAAATAACTTGGAACCCTAATTGAACTTGGACAGTTTTGTCCCCAATCAATTTCTCAAAAAGATCTTCTAGATATACTTGTCTTCTCTTGTTGGGTTTGACTTGCACACCAAGATTTTTCAACCTTTTTCCTACTCCTTGTAGGATTCTTCTTGGATATTCCTTATATGAATAAAAGCATTAAATATCCCTTGATCACCAAGATTTTGACTTTATTGCAATAAATATTAAATCCTACAAAATAAAATAAAACATATTAATTTAATAAACTAATATAATTAAAAGGACAAAATTAGGGATAATTAAATGTATGAATTACGTGTCTATCAAATACCCCCATACCTAGCTTTTGCTCGTCCTCGAGTAAAATAAAAATAAAATAAAATAAAAATTAAACTACCCCATTTCCGTAGGAAACACGATTGCACTTAGCATGTGCAACAAGCCTTTAAACCCTAAGGTTACCCAAGTGGACGAGTTGTGTCTCGTGAGGGTTTGCAGTGAATATACCCACAAAATTCAAAAATATATTTTTTGGGTTCAACAAATTATGAAATTGAAAGAAAACTTCTAAATATTTATGGGCATTATACATAAGCAAGATTAAATTCAAAATCACACTTTTACCTTATCAAAAATACTCAATCTTCATTTTAGACACCATCTTTCATTAAATCAATTCCATGTGATGCATGCATGTGTATATGATGTAACTCTTAGTAGGAATTTTTACCATGAAAATCAAGCAAGCTCATTTTTTTTCTTTTTTTCCATTTTTTTTCAATTTTGATTCTTGACTTGTGCAATATCTCATTTTCTTAGGCTTTTCAGAGTTACCCATGTAGAGCGAGCATTGGACCAATGACTCCCAAACCAGATAGCTTTAGGGCACTAGGTGTAGAGACACCCCTAAGGGCTTACTTACTCGAGTAACAAAGGCCACAAAATTAGACTAGTCAAGCTGCTTTTATCCATCACACTTTTCAGCGTGAATATCGATGCTTCCCGAGGCTTGGATACCCAGTTATTTCGTTTAATGGACATTGAAGCAGTTATTTATTTCTTCTTCTTTTTTTTCAACTTTTTTCAACTTCATTTTTTTCATTCTTTCTTCTTTTCTTTTCTTCTTTTCTTTTTCTCTTTTTTTTTCTTTGAAATTACTCGAATCATGGTTTATACCCCACAACTAAGAATTAGTGTAAACGTGAAGTGCAAAAATGCTTGTGAAATCAATTTTAATCCGGATGGTGTTTTGAGCTAAGATTTCGCATCTTATCAAAAATTTAAGAGTTCTAAATCTTTCAATCTTACTCATGAGTTTTGCTCCACAAACACTTATTAGAATTAATCCAATGCATAAAAAGTCAAACAAAATTTTTTTTTAATACTTTTTTCGTGTTTTTTTTTTACTATTTTTTCCTAAAAAGAGAAATAAAAAAAATCTAATATAATAATACAAACAAACTCCCCCCATACCTAAATCATGCATTGTCCTCAATGTATGCAAATGAAGAAAAGAGAACAAAGATATGAAAGAATTATACCTTGTATGCGAGGCATTTGTTCTGCAAGAAAATGTGATGAGAAAGAAAACAAATGTACATATCTACAAATTTTATGCATCCTAAAAACTATGCGACTGTAAATGATCAGGGATACAAACAGACAACCTAAAGTGGATTGCGTATGATTTTCAGGAGGTCTGGGTAATTGAAAATAGTTAGAATTTGCAACAGAAGAACAATTGTGAGCATACCCGACTGATTCTTTTAAAATTGAGTCAAAGAATGATAACGAAAAATGATGGTTCCTTTTGAAAAATTCTAACTTCATAAAATCTATCCAAACTTGCCATCCATATTTGTTACCATGGGGCACTAAAACATTTTCATCATTTTGAATAACTGTTAGACCAAGATGTTTAGACACCACTTGATTAACACATGCATTATTTGAAATGGGAGATATGATCTCATTATCTAAACATGGAATATTATCATTGTCCACAACCTTTGGTGCATTTGTTAAATCACATTTAGTGTTTCTGGAAAGCGCTTCGAATGAACCCAAGGTAGACTTAAAATGATCAGAAGAGGATTGAAGGTCAATTTGATTCTCGTGAAAATGCTCAAAATGTGTCAAACTTGATTCAACTATAGGGTCCAATCTAGAGTAAGATTTTTGGGCTGTGGAGTCCAACATCTCGTTGACCTCATTCAAGTATTCAGTTTCATCCCAATTTTGACCAAAATGATTTAGACAAAAGTTATTAATTTCATCTTCCCCCATAAGCTCATTTCCCGACATTTGTTGAATCATATTCACTTCAACGGACTGGTCAAACAAATCACTAGGTTGCTCTCCCACATTAAACACATTTAAGTCAATTGTCATGTTCCCAAATGTCAATTTCATTAGTCCATTTCTACAATTGATTAACGCATTAGAAGTTGCTAGAAATGGTCTACCTAAAATGACAGGAATTTGACTCTTGGGATTGGCAACAGGCTGGGTTTCAAGGACAATAAAGTCAACAGGGAAGACAAAATTACCAACCTTAATGAGTACATCTTCAACTATTCCTTTTGGTACTTTAACAGAACGGTCAGCTAGTTGGAGTGTGACACTTGTCTTTTTCAACTCCCTTAAGCCTAAGGTTTGGTACACAGAAAATGGTAATAGGTTCACACTAGCTCCTAAATCAAGTAAAGCATTTTTAATTAAGGTGTCACCTATGATGCATGAAATAGTAGGACAACTGGGGTCCTTATACTTCACAGGGACTTGACATGACAAGATAGAACTAACATGGGCTGTTAGAAAAGCTTTCTTAGGAACATGAGTGGTTCTTTTATGTGTGCACAAATCTTTTAGACATTTAGCATATGAGGGAACTTGTTGAATGGCATCTAGAAGGGGAATATTAATTTTAACTTGTTTGAACACTTCTAGAATTTTGTCCAACTGGGCTGACTGCTTGTTTGAAATAAGTCTTTGAGGGAATGGGGCTTTTGGTTTAAAGACTTTTTCAATTGACTCAGAAGGTGTGGTTTGATCATCTTTTGACACAAGCTTAGTAGGTGGGCCTACTGACTCAGAGTTTGTGGGCTTTTCAGGTAGGGCTGACTTTAAAGATGGATTGTTAGATTCAACATTTAAAATTTTCTCTTCTTCATTAACAATGCCAGCATGATTATTAAAATAATTTCCAGACCTTAAAGAAATTATAGAATTCACATGATTGACTTGGTTGTTTTCATGTGAATTAGCATGATAAGGTTTTTGATTAGGGACTGGAAATTTTGGATTAGTCTCGGATTGACTAGGAAGTTTACCCTTCTCTCTTTCACTAACAATAGTGGCCAATTGACTCATTTGGATCTCTAGGCGAGAAATGGATTTTATTACAGTTTCCACACTCTTCTCTAAGGTGCTCACACTTTTCTCTAAGGTGATAAGTCTCCTCTCACTTTCATTAGAAAAACCTTGTGGATATTGAGGTGCTGGATTTGAATTTTGGTATGGACCAGGATTTGGCTTTTGATAAGGTTGAAAAGATTGATTTAGAGGCTGATTGACCTGATTTGAAGAGTTATTCGGGTGGGGTCTTTGGTTCCATGCAAAATTAGGATGATTTCTCCAACCAGGATTATAAATGGGTGCAAATGGGTCATTCGCAGGTCTTTGAAACATTGAATTGACTTGTTCATATTCTTCGAGTTGGGACATGACTCTAGGACATTCCTCAATCACATGGCTTGGCGAATTACTTAGACACAAAGGTGTTGGTGTTGAGACTTGGTTCACGTGTGATTGTCCCCTAGTTTCTAAATCTTCAAGTCTTTTAAGTACACCAGCCAACTTAACTTCGGTAGCAATTGAATTATCAATTGTATGAACACCCCTAGATGAACTAGGTTTATCTGTCTCTCGGGTGGTTTCCCATTGCATGGTTTTTTCTGCTAAGTCATCTAAAAACTCCCAAGCCTTTTCCTCATCATTATTCAAAAAATCCCCTTTACACATTGACTCTAACATTGTATTAGTGGGATAGTCTAAACCTTCGTAAACAATTTGACACAATCTCCATTTCTCAATTCCGTGGTGTGGGCACTGGGATAACAAATTTTTAAATCTATCAAAATATTTCCAAAAGGACTCTTTTTCAAGTTGGCAAAATTGATGAATTGCAGTCCTAATTTTAGCAGTTTTATGATTTGGAAAATATTTTTTTAGAAATGTAACAACAAATCCCTCCCAGGTTGATATGGAATTATTTGGTAGGCTATATAACCATTTTTTAGCATTATCTTTTAAAGCAAATGTTATAAATCTTAGCCTAATTGAGTCATCAGACAATTGTTGAATTTTCATTAGGGCACAAACTTCCTCAAATTCCTGAATAAATAAATATGCATCTTCTATCCCTGTGAACCTAGGTAACATATTTATAAAATGTGGCTTAAGTTCAAAATTGTTACCAGTTACCGGTGGTAGACTGATACATGAAGGTTGGGCAGAGCGGGAAGGATAACATCGATCCCTTAAAGAAACAGTTTGTGCGCCCTCCATTTTTCTTAAAGTGAGATCTTTTAAAGTGAAATCTGAAAAATCAAGTGTTCTCACTAATCGGGATGTTTCGTCCCTAATCCACACTTTTTGCATACACTACTTAACAAATAAGCAGATAAGCACAAAAAAAACAAAAAAAACAAAAAAATATAATAAAAAATAAAAATAATAACAATAAATTTACTTCTAAAGTCAACCTAATTAAAATCTAGACAGCTCCTAACTGTTCCAAGTTACACCGCAAGGTCCACCAAATTCGAAATTAATCACACCACTAGCCAGGTAAGTGTAAGAAAGGTGGGAGTCTCTCCGTAGAAACGATGACTAATTGATTAACCACACAATCTTTAGGTGTATACCTTTTGAACCACTTGCCTAGACACCAGTAGTTTGATTAATTTAAAATTCAGACTCCTCTTGAAGTTTCTTGTCCTAATTGAGCTCGAGGGTCCTAGGGGCCAACGTCTACTTGATTTTATTAGGTCATGGTCATGCAAAATGCAAATTGGGTTGTTTGTGGGCCAAGGAAGGGTGATGAAATCCCCACCTTATCTTGTTAAGGGTTGTGCCCTTATTGTTAGATTAAAGAGAAAAATGCACAAATAATAAAAAAACTGTAAACAAATAAAGTGTCCTAAAACTATGTGAATTACGAAAGAATGAGAAATTTTGACGTACCTCAATCCTCCAGCAATCACCACAGTTTATATTTGACAAAAATAAAATAATAATAATAATAAATAAAAATAAAAACCTAACAGGATGTGCTCTACGTGAGTGAATGCATGAATGCGGCAAATAAAAAAATATTAATAATAATAAAAGCTAAACTTTTTTTTTAAATATGGAGATATGAAGTACCGAAGAAAGCGCAGCAACAAAATTTTTATCTTTTCGCTCATTCGACCAACTTTAATAATCCTGAGAAAAAAAATATAGAGTTAAAGCTAATTCGAATAAATAAAAATTAAGGAATAAATAAAAATTAATTTTAGTCCCAGGCAGCGGCGCCAAAAACTTGATGTGATAAAAATATGTAACTGCAAGTGCACAGTGTCAAATTGAAGAACTGGCAAGTACAGGTCGAACCCACAGAGACTAGATTAATTCTTTAATATATCCTTAATTAATATTTTAGGCGAATTAGAAATAAATATGGTGGAGAAAATTTATTAACTAAATTATTCAAACTACTAATTAATAACGGAAACTATTAATGAGAAAAGATACCTAGGAATCAGAATCCACCAAATATTAACATAATAAATAATTTCTTATTTCCTAAATCAATTCCCAAATTATTCTCCCTTCCCTTTAAAAATAATGATTCATATAATTAATATGGGCAAGCATAAGTTATGAAAAATTCACAGATTAACTATAACTTATCAAAACCTCGCAATCAATATAAAAATCATATACAATTTATGCGGAGGAAAATATGAAGGCGAAAATAATTAGGCATTAATTTTGGAACGTAAAGAAAATATTATTATGAAATACTTAGTTTCATCATAATCCTAGGTATTAGAAATTTAGCTAGCCATGAAATTAAAAACAAAAACAAATAATATTAGTACTACAATTCGCATGAAATAAGAACAATGATTAAAAAGAGAATTTCTATTATATAAATAAAAGAAACAAATACTCCTTGACAGTAGTTTCACACGTGATTGAAATCAGAGAAAAACAAACTCTAAATATCTTACTCCCTTCTACCCTAGTGAAGAACTAAGAAAAAGAAAATAACAAGTGGTGTCCTTCTCTCTAAAACAAGAGGCCTATTTATAGGAAAAATAACTTGGAACCCTAATTGAACTTGGACAGTTTTGTCCCCAATCAATTTCTCAAAAAGATCTTCTAGATATACTTGTCTTCTCTTGTTGGGTTTGACTTGCACACCAAGATTTTTCAACCTTTTTCCTACTCCTTGTAGGATTCTTCTTGGATATTCCTTATATGAATAAAAGCATTAAATATCCCTTGATCACCAAGATTTTGACTTTATTGCAACAAATATTAAATCCTACAAAATAAAATAAAACATATTAATTTAATAAACTAATATAATTAAAAGGACAAAATTAGGGATAATTAAATGTATGAATTACGTGTCTATCACTGGACAAGACCATGGTGAGTTACTATGTCTAATTAATCCTTTGCTAAGGAGATCATTGATTTCATTTTTACATAACTCCATTTGTTCATGACTCATTTGAATTGGTCTAGCTTTAGTGGGAATTAAATGTTCTTTAAATTCTTTAGCATACGGTAATCTAACTGTGTGTTTCTTCCTATGCCAAAAAGCATTGGGAGAGTCAGAACATAAGTTTTTTGTTAAATAATCTTTTAATTCACTAATTTTTTCTTGAACTCTGTTACTCTTAAGTTGTTCTTCAACTTGTTTATACTTAACTTCTTCTTTGAGGAAACTTAGGTGGGTAACTTTATAGTTTAACAGGTTCACTAATTTAGAAATTGATTCTTCTTAAATAAATTTTAAATGCCTTTCTTTTGGTTTGATTAGGAATTTAAATGTAATTTTCTTTCCTAAATGTTCACAGCTTAAACCTTTATTACTAGTGGTAAATGGATATAATAAATATATAAATGGTAACCCTAAAATAATTTTATCTATAAGATTGTGAATTAAAACAAATGAAGTTTTAAAACACATATTGTCTTGACAGATATGCACCTTAGGTAATTTATATTTTATTTTCATATGACTACCATTAGCTGAATTAAGCTTTTCACTAGTCTTCTTGTAATATCTAGAGGGAATACGACCTTCTTGAATACAGTTCAGGTCTGCACCAGTATCCACTAAGGCAGGGAGCTAAATTGAGAAGGTACTATCAATGACTAAATTAATAGAGATATACCATTTTTGAATGGTAATGTCTTTAATTCTTTTAAGTGAGATACCTTGAATAAAAAGATCAGGTTCATTTTTAGTACCTGATGATTCTGGTTCATCATGACTTTCATCTTTAGAAGAAGAATCATGTACTTGTAGGTCTGACTTTTTATCATCAATCTCTTTCCTTAGATTAGAAATATCTAATTTTAAATTAGAAATTTCTTTCTTCAACTTATTAACTTCATGATTTAACTCAGGGAGGGTAATTTCTTTAGCTGGAGACTTAAATCTCTCAAGTGTTTTATTAAGACTAAAAACTGGTTTCTCTTTAGCTCTAAGAACCTTGTCAGTAACTTTTTTATCTTTGTTTAGTAAATCTTTTAGTTGATTTAGATACTGAGTCTTTAGTCCTGGGCCAGTGATCTTACTAATTAAATCAATTAATAATGAACATTCTTCATCTTTCTTAGTTAAACATCTCAGCTGAAGACACAGAACATATTAAATAGATCTAACTAAGCAGATAGAAACAACAAACAACTTGGCTCTGATACCAGTAATACTAGTGTTATTAACAGTTAATTTATTTAGCTGTTCATTAAGGTTAGAAGCAGATGAGTGAATAGAAGAACACCTAATTTATTTCTATTTTCTGGTAATTTTATTAAAGGTTGTTCAATCTTTGGATCAGGTTTTTTAATAATGTTTTCTTCAAATTTTTCTTCAATTCTATCTAGCTGTTTTCCAACAGTTGCTAGATACTGATTACTAAAGTTTAATTGTTCAATTATCTTTTTATCGTCTTTAACTCCATCAGGAATTTTAAAGGGACTAGCTATAATTGAAGTGTTTTTAACTGGAATTAGAACCATCTCTAAGGGCAGATGACTAGACAAAATTTTTGATTTGTCTTCTTTGATCCATTGTGATTTATTAATAACATTACACTTACTTTGATATTGTTCATACCAATCGTAAAAAGTAACGTTAATCTCTTCATTTTTAATGAATCTTTTCCATCTATTAACTATCTTATCTCTTTCCTTTTCAGTGGGATGATTAGATCTAAATAGATGTCTTTTTTCTTTATTAGATTTTGAATTAAAATCTTTTACTAAATTATCCCAATCTATATATATATATATATATATATATATATATATATATATATATATATATAAACTGTTGTAGACCTTTGTTTGATGAGCCTGGATTTACATCCAGAGCGTTTATTGCTTATATATATATATATATATATAATGATAAATCGAGCCGAGATTAAAACATATCCTGTACATTTACTGCTTTATTTATATTTCGTCCCGCCTGGAGTTTACTTCATAGCGGTTGATCGGTTTTACTGCTTTATTTACATTTCTTCCCGCCTGGAGTTTACTTTGTGGCGGTTGATCATTATTTACTGCTTTATTTACATTTCCAATCCCCCATGGAGTTGCTTTGTGGTTGTTGATCATCTCTATATATATATTTACAACATTTATATATTTACATTTCTAATACCCCATGGAGTTGCTTCGTGGTGGTTGATCGTCTATATATATATATATATATATATATATATATATATATATATATAACTGTTTACAGCTTTCCTACAAACCGCTACATCATATGAGCCTAGGAATCATGTGATCACCATTTCAGTCTTCTGAATCTAGATTCGGTTCCCGTGATGGACATTTTCAGCTGTACACGACTTGTAAATTTTTCACGGTGTTTGAATTTCCTTAGAAGGCTCCCATGCCCACAAGAAGTTTGGCACTGCTATGTATCTTATTTTCTCGAAGATGCTTCGCATCTCGAAAATAAAAGTAATGAAGCCGAACACATAATAAAATAGAAGTATCAAAGGCCTCAATTACTATTGAGCATAAGGGTTTGAAAAACCTCTTTTACAAAACATCATTACTATATCTTGTTAAAAATGAACTTGTATACAAAATTCAAACCCTTTGTATATAGGTGCAAACGAGGTATAACACTACTTTCAGATAATTGCACATTGATCTACGCGCACACACACATTCAGATAAAGGTTTAAATTAAAAAGTGGCGGTCACCGTGGTAACACGGATGTCGAGGGGTGCCTAACACCTTCCCTCCAGAAAATCAAGCTCCCGGACCTTAACGAATCTTGGTTCCACAGACCAGTCAAGTAGTGTCACATCACTAGGTCAATGTGAAAACCTTTTCTCGGTTGAGTTGGTGCAACCATTTAAAAATACTAACTGGCGACTCTTACAGCCCAATCGTCGACATATACATGTCAGACCTTTTTCACAACTTGTTTGTTCAAACAAATCTCACCTAACATGAGAACACCAAAAGACAAAAGAACAGAAAAGGGACAAATAAAAATCCCAACGTCGACAGGTGGCGACTCTGCTGGGGACTCTAGTAAGAGGGCTTAAGATGCTATTACAAACTTTTTAAAACCTTTATCTGCTTGTGTGTGGATGTTGCATTTACATTTGAATTAATGTGTACGAATGCATTTACTTATTGCACCTAGTGCTTCGCACCATATCTGCTTGTGATATTAGTGCTTCACACATGTTATCATTTCTATACGGTGAGACACGCTGTATGTGAATGTATATTATGTGTTTCCTCCACCAGGAGGCTATCCTGTCGATGTTTGATTACTAGAGTCGTAGGAAGATTAATTCCAACGAGGCTCAGGAAAGGCACCACCCAAATTCGCTCCAGTTGAAAGATTGGATTAACTTCCCGTCAAGTAAATTGTGATGATTTGGGAACCTTCATGCTAAAAAGTCGCGAGAGTAGCCTAAGATAGGTCATGTGACGCCTTCAAATCCGGGTATCTTCCAACCCAACAGATGGTGCTACACGGTGCTACAGTTCACATAAACATTCAATTGAAATGCCTCAAAAGAACGGATATATCTTTTATATATATATATATATATATATATATATATATATCAAAGGAATATTTACATTCCCTAGGTTCTTTACAACTAATACATTGTCTTTGTCATAATATCAATATTATTCCTTACAAAACCTATACTATTACATATGTAATCTACGGGTTTGCCTTCGCCTTCCCTTTATTCTTGTCGGATCCATCGGTCCGTTCGGTCTTAGCTGCATTCATATGGTTCAAGCAAGAATGAGCCTAACTAGCTCAGCAAGTACAACAATTCTACGGAAATAGCATGCTTAAAACATAGGAATCGTATATCTTCAATAACTGAACAATAGTTACGAAGTACTATTTATAATTCAAAATAGCACTTCTTTTCATTCAAAACGTTTTACAACAACCATATTCAGTAAAATATCAATTCTGGTTCAAGACCGTAAGCATTTCATAAGTACTTTCAAAAGGACATTCCGGCACGAAGTCCGTAAGTCCAGCATAGCTTACGAGCACGTCTAGGTGATCAGCCTATAGTACTCTATGTTGATCAACACTACATTCATTAAACGTGTTTACATTTAAGTTGTGGCAACCTCACGTGCCTGTCGTTTGACAACAAAACATTTTAGCATACTCAGTCTTCTTTTGAAAACCACAATAATATTAGTTTAGTAAATCCTTGTCAATACTTGATAGATGATAAGAAATCCAACATAGCATAAGTCTAGCCAAATGAATTGGCTTTTGACTTCATCAGACATTAACTCCTGTGTAAGAATACATGAGTCACAAAGCTTGTCCAGATCGAACTGGAACAAGGGTTAGAGTACTTGCCTTCAGTATCTGCTACAGTTATAACACGTTCTAATTTAAGTCCTTAAGTCTCTACAGTAAATGATAACATCACATAATACATTAGGTCATGAATAAACATACATGGGTCCTAATGAATCTTACCCTTCTTCTCAATTTAAATTCTGACTTAGATCTGTTATTATGGTTTTCAACTTTTCATTACGTCATTCACATTACGTTAACATTCAATTGATTAACAATCTTTAATCATCCTACATTAAGTGTCTACAATGCCTTAACAATGTTATGATTATACCTTAGTTCATTACTAATGAATTCTCTTTCATTCTATACTTGTAAGTATTCTTGTCTGCCAAAACTCTCGGACTGGCGCCGCAGCGCCACACTTAACTTATGAACTCCAATTCTCATGCTTATGACTTATTTTGAACTTAAGTCCATCAATCAATGTTCTCATACTATATTGAATCATACTAACATCATATGACAAACATATGACAAGTTTTGTACAAGTTTATCAACTTATTTAGGTTCAAGTTGCTTATTCATAACTTATTCGGCTTAAGTCCATTGCTTATCCACTTCCCTTATGTTTTTAGCATCTAAGTTTATTTATATTACACTTCTCTTATCATCCTAGTATGATAGAGATAGAAGAGACAAGATCAATTACCTTTGAAGATTACTTCTCTTGCTTTGGAAATCTAACAATGAAAGGTTAAGCTTCAAAGTGCTTATTAGCTCTAACAAATAAGTTGTTTGTGAGAGAGTTTGTTGGATGAAATCTAAACAAGTAAAATAAGAAATCCCAGCTTGCTATTTATAGAGGGCTAAGGTTGGGGCATAATGGTCTTTAAAATATCCCACCTCCTTTACTAACCTCCTTACTATTCATGTCTTAAGGCCTAAGTTTACTTGTTAACCACAACTCTTATCTCTTACTTGGTTATTACATAAAGTTCTTGCCCATCAAGACTACCCATATTAACATGGGTTGCTCCATGGGTCATGGCTAATTCATTGGGCTTGCATTAATAATAGTTTGGGCTTCACTTTATAAACCACTTGGGCTTAGTATAAATCCCACATAGGTTTACACCATTAATCTTATTGGATTTATTCTTTATACAATATTCACTATTCTATTTCATTAGAAATTAATACAAAACATTCTTAAATTAAGTCCACATGCGAAATTTTATGTTTTCTATACTTAGATTATTATTAAATAATCCATCTCGCCTCGATATTATAACATTACGTATTTCTCAAAAGTTCAAACATAATTCCCGAACGATAAACGATGAATAGTATTTTTTGGAAAATTTCTCAGAAAACTTTTATTTTCGTCTTGGAAATTCAAACACTTTAATTCCTTCACATAGTCAAAAGACTATGACGTTCTGACCTTTCTAGGTTATAGAACAACATACATCTTATTAACACATAATAATAACAAATAAAAATATTTTATTCATTAATTAATTCTTTCAAGTATTTTACAAAGGATCCGAATTTCTCGGTCGTTACATTCTTCCCCCCTTATAAAGATTTTGTCCCCAGAATCTCGCCTTTCATTACCTAAACAAATGAGGATAATCCTCCTTTATCTTCTCTTCTAATTCCCACGTTGCTTGCTCGGCATCGTGATTCTTCCATAATACCTTTACCGACGCTATAACCTTGTTTCGCAGAACTTGCTCTTTTCTATTGATGATTTGAATCGGCATCTCCTCGTACGTTAAGTCCTTCTCGATTTGAATAGGCTCAAATTCTATCACGTGTTTATAATCCGGTTTGTAAGGACGTAGCACTGAAACATGAAATACGTTATGTATTCGCTCTAGGTTTGGAGGTAACGCTACTCTATAAGCTACCTCACCTACCCGTTCTAATACCTCAAAAGGTCTAAATCTTGGGCTTAGTTTTCCCTTCTTTCCAAAGCATATCTTTCCTTTCCAAGGAGACACCTTTAGAAATACGTACGAGCCTACCTCAAACTCTCTATTCTCTCGATGTAAGTCTGCGTATTTCTTCTGTCTGTCTTGAGCTGCTACGAGACGCATACGTATCAACTTCACCACTTCCGCTGTTTGCTGCACCAATTCTGGTCCTAGCATTCAGCGTTCTCCCACTTCATCCCAATACAATGGTGTTACGCATTTCCTTCCATATAAAGCTTCGTAAGGCGGCATACCAATGCTTGCATGATAACTGTTGTTATACGCAAACTCTACTAATGGTAGATGATCATCCCAACTACCCTTGAAATCCATGACGTAAGATCTTAACATATCTTCTAACGTCTAAATTGTCCTCTCGTTCTGTTCATCGATTTGTGGATGATATGCCGTACTTAAATTCAACTACGTCCCCAAGTGCTCTTGTTGACTTCTCCAAAAATTTGATGTGAATTGTGGGTCACGATCTGACACAATCAAAACTGGTACTCCATGTTTGGAAATAATTTTCTTAACATAAAGTTTTGCTAATTGATCTAAATTATACTTAACCCGAATTGGCAAAAAGTAAGCTGACTTCGTCAACCGATCCACTATTACCCAAATCGCGTCATACCCCTTCTGAGTAGTCGAAAGTCCCACCACAAAGTCCATCATGATATGCTCCCACTTCCACTCTAGAATTTCTAATGACTTTAACAAGCCACTTGGTCGTTGATGTTCAGCCTTAACTTTCTGACAAGCCAAGCACCTACTCACATACTCGGCTATTTCTCTCTTCATATTCGGCCACCAAAAACTCTATCGAAGGTCTTGATACATCTTAGTGCTACCAGGATGAATCGAGTACCTTGAACTGTGAACCTCTTGCAAAATTTGCTCCTTTAATTCCGTCTCATTCAGAACCCAAATTCTTCCCTTAAATCTTAATAATCCCTCATTATCAAGACTAAACTTAATATCTTTTTCAGTGGTCAACCGCTTCTTCATTTGGTCACACTCATCAGTTTTGAGCTGCACCTCCTTCACTCTCTCTACAATGGTAGATTGTATCTCCGTTGCAAACAGTCTCTGATCCGCTTCTCTCGACAATTTCACCTCTAACTCCATCCTAGCCATCTCTGTTATTAACTCAGCTTGAGCCGTTAACATAGACAACTTCTCCCGACCCTTTCTACTTAAGGCGTCGGCCACTACATTGGCTTTTCCAGGGTGATACAGGATTTCACAGTCATAATCCTCTATCAACTCTAGCCATCTCCTCTGTCTCATATTCAACTCCTTCTGTGTGAAGATATATTTTAGACTCTTATGGTCCGTGTATATCTCATATTTTTTCCCGTAAAGATAATGTCGCCATATCTTTAGGGCAAACACCACCGCGGCTAGTTCCAGATCATGAGTAGGGTAAACTTTTTCATAATCCTTCAACTGCCTAGATGCATACGCAATGACCCTGCCATGCTGCATGAGCACGCAACCAAGTCCTCTATGTGAAGCATCGCTGTAAATTACAAAATTTCCTGTGTCATCGGGTAATGACAAAACAGGCGCTTCACTCAACTTTTTCTTCAGTTCTTGAAAACTATCCTCGCACTTCTCAGTCCATATGTACTTCACCGTCTTCCTCGTCAAGTTAGTCTGTGGAGTAGCTATCTTCGAAAAGTCCTGAATGAACCTCCGATAGTAACCTGCTAACCCTAGGAAACTTCGCACCTCAGTCGGCATTTTCGGTTGTTCCCAATTCATCACGGCTTCAACTTTCACTGGATCTACTGAAATTCCCTCGTGGTCAATGACATGTCCTAAAAATTGTACCCTCTCTAGCCAAAATTCACACTTAGTGAACTTCGCATATAACTTCTCCTTCCTTAGTGTCTCCAACACTATTCTTAGGTGCTCAGCATGATCTTTCGGCGTCTTAGAATAGACTAGAATATCATCGACAAACACCACGACAAACTTGTCCAAATATTATTTGAACACTCTGTTCATCATATCCATAAATGCAGCTGGTGCATTAGTCAACCCAAATGACATCACCAGAAACTCGTAATGACCATAACGAGTCCTGAATGATGTCTTTGGCACGTCTTCATTCCTAACCTTCAGCTGATGATACCCCGTCCGCAAATCTATTTTAGAGAAATACGTTGCCCCCTTTAACTGATCAAAAAGATCATTGATCCTGGGCAATGGATACTTATTTTTTATTATCAACTTATTCAACTCTCGGTAGTCGATACAAAGTCTTAACGATCCGTCCTTCTTCTTGACAAACAGTATCGGTGCTCCCCACGGTGAAACACTCGGTTGAATGTACTTCCTGTCCAACTGTTCTTATAACTGCACCATCAACTCCTTCATCTCCACTGGCGCCATACGATACGGTGCCATGGAAACTGGTGCCGCTCCTGGCACAATGTCTATTACGAATTCGGTCTCTCTATCCGGTGGAAGACCCGGCAACTCACTCGAAAATACGTCCATGAATTCATTCACTATAGATATTTATTCCATGGTCGCTCCCACTCTCTGGGTATCAACTACATAGCATAAATAACCTACACACCCATTCCTTAATAGTTGCCTAGTTTGTGTCATGGTAAGACAACACGAACGTCCCGGTGATTTATTTCCATAAAATATTACATGAGGTTGTCTTAAGGTTCTAATACTTACGCATTTCTTTTGACAATCTATAATTACCCCATGATTAACCAACCAATCCATTTCGAGAATTACGTCAAATTCTCTTAACTTTATTGGTATCAAATCTACCGATAATTCACAACCTCGAATGTTTACACAACAACTCCTATGAATATCTTCAACAGGAATTATCACTTCATTTGCTACCTTAATATTTAAAGGTATAGGCAACTTTTCGGGAAGTAATCCTAATCGTCTAGCAAAATCACATGCGATAAACGAACAAGTAGCACTCGAGTCAAACAGCACGTATATATTTAGGTCATTGATCGGAATAATACCTACGACTACATCCCCTGAGGCCATCGCATCTTGGACGGTCATATTGAAGGTACGGGCCATCGGCCTACCCGGCTGCGCTGGACCCCCAATAGTTAACTTACCACTATTGGTGCCCTTATTCCCGTCCGTCCCCTTCTTCGGGCAGTTCTTTGCCATGTGATCAGTTGACCCACACATAAAGCATCCATAATTCTTCCTCGGACTTGGACAGTTAGGCGCAATGTGGCCCTCCTATCCACAATTGTAACACACGGCCTTACCCTTGAGGCAGACTCCTAAGTGAGTCTTCCCACAGGTTTTGCAAGCCTCCATCCTCTTCTTCAGGTCTCTTAATTTCACTCCGGTATTCCTAGAGCTAAACGTTTTCCTCTTTTGTCCTTTGCCACTACCACTGGCACCTTCAACCTTCACTCCCCCATCCATCTTTCCCTTGTTCTTCTTATCCTTGTGGTATTGGCTCAATGCCTCGCTACCACCTTCGGCAATTATTGCCTTTTCTAAAATGGTCCCAAACGAAGTACTCTGGAATACAGAAATACGGCTACAGAGCCAGGGTTTCAAGCCCTACTCGAACCGTCGAGCTTTTCTCACCTCAGTATCCACTTGGTGTGGAGCGAACCTTGCCAGTTCATTAAACTTGGCGGCGTATTGGGGAACCGTCATGTCCCCTTGTTTTAACTCTAGAAACCGCATTTCTATCCTTCCTTGCATGCTCGTGGGAAAGTAGTTCTCATAAAATATTTCCTTGAACCTTACCCACGTTATCATATCTATTTTGGCCCTAGCTTGATTGGCCTCCCACCAAAAGTTGGCATCTCCCTTCGTCATGTAGGTTACAAAGGTAACCTTTTGGGCCTCGTCGACATTTGCTATCACAAATGCCTTGTCGATCTCTCTCACCTACATTTGGGCTTCGATAGGGTCCGTAGTTTCTTTGAACTCCGGCGGACCCACACTCTTAAAGTCCTTGAATGTAGTAGCTCGTACTACACCAGGATTTACGGGGATATTAGACCCAGTTTGATTAAACGCTGCGGTAAAAAGGTTTAAAAATTCCTGCATGGGGTTAACCGGACCTCCCTCCGGTTGATTTACGTTTGCTTGATTCCGCGGTATTCTTCATGGTGGCATTTTGCTGTTACAATAAACACACATTTCGTTATTATTCATTTTCTGTTAATTAGTTATTATTCAATTTTAAACAATAACTCAAACATTCATTATTCCACATGTTCCAAAAATGAAAGCTTATATTGATTCATGGTAGTATAACACTACCTCAGTTACATTACACAACCTAATCGGATTGCATTACTTTCCCGCAATTATATTCCAAAAATTAGGATTTACAAAAGACTACCCTTGATTATACAAAAGAGGGTTTTACGTCACTACTAGATACAAAATATTTACATATCTAACTACTCTAGCCACTACTAGATCACATCTGCCTTAAGGCATTCTCAAAATCCGCCTTGGCAAGACCGGCAATAATATCACGACTGATAGTATTCCGCGTCTGCCCTGCCTCTACGGGATAACCAGCTACTTGCAACTAGAAGTCCTCATGAGAACTCCTATGAATATAGGACATTCTCCCTATTTTCTGCTTTTTAGTCTTTAGCTCACTCCTAAGCTCAAAGACCTCCTATTTCAGCTCATGGACCTTGTCCTTAGCCAAAACCATTTCATCATGCTCCTATTCCCACATGGATTCCACGTCCATCTTGTCTTCTATCACAGCCTGAAGCTCCACCTTCAGCTCCTTAATCTCCTGACAGTAGTGAATATTTCTATCCAACACTGTCATAAAGAGTGACATCATTGACTCCCCCGGAGCCATCTCTGCTGCTATAGCTATTGGATTAAAGGATACTGCCTCTACCTCTTCCTCTAGCATGCCATCAAACACGGACATATAGTCCAGGCTCTCTGAGTCTTCAGACTCAACCACTACTATCTCGGGATCTGCTGCTATGGGGTTCGGTATGATTTCTATCTGGTTTACCGACCCTTCACTGACTACCTGCACTTCTCTGTTTTCTCCTGACATCTACAACAACACAAAAGTTTGATTAGTAAACGTCAGTAGAATAAAACACATAACATATATAATGCATTTTATAAGGTTAACTTCCATCTTTTATTCTTTGACTTTTCTTAAGGTTATGACTTAAGGTTTTATTTCCCCCCCTTAAGTTTTATAACCTAATGCTCTAATATCAACATGTGACGCCCCCAAATTTGGGTATCTTCCAACCCGACAGATGGTGCTACAGTTCACATAAACATTTAATTGAAATGCCTCAAAAAAATGGATATGTCTTATATATATATATATATATATATATATATATATCTCAAAAGAATATTTACATTCCCCAGGTTCTTTACAACCAATACATTGTCTTCGTCATAATATCAATATTATTCCTTACAAAACCTATACTATTACATATGTAATCTATGGGTTTGCCTTCGCCTTCCCTTTATCCTTGCCAGATCCATCGGCTCGTTCGGTCTTAGCTGCATTCATATGGTTCAAGCAAGAATGAACCTAACTAGCTCAGCAAGTACAACAATTCTAGGGAAATAGCATGCTTGAAACATTGGAATCGTATATCTTCAATAACTGAACAATAGTTACGAAGTACTACCGATAATTCAAAATAGCACTTCTTTTCATTCAAAACGTTTTACAACAACCATATTCAGTAAAACATCAATTCCGGTTCAAGACCGTAAGCATTTCATAAGTACTTTGAAAAGGACATTCCGGCACGAAGTCCGTAAGTGCGGCATAGCTTATGAGCACGTCTAGGTGATCAGCCTATAGTACTCTATGTTGATCAACACTACATTCATTAAACGTGTTTACATTTAAGTTGTGGCAACCTCACGTGCCTGTCGTTTGACAACAAAACATTTTAGCATACTCAGTCTTCTTTTGAAAACCACAATAATATTAGTTTAGTAAATCCTTGTCAATACTTGATAGATGATAAGAAATCCAACATAGCATAAGTCTAGCCAAATGAATTGGCTTTTGACTTCATCAGACATCAACTCCTGTGTAAGAATACATGAGTCACAAAGCTTGTCCAGATCGAACTGGAACAAGGGTTAGAGTACTTGCCTTCAGTATCTGCTACAGTTATAACACGTTCTCATTTAAGTCCTTAAGTCTCTACAGTAAATGATAACATCACATAATACATTAGGTCATGAATAAACATACATGGGTCCTAATGAATCTTACCCTTCTTCTCAATTTAAATTCTGACTTAGATCTGTTATTATGGTTTTCGGCTTTTCATTACGTCATTCACATTACGTTCATATTTAATTGATTAACAACCTTTAATCATCCTACATTAAGTGTCTACAATGACTTAACAATGTTATGTTATACCTTAGTTCATTACTAATGAATTCTCTTTCATTCTATACTTGTAAGTATTCTTGTCTGCCAAAACTCTCAGACTGGCGTCGCGGCGCCACACTTAACTCTTCATCTCGTGCCGCAGCGCAATTTAGCAGTATGCCCTAACACTATTACGGCACTGCTGCGCCACCCATTTGGCCTTGGGTTGGCACCGCTGCGCCAACTTTGTGCCTTAGAAAAATTTTGCAGATTTTAAATTTTACGAAACTCCTGGACGCATAACTTCTTCGTTATAAGTCCGAATTGGCCCGTTCAAAAGCCTACGGTTCATAAATTGAATACTTTATGCGTTCATGCAAGAATTTTATCTATTTGACTTTGTTTACTAAAACTTCACCTATTAGTTCATTTTAACGAAAACGATAAATTTTCATGAACGTTCAACGCTCGTTTCTTTGTTCTAAGTCGGAATCCGGCCATTTTCGAGTCCGCAACTCTATAATGACAAATATGACTTGTCTCCATCGAAAACCAACATTTTCGACTTCAAACACAAAATACGACTTTCATTCCGAGAATTTCACGAATTCGACGATTATCGTCCAATCGTGGGAATTTCGGCAAAACCTCATTACTAATCATTCTAAATGTATTTTAATCAACATATAAACATTTCAAGTTACTTATTATCAAAGTAGGTTTTGACTTATTCTCATAAGTCAATGACTTACTTAACTTATGAACTCCAATTCTCATGCTTATGACTTATTTTGAACTTAAGTCCATCAATCAATGTTCTCATACTATATTGAATCATACTAACATCATATGACAAACATATGACAAGTTTTGTACAAGTTTATCAACTTATTTAGGTTCAAGTTGCTTATTCATAACTTATTCGGCTTAAGTCCATTGCTTATCCACTTCCCTTATGTTTTTAGCATCTAAGTTTATTTAGATTACACTTCTCTTATCATCCTAGTATGATAGAGATAGAAGAGACAAGATCAATTACCTTTGAAGATTACTTCTCTTGCTTTGGAAATCTAACAATGAAAGGTTAAGCTTCAAAGTGCTTATTAGCTCTAACAAATAAGTTGTTTGTGAGAGAGTTTGTTGGATGAAATCTAAACAAGTAAAATAAGAAATCCCAGCTTGCTATTTATAGAGGGCTAAGGTTGGGGCATAATGGTCTTTAAAACATCCCACCTCCTTTACTAACCTCCTTACTATTCATGTCTTAAGGCCTAAGTTTACTTGTTAACCACAACTCTTATCTCTTACTTGGTTATTACATAAAGTTCTTGCACATAAAGACTACCCATATTAACATGGGTTGCTCCATGGGTCATGGCTAATTCATTGGGCTTGCATTAATAATAGTTTGGGCTTCACTTTATAAACCACTTGGGCTTAGTATAAATCCCACATAGGTTTACACCATTAATCTTATTGGATTTATTCTTCACACAATATTCACTATTCTATTTCATTAGAAATTAATACAAAACATTCTTAAATTAAGTCCACATGCGAAATTTTTAGTTTTCCATACTTATATTATTATGACATAATCCATCTCGCCTCGATATTATAACATTACATATTTCTCTAAAGTTTAAAAATAATTCCCGAACGATAAACGATGAATAGTGTTTTTCAGAAAATTTCTCGAAAAACTTTTATTTTCGTCTTGGAAATTCAAACACTTTAATTCCTTCACATAGTCAAATGACTACGACGTTCCGACCTTTCTAGGTTATAGAACAACATACATCTTATTAACACATAATAATAACAAATAATAATATTTTATTCATTAATTAATTCTTTCAAGTATTTTACAAAGGATCCGAATTTCTTGGTCGTTACAGGTCAGCCTCTGATAAACCAAACGCGGAGGAAAGTCTATTCATGCTTTCACATTCTAAAAATTACTTGTGAATTCATTTACTTGTAATTTCATTTCCATGTCAATCTCAATGTAATGAAAAATACGAGGAAAATGTGTACATGCATCCCCTTTATATCAAAACTTGACATACTATCTTGTCCACTAACATCCGTTTCACAGGAAAATATTCCTAAACAGACACATCAAGTGATATTTCTACATTCACTAAGACTAAACTACATAAGTCTTTTTGTAGGGATATAATTGGATCTATTACCCGTTCAAAATCCAAAAAGGTAACGAGCCTACAGCCAAGAATGGCTTCATTCGGCCAGTCTAGTCCTACTCCAGTCTCTCGCGAGGAGTTTGAAGGACTAAGCAACCAAATTACAGAGTTAGTTGTTCTACTTATAGAACTACACAAGTCCACTCAGGGTCCACGAATACCCATACATACAGAATCCTCTGCACATGGAGGAACACAGGGACTGGACAAAGAAATTCCTGTACCTGAATCTTAGTTGGACAAAACCAATAAAACCCCTGAAACCACCCATCTCAAAGAAGATCTAGACTACGATGATATCAGGAAGAAAGTCCTACAAATGGAAGAGGCCATTCGGTCAATCAAAGGAATTAGAACACACGGGAGTGTTTTATATACAGACCTTTGTATCTTTCCTGGGATTCATTATCTAGAGAAATTCAAAACTCCTGACTTTGAAAAATATGACGGGTTAGGAGATCCTTACACACATTTGAAAGTCTTCATTGGGGCACTCAGGTCTTATGCCGAGGATGAAAAGCTCAGAATGCAATTGTATCAGAAGAGTTTGACTGGTGAAGCTAGATCATGGTATAACATATTGGACAACTCAAAAATTCATAGCTGGGAGGAGCTAGCTCATGCGTTCCTCAATCAATACAGTTTCCAAACTCAAATGGCTCCTGACCGGTACCAAATTACCAAGGTCAAGAAACAAGCTAGTGAGTCTTTCAAAGAGTATGCCCAAAGATGGAGGCGTCTGGCTTCTCAAGTTATTCCTTCTATGACTGAGTCTGAGATGGTAATGACCTTCATAGACATTTAGGAAGCTCCTTTCTACGAGAGAGTTTTAGCTGGCAGTGGCAATCCATTCTCCGAAATGATCAAACATGGAGAAATGGCCGAGATGGGATTGAAGTTAGGAAAGATTCAAGACCTTGCCGCTTTGAAAGCTGTTGCTGAGCACATCCAATCTGGAAGCTATGGAAACAACCCCCGGAGGGTCTATAAAAAGAAAGAGGAGGATGTTTCCTTGATACTACAAGGTCAAAAAGGCAGTCAAAGCCTGCCTATTCAGAGGAGAAACTACTCCCCTTTTTCAGCTCAGTCTTTAAACCCTCCATTTCCAAAAGGTGGAGAAGTTAGACGCACTCGAGTGTTCACACCCTTAGGGGACTCGCTCGAGAACATTCTCAATCTTCTGACAACTCAAAAGAAAATTACCCATCTTCTTCCACTGGCCAACCCGAGTGGGAAGGGTTTCAATGTTAGCCGAAAATGTGCTTATCATGCTGGAGCTCCAGGCCATGATACTCAGGATTACTGGGCCTTGAAGCATAAGATCCATGATTTGATTGACAATGGTGAGATCGTGGTAACTAAACCTGACCAACCCCACGTACAAGACAACCTTCTTCCTCAACACAAAGAAGAAGAGGTTAACATGATTAATTGGAGTAATGGACAAACTTCCCATTACAGTGGTGGATCCTCCCAAGCCAACAAGGATAACACTGACAAATGGGATTATGTATAATTCCAGTTTATGATGGAACAAAAAATGAACGCTTTGTGTGAGCAAGTTAATCAATTGGCAGAACTGGTGGTCCATCAGTACTAAGTCACACGTCAATTATTCAGCCAGGAGCATGCTAGCCTCCTTCCTCTTGTTACAAACACTCCACCGCGTACTCCAAAAAATGAAATGCTGGAAGATAAAATTACAAAAAGAGCAAATGCCAAAACCCATCGGGACTTAGCCAATAAAAGGGAGTTTACCTATATAGGCCAACCGATGGATGAGATATTGCAGATGCTGATCAATGAAGGAAGAATCACAGCTCTGCTACCTCCAATCAACCCGCGTTCGAGATGGTTTGATTTTAATGGAGTGTGCCAATATCACTCCCACTCTCGCGGTTATAGCACTGAAGAATGTTGGGCACTCTGCCACCTTATTCAGAACCTAATTGACAGCGGTGTCCTACAGCTGGCAGATAATGACACTATTTTACTGGAGAGTGGGGCCACATTTCCTACAAAGTGGAAGCAAGTCGTAGCAGTTATATCCTTTGAGACAGATTCAGCTACCCCTTCATATACAATTCAACCTATTTATCTCAAGGGTATTGAAACTCCTTTGAAAGTGGTTGCGCCAGAGACAATCATCTTACCATTCAGACTACAATATCCTGTTGTCAGCCTACAGAAAGTTCCATGGAATTATAGAGAGGTGATGAAGCCTACCATCAAATCAAAGGGAAAAGTTCCCATGGAGAAGATTAAAAAATTCCTCCATACTATGGGACATAATGAAGCCAAGGTGGTTTTAAGCTTAAAAGAAGCTCCACAACAGGTTTCCATACTGGACTTGGTATTCTCCTCAGAGGATCACCTGAAAGTATTACTAAGAGTTTTAGAAGAAGCTCATTTACCAAAATCAGTTGATGTTGAAAAGCTTCGTCACCTAGTAGATCACATTTTTAACAACAATGTGATATCTTTCATTGACGATGACATACCTCCTGAAGGAACGGGTCATTGCAAACCGTTGTACATAGCAGTTATTTCCTCCGGATATGTGGTAGCAGAAGTATTAATAGATGGAGGATCATCATTGAATGTTTGCCCTTATGCCACCTTGGAGAAGATTAATATAAATCTTAACATGATCCGAAGCAGCCATACGGTTATCAAAGCTTTTGATGGATCCCGGCGCAATTCTGTCGGAGAGATTGAATTACCTGTGGAGATTGGTCCACATACATTCTGTGTATCCTTTTATGTGCTCAAAATAGCTACAGGATACAACCTGCTCTTAGGAAGACCATGGATTCATATGGCTGGAGCCGTCACGTCCACCCTTCATCAGCAGCTTAAATACATCATTAACAACATCCTAGTCACTATTAATGCTGAACCAGAATGTCCTGAACAAGGTGACATCCCACTCATCAGTTTCAACGAAGTTGAGCCTATCAGCTTCCATGCCCTGGAGGTGAGCAACACTCACTACCATCCCATTGGGGCGCCACCTCTTATACCCAGAATATCTATCGAGGTAATGTCGGTAAGTCAAGAAATGTTATTTTTAGGTTATCAACCTGGACAAGGGTTGGGCAAAAAATATCAGGGCATTAAGCGCCCAATTCAAGTTCCTAGTCAAACAAGGACAGCCGAACTAGGCTATTCTCCTAGCTCCAGTCACAGGATTCCTCACAGACACAAATATGTTCCTTCATCTTCAGCCATACGGTGATTGCCACAACCTACATGAGCTGAATCAATACAGACTTCAGTTAAGGTTCCTGCCCATGTGATGACCATGTTATTTCCAAAGCCGATACCGGTCAAAGGAAAAGAAGTTTTGATATTGGATTCGAAGGCAGAGGAAAAGGATCGGAGGCGTAAGCAGGACATTGCAAGATGCTTATCAAACATATGCATCTTAGTCCACACGGACAGTATAAATAGAGTCACCCCAGACGATGATTATCCAGATATCACGGTCATCATTTGGGAGAAGGAGGAAGACAACAGCCCCTTCATCACAGTCGTCCACCAGGACTTCACCCTGGGAAATTGGAGCAGCACTCCTTGCATTTGCCGATGAGGTTAAAAAGGGCAGAAACTCCCTCTGCCCTGTAGATAGCAATAACTGCTTACTTTTCTATATAGTATTAGCAGTTACTTTTGTCATTATATTCTAACACTTTGTATGATTAAATAGTTTCATATATTAAGTGAAAGCATTTTGTTTTAGGACTCTAAAGTTAGATGTGCCTAAACCTGCTGATGAGGTGCCTATTCTCCACGAGGACTATAACTTTGATGTAAAGTTGGACTCAAACTTGATGGAAATACAAGAGGACTATGAGATACCTTAGGAGATCAAAGAATGGGTCGAAGACAAACCTAAGCCAAATCTTGATCAAACCACCTCTTTTAACCTCAAAAACTCAGAAAACCCCAAAAAAATCCAGATTGGTACGGACCCCACTCTAAACCAAAGGAATGATATGGTTACTCTATTGACCCAATTCCAAGATGTGTTAGCATGGTCTCATGAAGACATTGTCAGTTTGTCTACTGACATTGTTATTCATCGCCTCCCCATTAAAGAGGGATTCAAGCCAGTCAGGCAGAAGCTCAGGCGATTAAAACCTGAGTGGAGTTTAAAGGTTAAAGAAGAAATTATGAAACAATTTCAAGTCAGCATCATCATGGTGCCAACATACCCTGAATGGCTATCCAACATAGTCCCCGTCCCCAAACCTGGAGGAAAGGTGTAACAACCCGATATTTTCTATATAATTAAATTAGAAATTTTGCGTATAATTTTTTTATTTATTTTAAGGATGAGGATTTGTACAAGATAGTGTGTATATGTATTTATGTGATAAATAAAAATATATTTATTACACGAATAATTAAAAATATTTTATTTCAGAATTATTGATTATTATAAAGTATATTCTTATAATAAGTAATTTTAAAGTAGAAATATTTTTATTATTTATTTTACATGAAAATATAAGTATATATTATTTAAATAATATATGAGATGCTAGAATTATTATAATAATTACTTCATTTTACTATATGAATTTATGTTAGATTAGTTAAGTTAATTATTTTAACTTAATTAATAATGTGATATATGATGAATAAATCAGATATAGAATCCAAACCCTAATATTAGATTTTTATCAAAGAATAAGAATAATAATATAATAATATTATATTTTGATTTTTTAGTGCTATAAATATGTACTGTATGTACGTATTGATAATGGTTGGTCAATTATGGTGTATAATGTCAAAACCCTAGCATTAATTTATTTAATCCTATTTTTAAAATTAAATGAGAAATTCAAGACTGTTATATAACTGTATTATATGATTTATGTTGTGTATTAAATGATTAATTAGGTAAAACCCTAATGAAAATCTAGAAACCTTAATTAATCTTTAGAAAAATCCTAATTATAAAACCCTAATTTGAAACCTAGACTGGAGTTTGTGATCAGTCAGAAATTGTGTTAATATGATTAATATCATGTATAGTAGATTTTATTGCTAATTATGGAAAACCTAATTAGTAATTTAAAACCCTACTATCTAGAAACCCTAATTTGGTAATTAGAAACCCTAATTGTAATTTGGTAACCCTAATTATCAAAATAGTAAACCCTAATTGTTTAATTAGTAAGGTTAATTGCAATTAGTGATATTAAACCCTAATGTTCCTGTATAAAGTAATTAGAAAACTAATTTAATTAAGGAAACCCTAATTTCAAATTTTTAGAAACTAAAATTTTACATTTTTCAAACCCTATCTAATTGCTAAATCCTACAAATACTATGTACTAAACCTTAAGGTTAAACCCTAAGGGTCAAACCCTAAGGGTTTGCAAAGATTACATCAATGCTATTAAAATTCCAAGCCAATTGACCAAAATACCCCTTGCATTATTGAAGCTAATGTATAGCTTTTGACCTTAGGTGAAGTTGGTGACCAAATCCAACAACCCCATGTGCTAAAAACTCCAGCAACCAGCCACTTGTATCAGCCATTCATTGCATCTAACTTCTATATATAGATTGGAAGAGAGAGAAATGGCATTTGTTAACTTACTTTTGCCCCAACACTCAACTAAACTCTCTCAAGCTCCACACCTCCGAAATTTCTTAGCATATCAGTCCCAAGACCAGCCCCACTAACACGCATCACAAAAATCAGAAGCCAGAATTAGAAATTAATCAAAGAAGGTATAAAACCCTAGCTTGAAAAATCTGTCCATTGATCCCATGTTAGATGTTGTTTTTTTTATGTTAAACATGTTAGATGTAGTGGATAATGATGATCTGGGTTGCTAGATGTTAGATCCATAACATCTAGAGGCTCGGATTTGAAGATTTCAAAAATCTAGAAAAAAATTTCTTGGTGGTCTGACAATGAATGTTAGTGGCTCTAGATTCTTGCATGATCATGATTTTTGTTGTTTGATGTTTTAAATATGTAGTCTGTTATGTACTCTTTGATCTGGATCAAGAAACAGACTTAGATTTGGTCTAGATTGCATGATATTATTGGTCAAAGGTCGTTGACCGACCATGACTGGACCATTTCTGGGCAACCCAGAAACCGTGAACTAGCGTCTGATAAGTTTTGTTGGCCCTGGATCTGTCATGGTGTTGTTGTTTTAATTCTGTTTTTGTACCTAAGTTGTAGATTGTTATGTGTACTATAGATGCATACATTAAGATCACTAAATAATCAAGTGGATTGAACTCAGTGGCCGGTCAAACTAGCCAAGTCGATCATGATCTCTGTTTTCTGGGTAACCCAGAAAACATATGAACATATCGACTGACATGGTTTGACCGGATACTAACAGATGATTCGGTTGATGTTATTTGTATATTATGTAATAGATCTACTCTCTTGCATGCTAGCTACAACCTGGAACCTTTAGATCACAATAAAAACACTTAGATCACAAGTTTTGGAAGCCCAAAAGTGCATAGTCGAACTGTTCTTCATTTCTGGGCAGCCCAGAAACGAAGAACAGCCTCTGACAGCTACTTTGATGGCTCAAATCTCTTTAATTATGTGATGTATGAACATGTTTGTTGTTGTATCTTGTAGTCTTGCATTAGTTCTACACGATCTGCCCAACAACATGCCTAGAAACACAATACACACTGAATTATTGATGGTCAAACATGGTCCCTCGAAACTGGGTATGAAGATCTGGGTTTGCATGAAGAACACGAAGAACACCTATAGCGACGGTTCTGTCATTATAGGCAGTCTTTAGTGACAATTATTTTCGAAAATTAATTATTTTAATTAAATAAATAGAAAAAAAAATTTAAATTATTAAAAATACATAATAAATTATTAAAAATTATTTTAAAGTCCAAAAATTAGTTTTTAATTATTTTTAATATATTTCATAAATATTTAATATTTTTAAAATATTAAAGGTATTGAAAAATCATTTAAAATTATATAATGATATAAGAAAATATTTTAAGTTATTTTTAATGGCTTTTAATATTTTGTGATAAATTTCATTAATAAATTAATATTAATGATAGTTAAGTTATTTAATAAATAAATTAAATAAATAAATTAAAAATCATTTTATTATTTTAAAAATCATTTTAAATAATAGTAAGGTATTTGAAAATATGTTAAGTTATAAAATATAACTTTTAATATTTAAAGGTAAATTTTATTAATTAATTATTATTAATGATATTAAAGTTATTTAATAATTATATTAAACAATTTAGTTTAAAAATAATTTTATTATTATAAAAAATTATTTTAAATGAAAATAAAGTGTTTAAAGATATTTTAAGTTATAAAATATAACTTTTAATATTTAAAGGATAATTTCATTAATAAGTTAATATTAATGATATTAATTTAATATTAATGATATTAGATTTATTTAATAATTATATTAAATAAATAGTTTTAAAATAGTTTTATTAATTTAAAAATCATTTAAAAAGGATATAAATGAATTAAAAATATTTAAAGTTATAATTAATGACTTTTAATATTTTTAGAAATAGTACATTAATATTTAAATATTAATAGTAATTATTTAAAACTGATTTTAAATGTTTTAAAAATCATTTAAGGGTAATATGAATGTTTTAAAAATATTTTGAGTTATTCTAAATAACTTTAATATTTTGACAACGGTTTCATTAATAGTTTAATATTAATTAAACATTAATGATACTTGAATTATTTAATATTTAAATTATTTAATAATGATTTCGATGTTTGAAAATTCATGATAAATTATAATAAATATTTTAAAAATTATTATAAGTTATTTAAAAATAATATGACTGATAATTACAGTTATTGAGCTACGGGAAAGAGTCTTAGACTCGATAATTATCGGATAAAATCGTCGATACACCGACATGTTTTAGAAATTGATCTGGACTTAGATAGGTTGACTTGATAAGTATTTATTTGTGATTCAATGGTTGTTAAACATATGTGGCAATGTGATTAGGTAATGTGCTGACTGCAATAAGCAGTGTTATATGTTACGATATGTTATTCTAATCAGTAAAATAATCTTATTAATGATAGGTTGTTATATAAAAGATAAAACTAAGTTGCAAGTTGTAAGAAGCGTACCAGGCAAGTATCCTACCTTTGCAATTTTTTTTATACAATGGACATGAGTAAGAAGATTCAGAATTATATTATTATTGTATCAGGATATTAACCCTATTGTTATATATGTTATATCCAATCATTGATTATCAACATATTACTATACTGTAATTCAGATATATATATTATGTTCGTTAATTTCTAAATATGGTTATACAAGTGTCCCCACTTGGATAATTATTGTATTTAATCACATGTTGATACACATTTTTCAGTATATATATATATATATATATATATATATATATATATATATTGACTTATAAGTTATTGTTGAATAAGATAAAACCTTTTTATATCCAATCAAATTATTTTGGTTCGGATTCTAGACTAAGTATGAACATCCCGATCAAGGAAAAACTTTTATGTGCCCAAGGCGGACAGAGTGAACGATAACATCGTTCTTGTATGTAGTATTGATCAATATAGGGCATAACGGGCTGATCACCCCCCGTGCCCGTAAGTTATGACGGTTTGCGGATGAAGTTCTGCTAAACCTATTCGAAAATTGAAAACAATGTTCATAGTATGTCACCTTAACCCTACTTATAGTCAGTACGTAGTTTTAAAAATTTGATAGAGAGTGGTTATGTTATTATTATCAGTTCAGATTACTTCACAACTATTGACTTGTTGTAGAAGGGTAGTACAAAGAAAATATTTAATCCTTTCAGCTAATATTTATAATTTTTATTACTTGCTGGGCACTCAAATGCTCATCCTTGCTTAATTTAAATGTTTTCAGCTAAGTGTGAACAACTAGAGGGCTCTGCCAAGAACAAAGGAAAAGGGAAAGTTGTTGAATGAGGATTATGCTATATATTATGTAATAGTTGATATTATTAGGACAATGATATATTTTATCTATCATGCTATGTAATGAATGTATTAAAGGTTACGTACTTGGGAGCTAGACTCTGATGCATATGTAAATTAAGTTAAATATTTATATTATTGTTATTATTATTAGTATTATTCCGCTCATAGAAATGGTATCGTGAAGCACCGAGTTCGAGTTTCAAGTACCTGGATTTGGGGGCTTTACAGGTTGGTATCAGAGTTTAGGGTTAGAAACCTTAGGTGGGATAGACCTTAGGATATAACCTTACAACAGAGGGAAACGTTGAAAATACAAATAACTCATATAGAGTTTAAAAAGGAGATGAATTGGATAAATTCATCGTCAAACAAAATAAAAGATAACTTATATAAAGCTATTATTTAATGTGTGTATATATTATATGCTAATCAGGATGATTTATATGTGTAGATGTCAGGTGGAAAAGGCTTGTTATATGCTTATAGCATGAAGAAAGATCAAATCCATACACCCGAGCTAATATCGAAGCCAATAGCTGAAATAGAGGCTCACAATGAATCCCACTTAGATGAGGTGGTTATTTTGGAAAATGTAGTACCAGATCCGGAGATGGTAGAGCTGACAGATAGTGATTCAAACACTAAAGTTAAAGCTGATCAAGCATCAACGGAAGTGCAGGATCTGAGGAACAAGGTTTCTTCTCTGGAAAAGCTGTGGAAAATAGAAAAGCTGCTAAATAGTCAATTGCGAAAAGCCTTACTAGAAACAATGGAAGAACAAGATAAGCTTAAAATCTAAATTTATCATATGGGAGCCACTAGCAACATATCGTGTACAGCTCCGAGCAATAAGGGGAAAAGAAAGATGGAAGAATATGAATTAGGAAAATCCGATAAGAAGAAAGGGAAAAGAATATGTTACATTTGTGGCTATGAGGGACATACCACTTTGTATTGTCCTGACTATAAACCAGAAGCATGTTTTATCTGTTGGATAGAAGGTCATCAGGCAAAAAGCTATCCAAGAAAAAGGCGTAGTGAATAGCTAGTATAGGTTCTGTTGTGTAGGTCTGTTTAATGTAATATATATGATAAGTATGTTTATGTAATGTAATGTTCCCAACTTTTGTATTAATCATGGTTGTAAATCCCGACTTTTGTAGTAACAAAGGGATAGCTGATGTTTAAAGCATTATGTGCTATGCTATGTAAAGTATTCGTTAAATGAATATGAATATATGTTTAAGTAATGAAATAAGTTTAATATATTAAACTTATATGATAAGGTTTAGAATGTAAGTTAAATTTATGATTTAATTTAATCAGATAATGCCACCAAGACGTCGAACTCGAAACCAAAGGGCAGAAGAATCTGTCAACAACGCTGAGGGACAACAACAAGCAGACCCGATGCAACACTTTGTAAACATGGTAGCACAAGCTATGCAATAAGGAATGCCAGCCGTAGGGAACTAGCCGAATAACCGCTTGGCGAACTTTAAAGATTTTAAGGCTGTAGGACTGCCGAAATTCAATGGTATAACTGACCTTGTTGAAGCCCAAACTTGGGTTAAAGAAATTGAAAAAGCATTCGTGATAGCTAGGGTAGCTGAGCGGTAAAAGATCGTCTTTGCCACCTATATGATCAAGGGTGAGGTAAATTTTGGGTGGGAAGCGAATCAGGCGAGGGCAGGAGAAGGTGTAGTTACATGGGATAGGTTTAAAACACTATTTTTTGAAAACTATTTTTCATCTAGTATGCAGGCTAGGATGGAGGTAAAATTTTTAGAGTTGAAGTAGGAGAATATGACGGTGTCAGAATACGCCGCAAAATTTAATGAGTTAGCTAGGTTTTCTCCGCATCAAGTTGATACGAAGGCTAGGAAAGCAAGAAGGTTTGAGCTGCGATTAAAACCCTGGCTCTATAACATGGTGGCAGTGTTGCAGATTCCTACATTTGCAGCACTCATGAAGAAGGCTATTATTGCCGAGGAGGGGAGTAAGGCCATGAGCCTCTACAACAAGGTGAGGAAGAACAAGGGTAAGGTCGAAGAAACTGGGAAGATGGGAATTAATAGTGGGAGCAGGAGTAGAGATGGAAATAGAAAGGTGAACAACTTTGGGAATGTGCAGGTGAAGCAAGAAGGTGTGAAGAAACAGACTGTGTCGTGTAAGAATTATGGAAAGAACCATACAGGTGAGTGTTTAAAGGGAAAATTTGTATGCTACAAGTGCAGGTAAGAGGGCCATATCTCTCCCAACTGCCCCAATCCTAGGGTGAACAGTGGATGTTTTCTATGCGGGTCGACTGAGCACAAGGTGAAGGATTGTCCGAAGAGGAGGACGGAGGCAAGAAGTATGAATACTGACACTGGCAGCGGGACTTTAGCAATCATGGGACCTACGTCATCGAGTAAGCCAACCAAATCAACATCAATGGTCTTCAACATGACGGTGCAGGATACGGCGGCAGCTGGCAATGGAACTCCAGGTATTATTTGTATAACTTTTATTTTCTTATACATGATCTTCATATATATAGTAAATTATTTTATAAAGAAATTTTGAGAGAGGAATTTGAATCCTTTTAGAAATCAAATTTTTCCATTTAATCAAATTGACAAGCTTTATGTGAATAGTTAAAGGTCAGTTCGATCAAATTTGGTCGAGATCTACTTGCGAAGATTGTGTGTGCTATGTACCCTTGTATGTATAGGTTTTAAAACGGTAATTCCGAGGACGGAATCTTTATAAAGGAGGGTGAATGTAACAACCCGATATTTTCTATATAATTAAATCAGAAATTTTGCGTATAAATTTTTTTTTTATTTTAAGGATGAGGATTTGTACAAGATATTGTGTATATGTATTTATGTGATAAATAAAAATATATTTATTACATGAATAATTAAAAATATTTTATTCCAGAATTATTGATTATTATAAAGTATATTCTTATAATAATTAATTTTATAGTAAAAATATTTTTATTATTTATTTTACATGAAAATATAAGTATATATTATTTAAATAATATATGAGATGATTTTTAGAATTATTATAATAATTACTTTATTTTATTTTATGAATTTATGTTAGATTAGTTAAGTTAATTATTTTAACTTAATTAATAATGTTATATATGAAGAATAAATTAGATATGGAATCTAAACCCTAATGTTGGCTTTCTATCAAGGAATGAGAATAATAATATAATAATATTATATTTTGATTTTTCAGTGCTATAAATATGTACTGTATGTACGTATTGATAATGGTTGGTCAATTATAGCGTATAATGTCAAAACCCTAGCATTAATTTGTTTAATCCTATTTTTAAATTTAAATGAGAAATTCAAGATTGTTATATAACTGTGTTATATGATTTATGTTGTGTATTAAATGATTAATTAGGTAAAACTGTAATTAAAATCTAGAAACCTTAATTAACCTTTAGAAAAACAGTAATTATAAAACCCTAATTTGAAACCTAAACTGGAGTTTGTGACCAGTCAGAAATTGAGTTAATATGATTAATATCATGTATAATAGATTTTATTGCTAATTATGGAAAACCTAATTAGTAATTTAAAATCCTAATATCTAGAAACCATAATTTGGTAATTAGAAACCCTAATTGTAATTTGGTAACACTAATTATCAAAATAGTAAACCCTAATTATTTAATTAGTAAGGTTAATTGTAAATAGTGATATTAAACCCTAATGTTCATGTATAAAGTAATTAGAAAACTAATTTCATTAAGAAAACCCTAATTTAAAATTTTTAGAAACTAAAATTTTACATTTTTCAAACCCTAATTGCTAAATCCTATAAATACTATGTACTAAACCTTAGGGTTAACCCTAAGGGTTAAACTCTAAGGGTTTGCAAAGATTACATCAATGCCATTAAAATTCCAAGCTAATTGACCAAAATACCCCTTGCATTATTGAAGCTAATGTATAAGTTTTGACCTTAGGTGAAGTTGGTGACCAAATCCATCAACCCCATGTGCTAAAAATTCCAGTAACCAGCCACTTGTATCAGTCATTCACTGCATCTAACTTCTATATATAGATTGGAAGAGAGAGAAATGGCATTTGTTAACTTACTTTTCCCAACACTCAACTAAACTCTCTCAAGCTCCACACCTCCGAAATTTCTTAGCATATCTGTGACGCCCCCAAAATAGTTATACATCACCCATCTTGAGTCGCCAAATACATGGTACAAAATTCAAATACAACTTAATTATACAACAGTCGTGTAAAATACGACAAAACATAATCTAAGAGTTTTAATAAGAATATTGTCATCTAGACAATATCCACACTCAATGGAGTCCTCATTACATTTATTATCACACTATTTAACAAAATAGTGAGGACTACTAATGCTATCATCTGGACCTACACTCCGTTTCCTGACTAGTCCCGGCTACGTTCTCATTTCCTGAAGAGAACAGTGAAAGAAAGGGTGAGCTCAACTAGACCAGTAAGAAATATTATGACTAAGATAATGCAAAATAAATTATCATTAGCCTTCAACAATGTTAAACTGATAGAATATAATAGACAACAAGTTTAACTGCAGCGGAATAAGCAATCCATTAGAAGAGTCAAGTAGAGCATAATATCTACTATCTTCTATGATTAAAAATGTTTTCATCAATTTTTATTGCTGAGACTCAGCTTAATAAATAAACTACATCATCGAATCATCCCTGTACTACGGGCCAAAGATATTCATTAAATCATCAATGGTCATGACTATACCGAATAATCCCTTGTCATAATCATACCAAAACTGTCCATCAATGCACTACAGGCCACTGAGGACTTTTACCACATCATTTATAACATTACAGGTCATGATTATACCGAATGATCCCTGGTTATAATCATATCAAGTCCATCTATGCACGTAAGCTAAAGATGACTTTCATCACAATATAAGCATGAGAATGATGACAATGACATAATAATTCAATAAAACATGTTCAAGAATAAATTTTAAAGATTTATAAGTTAATTTATCCTGAAATCAATAACGTCCAAATTGTCAACATGATACTGCTTTGTGGAGTAAAATTCAAGAATGCTCAGAAGAATATTTCCATGAAAAGATACTGGATGAAGCGCAAATATCAAGGATATTCCACTAATTTCATGGAGTATATAAGCCAAAACTTTAACCAACTTAGTATAATAGAATATATGAAAACGCAAATGGATTTTTGCCCGCCATGCGGTAATCCACATAGACAGATCATTTCCACAATTTAATAAAGAATGAATACGAATGATCATTCACCATGCATGCGGTAATCCACATAGACAGGTTATTCTAATAAAATAATAAAGAATGGAATAACAGAAGAATTCACCAGGCGTGCGTAATCCGTACAGACAGGTTATTCCCACAAAATGATAAAGAATGGAACCAGGTCATGCGTAACCCGAACAGACATGATATTCCAATAGAATAATAAAGAATGGAATAACAACAGAATTCACCAAGCATGCGATAGACCGCACAGACAGGTTATTCCAACAGAATAATAAAGAATGGAATAACAACCCTTACGAGTATTGAAAGAAAATAACTCTCTTCATGAATACGAAAGAAATAATACCCCTTACCTTAGAAAAACTGGATACTGAAATAGTGAGGTAACAGACTTCTCTTCTTCTTTCTCTCTATATTAATTGTTCTATAGCTTTCTCTCCATTGCTATTCTAAATATTCTCGGATGTCATTTTCAAATACTACCACAAAATAAGGGTTAATTAACATATCACATATTATCCCTATACTCTGACCGGCCAATTAAATATCAAATAAACTTAGGTAGGCCATACTAGCGAAGGAATTCCCCGTCTCTCCCCTCCTAGTTTTTGTCTCACATCTCAGCCAGGGATCATATCCCTAAGCTTTGATACCAACTGTGACGCCTCCAAAATAGGTATACATCACCCATCTTGAGTCGCCAAATACATGGTACAAAATTCAAATACAACTTAATTATACAACAGTCGTGTAAAATACGACAAAACATAATCTAAGAGTTTTAATAAGAATATTGTCATCAAGACAATATCCACACTCAATAGAGTCGTCATTACATTTATTGTCACACTATTTAACAGAATAGTGAGGACCACTAATGCTATCATTTGGACCTTCACTCCGTTCCCCGACTAGTCCCGACTGCATTCTCATTTCCTGAAGAGAACGGTGAAAGAAAGGGTGAGCTCAACTAGCCCAGTAAGAAATATTATGACTAAGATAATGCAGAATAAATTATCATTAGCCTTCAACAATGTTAAACTAATAGAATATAATAGACAACAAGTTTAACTGTAGCTGAATAAGCAATCCATTAGAAGAGTCAAGTAGAGATTGATATCTACTATCTTCTATGATTAAAAATGTTTTCATCAATTTTTATCATTGAGACTCAGCTTAATAAATAAACCACATCATCGAATCATCCCTGCACTACGGGCCAAAGATATTCATTAAATCATCAATGGTCATGACTATACCGAATAATCCCTGATCATAATCATACCAAAAATTATCCATCAATGCACTACAGACCACTGAGGACTTTTACCACATCATTTATAACATTACAAGTCATGATTATATCGAATGATCCCTAGTCATAATCATACCAAGTCCATCTATGCACGTAAACCAAAGATGACTTTCATCACAATATAAGCATGAGGATGATGACAATGACATAATAATTCAATAAAACAAGTTCAAGAATAAATTTTAAAGATTTATAAGTTAATTTATCTTAAAATCAATAACGTCCAAATTGTCAACATGATACTGCTTTGTGGAGTAAAATTCAAGAATGCTCAGAAGAATATTTCCATGAAAAAATACTGGATGAAGCGCAAATATCAAAGATATTCCACTAATTTCATGAAGTATAGAAGCCAAAACTTTAACCAACTGAGTATAATAAAATATATGAAATCGCAAATGGATTTTTATCCGCCATGCTGTAATCCATGTAGACAGATCATTTCCACAATTTAATAAGGAGTGAATACGAAGGATCATTCACCATGCATGCGGTAATCCACATAGACAGGTTATTCCAACAGAATAATAAAGAATGGAATAACAGAAGAATTCACCAGGCGTGCGTAATCCGCACAGACAGGTTATTCCCACATAATGATAAAGAATGAAACCAGGTCATGTGTAACCCGCACAGACAAGATATTCTAACAGAATAATAAAGAATGGAACCAGGTCACGCGTAACCCGTACAGACAGGATATTCTAACAGAATAATAAAGAATGGAATAACAATAGAATTCACCATGCATGCGATAGACCGCACAGACAGGTTATTCCAACAGAATAATAAAGAATGGAATAACAACCCTTACGAGTATTGAAAGAAAATAACTCTCTTCATGAATACGAAAGAAATAATACCCCTTACCTTAGAAAAACTGGATACTGAAATAGTGAGGTAACAGACTTCTCTTCTTCTTTCTCTCTATAATAATTGCTCTATAGCTTTTGTGAATTGGTGAGACATGAAGGAAGAATGAACTTCTATTTATAGAAAAATATAGTTTCGATAATTGCACGCTTTGGGGCTCGAACTATTACAGTATAATACCTTCATCTTTTTCTTCATTTTTAATTTAGTCCTGCAAGTATTATCAAATTTGCACCACCTCCCCTAATAGTAAATAATGTGAATTAATAGTAAATCATGTGAATCAATAGTTCTAGACATGTAAAAATACGAATTACAGTATAGTACCTCCATCTATACCTCTATTTTTAACTTAGTCATGCAAGTATTATCAATCTTTCACCACCACCCCTAATAGTACAAGAATGTAAATCAATAGTACACACATGTGAACAAATAGTTATAATCATGTGAATTAATAGTAATTAATTGCTCATTTATCCGGTTAATTACTCGATTGGTCAATATAACCTCCAGACATTAATTATTATCGAAATAAATGTCGATTTCTATTAACACTAATAATTTCCACACAATGGAACCATCAATTTTATATTTAATCAACACGAACTTATTCATCATTAATATCATAACTCACAATATTTAACAACCAGATTATTCCCAGGAAAGAGGGGGCTTTCCGATAAGGATTTCTCTTTATTGGCGCGTAATTAGGTGACCAAACCTCTCCTTGACAGAACTTTTTAGACATTGTCAATATTGTAAATAATAATATGAAAAACTTTGTCGTCTCAATTATTGATTTAATAATATAAAATATTATACAGATGATACAATAATAATAATTGAATCAATAATATGAAAGATATGATGCAGCAATTACTGTAGCAATAATTGAGTATAACTAAGTGATTTCTCACGTAAGTATCAATAATCAATACCGTGTGCTACTATGCAACCATGCGTATTATTGTACTTTTACTACCGGGTAGTTCAATAGTTTTAACGGTAACACTTTCGTCGTTATTTTTGTAAAAAGATAATTATGTCATTTTCTAACTATGACAATACTTCCGTTATGGGGTCCACCAATGATTGTGCCGTCGTACGAATATTTCCTGTTAAAACGAATATTCTCTGACCAATCGAATATTATATAACCACTTGTTTACTTTATAAATTTTGTAAATATTACCCACAACTATAACATTATATCAAATCTACACCATAATATTCAAAAATATATTTCGAGAAAATAATTCTTTATTCATAAAAGTTGGGGTCTTACAACCTCCCCTTCTTATGAAATTTCATCCTCAAAATTAGGGTACGTACCTGGTATATCGAAGAGGTGAGCATATCTTGACTTCATCTTAAATTCTAACTCCCAGTTCATTTCTTCCATATCGTGGTTTCTCCACAAAACATTGACTTGAGGTATAACTTTGGAGCGTAGAATATGATCCTTCTTATTCAAGATTTGAACAGGTAACTCTTCATACGTTCAATCTTCCTCTATCTTGTCTGGTTCTAATTCAATAATGTGGTTCGGGTCTTTCACATATTTACGTAACATAGATATGTGAAAAACGTTATGAACACGAGACATACTTGGCGGTAAGGCGAGTCAGGCCACAGTTCCTACTCGATCGAGGATTATAAATGGGTCGATGAATCGAGGATTGAGCTTTCTTCTCTTTTCAAATCTCGTAACTCCTTTCCATGGAGCAACACTTAACAACACATGATCTCCAATATTGAATTTCACGTCCTTTCGATGAAGATCAGCATAACTCTTTTGTAGATCTTGTAAGGTTTTTATACGTTGTCGGATCGTTTGAATCTTTTCTGTAGTCATACATACCAAATTCGGTCCTAACAACGTTGCTTCACCCATCTCATCCCAGCATACTGGAGAACGATACTTTCTTCCATACAACGCCTCAAATGGAGCCATGTCAATACTTGCTTGATAACTATTATTGTAGGAAAACTCCACCAATGGTAAGAACTTGTCCCAACTTCCTTTGAAGTCAAGGACGCAGAGTCTTAATAAATCTTCAAGAGTTTGAATAGTCCTTTCTGACTGTCCGTCCGTTTGAGGATGATATGTCGAACTAAATCGTAAATTCGTGCCCATAGCTTTTTACAAACTAACCCAAAATCTTGAAGTGAATCTTGGGTCTTGATCAAAAACTATGGATACGGGTGTGACGCCCCCAAATACGGGTACTTAAAATCTGAACTCGGTACTTCACGATACTATTTCTATGAGCGGAATAATACCAATAATAATAACAATAATATAAAAGTCAAACTTAATTTACATAATTATCAGAGTCTGAATCCCAAGTATGTAACCTTTAAACATTCATTACAACCCATGATAGATAATTAATATCATACTTGCCTTAATAATATCAAACTAATACATAAACTATCACAAATCTTATTTGGTTAGCTTTCCTTTCCCTTTGTTTTTGCATGAGCTTTCTGGTTCTTCACACTTAGCTAAAAATATTTAAATTAAGCAAGGATGGGCATTTGAGTGCCCAGCAAGTAATAGCAGTTATATATATAAGCTGAAAGAATTTAAATATTTTATTTACACTACGCTTCTACAACGATTCAATAGTTGTGAAGTAATCTGTACCAATGATAATAATATCATAACAATCTTCTTTCAAATTTTTGAAACTATGTAATGACTATAAATAGGGTTAAATTGACATACTATGAACATTGTTTTCATTTTTGAAAAGTTTAAACAGAAATTCATCTACAAACCGTCATAACTTACGGGCACGGGGGTGATCAGCCCGTTGTACCCTGTATTGATCAATACTACATGCAAGAACGAGGGTATCGTTCACTCTGTCTGCCTTGGGCGCATAAAAGTTTTCCCGTGTAGGGATGTTCATACTTGTCTGGGTTCCAAATCAAAGGTTTTATCTTGTTCAACAATAATCTATAATTCAACATATATATACGGGTAATTGACAAAGATGTTTCAACATGTGATTAAATACAACGATTATTCAAGTGGGGACACTTGTATAACCATTTATAGAAATTAACGAACAGAATATATATATCTGAATTACCATATACTAACATGTTGATAATCAATGAGCGTATATAATATAAGGTTAATAATCTGTACAGTAATAATATAATTCATAAATATTCTTACTCATGCCCATTGTATAAGAAAAATGCAAAGGTAAGATACTTGCTTGATGCGTTGCTTACAGTTCATAATTTAGTTTTATCGTTTATAGCACGACCTATCATTAATCAGATCATTAGTTCGATTAGAACAATATACTATAACACATAACACTGCTTATTGCAGTCAGCACATACCCTAATCACATTGGCACATATGTTTAATAACCATTGAATCACAAATAATCACTTATCTAATCACATTATCTAAGTCCAGATCAATTTCTGAAACATGTCGGTGTACCAACGGCTTTATCGGGTAATTATCGAGTCTAAGACTCTGCCCTATAACTTAGTATCAGTCATATTATTTTTAAATGACTTAATATAATTTTAAAACATTTATTATAATTTATCATAAATTTTCAAACATCGGAATCATTATTAAATGATTTAAATATTAATCAATTCTATTATCATTAATATTTAATTAATATTAAACTATTAATGAAATCATTTCTAAAATATTAAAGTTATTTATAATAAGTTAGAATATTTTTAAAGTATTAATATTACCCTTAAATGATTTTTAAAACATTTAAAATCATTCTTAAATAATTATCATTAATATTAAAGTATTAATGCTTTATTTATTCAAATATTAAAAGTTATTAAGTATAACTTAAAATATTTTTAATTCATTTATATCGTTTTTAAATGATTTTTAAATTAATAAAATCATTTTTAAACTATTTATTTAATATAATTATTAAATAAATTTAATATCATTTAGTATTAAATTAATATCATTAATATTAAATTATTAATGAAATTATTCTTTAAATATTAAAAGTTATATTTTATAACTTAAAATATCTTTAAACACTTTATTTACATTTAAAATTATTTTTATAATATTAAAATTATTTTTAAACTAATTTATTTAATATAATTATTAAATAACCTTAATATCATTAATAATAATTAATTAATGAAATTTATCTTTAAATATTAAAAGTTATATTTTATAACTTAAAATATTTTGAAATACCTTATTATCAATTAAAATAATTTTAAATATAATAAAATTATTTTTAATTAATTTATATAATTCATTTAGTACATAACTTAATTATCATTAATATTAATTTATTAATGGCATTTATCACTAAATATTAAAAGTCATTAAAAATAACTTAAAATATTTTCTTATATCATAATATAATTTTAAATGATTTTTCAAATATTAAAATCATTTTTACCTAATTTATTTAATATTATAATTAAATAAATTAAATACTTTTAATATTCTAAAAATATTAAATATATATGAAATATATTAAAAATAATTAAAAACTAATTTTTGAAATTTTAAATAATTTTTAATAATTTATTTGGTATTTTTAATAATTAAAAACTATTTTTTTCCTGTTTATTTATTAATTTCTGGAAAATAAAATACTATTTGTCGCTAAAGGCCACCTATAGTGACAAAACTGTCGCTATAGGTGTTCTTCATGTTCTTGAAGCAAACCGAGATCTTCAAACACAGATTCGAGGGGGCTACTTTGACCATCAATGATTTAGTGTGTGTTGATTTTTTAGGTCTGTTGTTTGTCAGAGCTTATAGTACCAGTGTAGGACTACAAGATCCAACAACAAACAATTTCATATCATACATCAAATGAAAGATCTAAGCCATCAAAGTGACTGTCAGAGGTTATTTTTCATTTCTGGGTTGCCCAGAAATGAGGAACAGATCGTGGGGCTCACTTTGGACCTCCACTACATTCGGATCGTGTACTGATTTAGTGATCTATGACTTCTAGGTTCTAGCCCACATGTAACACTACAAATCTATCACAAAACATAACCATAACAACAAAACAATAGCAAGATATAGATCGGTCAAAGGCTGTCAGAACACATGGCCAAAGGTTTTCTGGGTTGCCCAGAAAATCGGATCCGTGATTAAGCTACCCACTTTGACCGATCAACGAAGCCAGCATACTAGATGTTTAGGAGATTTTAAGGCATAATATTAGGGATCATATACAGGACTACAAGTTAGATACAACAATCAAACTAAAACATCAACAAAAAGACAGATCTAGACGCTTGAATACACTGTCAGACGCTTGTTCATGGTTTCTGGGCTGTCCAGAAATTGTCCGGTCAATGCCGGTCAACGGTATTTGACCGTTAATAACTAACAATATACCCATCAAATGACCTCGATTCTTTTTGAAAATTAAAGACAACATTACAGACTACCAATAACAACTTAAAAACAACACAAACCATAAACGATCAAGGATCTGTGGCCACTGACATTCGTTGTCAGACCACAGAACCAAGTTTTTCCAGATTTTATAAAAACTCAAATCCGAGCCTATAGATGTTATGGATCTAACATCTATCAATCCAGATCATCATTATACACTACTAACAACATATTCTAACACTCAAACATAACATCTAACAACCGAAATTTGGACAGATTTTTCAAGTAGGGTTTATACCTTTACTTTGATCGATCTTGATCTTAGGCTACTGATTTGTTATAGATGTTAGTGGGGCTCGGCTCTTGACTGATAAATGAAGGGAAAAATCATGGGTTTCTTGGTTGGGTGTGTGAGCAAAATAAGCTAGCAAATGATATTTTCTCTCTCTTAATCTTTTTATACCACTTAGATTCAAGGCATCTAACTTGCAAGGTATCAAAAGAGATAAGCTTGGATGATTTTTTAGGCATGTGCTATAATCTTAGGGTGATGATTTTGCGAGATATGGAAAGATTTGCAAGAAATCTAATAAAAATAAACCCAAAAGGGTATTTTAGTAAACTAATAAAATAATTTAAGGGTATTCTTGTCCATGATGCTTGAATCTAGGTTAAAATCAATATATCTTAAACCTTAAGGTTTCTCAAATAATTTCTAGGGTTTGAAAAATTAAGATTAAAGTTCAACAAAATTTTAATTAGAACTTACTAATTAAAATTTAGGGTTTTTAAATAATTAGGGTTTTCTAAAAATTTATTTAGGGTTTTTAGAATTTTAATTAGGTTTACCTAATTAATCACTTAATACACAACATAAAACATATAACGCAGTTTTATAACAGTCTTAAACTCAAAGTTGATTTTCCAATTAGGGTTTAATCAATTAATAAAAGGGTTTTGAAATTAAACACCATAATTGACCAATCATCCTCAACACGTACATACAGCACATATTTATAGCACTGAAAAATCAAAAAATAATTAATATTATATTATTATTCTCATACCTTGACAATAATCCAAAATTAGGGTTTGGATTCCATATCTGATTTATTCTTCATATTTAACCTTAATAATTAAAGTAAAAATATTTAACTTAATAATCTGTACTGAAATTCAAATAATTGTTATAATTATTCAAAAAAATTACTCCATATATTATTTAAATAATATATGAATATATTTTCATGGAAAATAGTTAATAAAAATATTTTCACTATAAAATTAATTATTATAAAAATATACTTTATAAAAATTAATAATTCTAAAATAACTTTATTTGTAAATATTTATGTAATAAATATATTTTTATTTACCACACAATTACATATACACATTATCTTGTACAAATCCTCATCCTTAAATTAAAAAAAAATTATACATAAAATTTCTGATTTATTTATATAGAAAATATCGGGTTGTTACATTCACCCTCCCTTATAAAGATTCCATCCCCAGAATCACTATTTTAAAACTCATACATACACGGTTACATAGCATGCACAATCATTGCAAGTAGACCTCAATCATAATTTTATCGAACTGATCTTTAACTATTCACATAAAGCTTGTCTTTCTGCTTAAACAGAAATTTATATAATTCATTTAGTATATAATTCATTTTTAATTGTCAATTAAAATAATTTTTAATATAATAAAATCATTTTTAATTAATTTATATAATTCATTTAGTACATAACTTAATTATCATTAATATTAATTTATTAATGACATTTATCACTAAATATTAAAAGTCATTAAAAATAACTTAAAATATTTTCTTATATCATAATATAATTTTAAATGATTTTTCAAATATTAAAATTTTTTTTAACTAATTTATTAATATTATAATTAAATAAATTAAATACTTTTAATATTCTAAAAATATTAAATATTTATGAAATATATTAAAAATAATTAAAAACTAATTTTTAGAATTTAAAATAATTTTTAATAATTTATTTGGTATTTTTAATAATTAAAAACTATTTTTTTCTATTTATTTATTAATTTTCAGAAAATAAAATACTATTTGTCGCTAAAGGCCACCTATAGTGACAAAACTGTCGCTATAGGTGTTCTTCATGTTCTTGAAGCAAACCCAGATCTTCATACACAGATTCGACGGGGCTACTTTGACCATCAATGATTTAGTGTGTGTTTTGTTTCTGGGTCTGTTGTTTGTCAGAGCTTATAGTACTAGTGTAGGACTACAAGATCCAACAACAAACAATTTCATATCATATATTAAATGAAAGATCTAAGCCATCAAAGTGACTGTCAGAGGTTGTTCTTCATTTCTGGGTTGCCCAGAAATGAGGAACAAATCGTGGGTGTGAGACCCCGAATTTTATGAAATGAAAGTATTCAATTTTCTTATAATTATTTTATTTTGGTAAATGGTTTAATTGATAAAAGGTTAAAGTTAAGGGTGATATGTGAAAATTTTTTTAAGTAGACAAGTTATCATAAAATACCCGGTTACTATTCACTCTAGTCTTGTTCACTCGAGTATTTGGGGCACTTTTTGTGTCGGAGTACTATTCACGAGTTACTATTCACAGGGAATATTCGATTAGTCGAGGAATATTCGATTAGTCGGGAAATATTCGTACGATGGTACAATCATTGGTGGACCCCACAACGAAATTATTGTCGGATTGAGAAAACGACAAAAATATTTTATTAAAAATAACGAGGGAAGTTTTACTGTTGATACTGTTGAACTACTCGGTACTAAAAGTACAGTAATACGTGTGGTTGCATAGTAGCACACGATATTGATTATTAATGCTTATGTGAGAAGTCACTCAGTTTGATTCAATTATTGATATGAATTATTTAGCGATAATGAAGTTTTGTTTTACTCGTATTATTAATGTAATAAAACAAAAACATCTTTTTATATAAAACAGAATACTTTATTAAAGTTATTCTATAAATAGAATATATTATATTTTATTTAAAAGATTTTTCTTTAAATATGGACCGTCAACTTAAAGTAAATCAATCTGGACCGTTCATGGATTAGTTACTATTCATTTTATTTTCTATAAATAGAAGCTCATTCCTTCATTATTTCTTACGAATTCACTGAACTCTAGAGAGAGAAACTATAGAGAGAGAGAAGAAAAGTATTCTGCTACTTAACTACTTCCTTATTTCAGTTCTTCTTTAAAACGGTAAGGGGCGTTATTCTTTCTTATTCATGAAGAGAACTTTTGTTATTCCATTTCTTATTATTCTGTTGGAATAACCTGTATATACGGTCTACCCTATACTTGGTGACATTCTTCTATTATTCTGTTGGAACATCCTGTCTGTGTGTTTTACACCGGACCTGGTTCCGTCTTGTTATTATTCTGTTGGAACATCCTATCTGTGTGTTTTACACCGGACCTGGTTCCATTATTTATTATTCTGTCGGAATATCCTGTCTGTGCGTTTTACGCCGGACCTGGTTCCATTATTTATTATTCTGTTAGAATAACCTGTCTGTGCGGTCTATCGCATGCCAGGTAATTTCTTTTGTTATTCCATTCTTTATTATACTCAGTTGGTTAAGTTTTAACTTCTATACTCCATGAAATTAGTGGAATATCCTTGATAATTGTGTTTCATCCAGTATCTTTTCATGAAAATATTATTTTAAGCATTCTTGAATTTTACTCCACAAAGCAATATCATGTTGATAATTTGGACGTTGTTAATTCTTGGATAAACTAATTCTTGAACTTGTTTAATTGAATTCTTATATCATTATCATCATCCTCATTTTTATATTTATTGAAAGTCATCTGTGACCTGTAGTGCGTAGATAGACTTGGTATGATTATGATCAGGGATTATTTGGTATAATCATGACCGTAATGTTACAAATGATGTAAAAATTAAAAGTCCTCATTGGCCCGTAGTGCATTGAAGGACAGTTTTTGGTATGATTATGGCTATAGATTCTCTTTGGTCGTAGTGCAAAGATGAATTATTTTATGGCGTGATCAGGACCGTTGATAAAAAAACACGACTATCTTTGGCATGTAGTGCATGGATAATTTGTGATTGTGATACTAATGAAAAAGTCCTCATTGGCCCGTAGTGCATTGATGGACAGTTTTTGGTATGATTATGGCTATGGATTCTCTTTGGCCGTAGTGCAAACATGAATTGTTTTATGGCATGATAAGGATCGTTGATAAAAAAACACGATTATCTTTGGCCTGTTGTGCATGGATAATTTGTGGTTGTGATACTAATGAAAAAGTCCTCATTGGCCCGTAGTGCATTGAAGGACAGTTTTTGGTATGATTACGTCTATGGATTCTCTTCGGCCAAGGGTGTAAAGATGAATTATTTTATAGCATGATCAGGACCGTTGATGAAAACACGATTATCTTTGGCCCGTAGTAGATGGATAATTCGTGGTCGTGATACTAAAGAATATCATTGGCCTGTAGTGCAGGGTTGATTCGATAATGTGGATTAATTATTGAACTGAGTCCCAACAATGAAATATTAATTCATGGATGTGATATTAATGAATATCCTTGGCTGTAGTGCAGGGATGATTCGATGACGTGGATTAATTATTGAGCTGAGTCACAGTAATGAAATATTAATTCATAGAGGTGATAATAATGAATATCTTTGACCGTAGTGCAAAGATGATTTAATTAGTATGATTAGGAGCAGAAATTGTGATGTGGTATAACCATGATTTTTGATGTTTCAGGTGATGATAGGTGATAAAAATTATCTTCGTTCTGGGTGTGAAAAGGAATTCAGAATCACAATTATGATTATGAGTTATTCATATGATTATGGACAAGAATTGTTGATTGATGTTACAGAGATAAAACATTATTGGTGGACTTTTAACATGGAGAAGATAATAGACCTAATGGTCTATTTGACTCTTTTAATGGATTTCTCGTTCCGCTGCAACTATGGTTGAAACTATAGAGAGAGAGAAGAAAAGTATTCTGCTACTTAATTACTTCCTTATTTCAGTTCTTCTTTAAAACGGTAAGGGGTGTTATTCTTTCTTATTCATGAAGAGAACTTTTGTTATTCCATTTCTTATTATTCTATTGGAATAACCTGTATACGCGGTCTACCCTATACTAGGTGACATTCTTCTATTATTCGGTTGGAACATCATGTCTGTGTGTTTTACACCTGACCTGGTTCCGTCTTGTTATTATTCTGTTAGAACATCCTGTCTGTGTATTTTACACCGGACCTGGTTCCATTATTTATTATTCTGTCGAAATATCCTGTCTGTGCATTTTACGTCGGACCTGGTTCCATTATTTATTATTCTGTTAGAATAACCTGTCAGTGTGGTCTATCGCATGCCGGGTGATTTCTTTTGTTATTCCATTCTTTATTATACTCAGTTGGTTAAGTTTTAACTTCTATACTCCATGAAATTAGTGGAATATCCTTGATAATTGCGTTCCATCCAGTACCTTTTCACGAAAATATTATTCTAAGCATTCTTCAATTTTACTCCACAAAGCAATATCATGTTGACAATTTGGACGTTGTTAATTTTTGGATAAATTAATTCTTGAACTTGTTTAATTGAATTCTTATATCATTATCATCATCCTCATGTTTATATTTATTGAAAGTCATCTGTGGCCTGTAGTGCATAGATGGACTTGGTATGATTATGACCAGGGATTATTCGGTATAATCATGACCGTAATGTTACAAATGATGTGAAAATTAAAAGTTCTCATTGGCCCGTAGTGCATTGATGGACAGTTTTTGGTATGATTGTGGCTATGGATTCTCTTTGGCCGTAGTGCAAAGATGAATTGTTTTATGGCATGATCAGGACCGTTGATAAAAAAAACACGATTATCTTTGGCCTGTAGTGCATGGATAATTTGTGGTTGTGATACTAATAAAAAAGTCCTCATTGGCCCGTAGTGCATTGATGGACAGTTTTTGGTATGATTATGGCTATGGATTCTCTTTGGCCGTAGTGCAAAGATGAATTGTTTTATGGCATGATCAGGACTGTTGATAAAAAAAACACGATTATCTTTGGCCTGTAGTGCATGGATAATTTGTGGTTGTGATACTAATGAAAAAGTCCTCATTGGCCCGTAGTGCATTGATGGACAGTTTTTGGTATGATTATGGCTATGGATTCTCTTCGGCCAAGGGCGCAAAGATGAATTATTTTATAGCATGATCAGGACCATTGACGAAAACACGATTATCTTTGGCCCGTAGTGGATGGATAATTCGTGGTCGTGATACTAAAGAATATCCTTGGCCTGTAGTGCATGGATGATTCGATGATGTGGATTAATTATTGAGCTGAGTCCCAGCAATGAAATATTAATTCATGGATGTGATATTAATGAATATCCTTGGCCGTATTGCAGGGATGATTCGATGACGTGGATTAATTATTGAGCTGAGTCTCAGCAATGAAATATTAATTCATGGAGGTGATAATAATGAATATCTTTGATCGTACTGCAAAGATGATTTAATTAGTATGATTATGAGCAAAAATTGTGATTTGGTATAACCATGATTTTTGATGTTTCAAGTGATGATGGGTGATGAAAATTATCTTCGTTCTGGTTGTGAAAAGGAATTCAGAATCACAATTATGATTATGAGTTATTCACATGATTATGGACAGGAATTGTTGATCGATGTTACAGAGATAAAACATTATTGGTGGACTTTTAACATGGAGAAGATAATAGACCTGATGGTTTATTTGACTCTTTTAATGGATTTCACGTTCCGCTGCAACTATGGTTGAAAAGTTTTATCATCTACCATATGTTCTAAATCTCTGATTTATTATTGATGAAAGCTATTGATAATTTAATTATCTTTAGTCATTATATTCTTTACTGGGCTAGTTGTACTCACCCTTTCTGCTTCACAATTCTTTTCAAGTAATAAGATTGTTGCCGTAAGAGTGTTACTGGGTCGAGCAGGGATAACAGGGGAATAGAACAGTGGTCTCTAGCTGTGGAGGTTCTCTCTAAACAGTATAGAAAAATGTGTTGTATTCTATACAATATTTAGTAGTTATATTTGGTGAATCAAATAGGGTTAGGTGAACCCAACTTTGGAAGGGTATTTTGCCACTATCATACAAGATGTCTAATGACATACCACCTCATGTTATTATAAGAAAAGATTGCGCGCATCCACTTGCTGAGTATATCTATGGGCACTACCTATATGATCTTGGAGTTTATTTGAATTATAATACACACGTAGAGACTGTGGAGATAGTTATATATCAAGAGAAGACTCACCATTAGAAAGAAGATGATAGTAATCTTCTCGTTTTTCTTTGGGGTCTATTGGGTCAATCAAGGATAATTCTGTGGCCATATGATATCTATTATAACCTAGATGCATGGCCTCCCATGTACGAAGGTTTCCTTGAGCACTTCCCAAAGATTTTAATTTCTAAAACAGTTTTTGACTATACTTTTATGTAAAGTATCATTGTAAGGTTGTGGTCGAGGTACCATGAGAGTTACATATATTTGTATTAAAACTCATAGTTAACTGTGGTTGTATCCTATACGACAGCTCAGCAGTTGTATAAATAAAGTTGTATTTGAATTTTGTACCATGTATCTGGTGACTCAGAATGGGTAATGTATACCTAATTTTGGGGGCGTCACAGTTGGTATCAGAGCTTAAGAATATGATCCCTGACTAGGATGTGAGAATAGAACTAGGAGCGGAGAGACGGGGAATTCCTTCGCTAGTATGACCTACCTAAGTTTATTTGGTATTTAATTGGTCGGTCAGAATGTTGGGGTATTATGTGATATGTCAATTAACCCTTATTTTGAAACTATATTCTAGAATGATATTTGAAATACAGGAGATGAGAAATGGAAAATCATGATAGAGAGGAAATTATCGGGAAGGTACAATCTGAAAAGAAAGCAAGGTATTCTCATCTCTTCGAATACCAGGTACGTACGTAAATTTCGAGGGCGAAATTTCATAAGGAGGGGAGATTGTGAGACCCCGAATTTTATGAAATGAAAGTATTCAATTTTCTTATAATTATTCTATTTTGGTAAATGGTTAAATTAATAAAAGGTTAAAGTTAAGGGTGATATGTGAAAATTTTTTAAAGTAGACAAGTTGTCATAAAATACCCGATTACTATTCACTCTAGTATTGTTCACTCGAGTATTTGGGGCACTTTTTATGTCGGAGTACTATTCACGAGTTACTATTAACGAGTTACTATTCACAGGGAATATTCGATTAGTCGAGGAATATTCGTACGACGGTACAATCATTGGTGGACCCCACAACGAAATTATTGTCGGATTGAGAAAACGACAAAAATATTTTATTAAAAATAATGGCGGAAGTTTTACCGTTGATACTGTTGAACTACTCGGTAGTAAAAGTACAGTAATATGTATGGTTGCATAGTAGCACACGATATTGATTATTAATGCTTATGTGAGAAGTCACTCAGTTCGATTCAATTATTGATATGAATTATTTAGCGATAATGAAGTTTTGCTTTATTCGTATTATTAACGTAATAAAATAAAAACATCTTTTTATATAAAACAGAATACTTTATTAAAGTTATTCTATAAATAGAATATATTATATTTTATTTAAAAGATTTTTCTTTAAATGTGACAACCCGAAAACAGGTCCATTCCATCCAACCTATTCTGAGTCGCCAAATACATGGTACAGAAAATAACTACAACTTTATTACAACAATTGTCGTGCAAAATACAACAACACATATGCTGTGAGTTTGGATACAAATATATACCAAATGTGACTCATGTCCCAATCGTGGACAGCACCTTACAATGATACCTTACATAAAGGTATAATCAAAAACTGTTTTAGAAATTAGAATTTTTGGGAAGTGCTCAAGGAAACCTTCGTACATGGGAGGCCATGCATCTAGGTTATGATAGATATCATATGGCCACAGAATTATCCTTGGTTGACCTAATAGACCCCAAAGAAAAACGAGAAGTTTACTATTATATTCTTCCCAATGGTGAGTCTTCTCTTGACTTATCATTATCTCCACTGTCTCTAATTGAGAATTATACTTCAAACAAACACCAAGATTATATAGGTAGTGCTCGTAAAGATACTCAGCAAGTGGATGAGCACAACCCTGTCATATGATGACACGAGGTTGTATGTCATTAGACATCTTGTATGATAGTGACAAAATACCCTTCCAACGTTGGGTTCGCCTCACCCTATTTTCTTCACCAAATATAACTACTAAATGATGACCATCGTTCTATTCCCTTGTTACCCCCGCTCGACCCAGCTACACTCTTATTACCTGAAAGGAATTGTGAAACAAAAGGGTGAGCACAACTAGCCCAGTAAAGAATATCATGACTAAAGATAAATAAATTATCAATAGTCTTCATCAGTAATAAATCAGAGATTTAGAACATTGGTAGATGATAAAAATTTCAACCATAGTTGCAGCGGAACGAGCAATCCATTAGAAGAGTCAAATAGACCATAAAGTCTATTATCTACTCCATGTTAAAAATCCACCAACAATGTTTTATACATGTAACATCACTCAACAGTTCCTTTCCACAATCATATGAATAACTCATAATCATAATTGTGACTCTAAATTTTTCTTCGCACCCAGGACGAAGAATATTTTCATCACCTGTCTTTACCTGAAACATCAAAGATCATGGTTATACCAAATCACAGTTTCTGTTCATAATCATACTAATAACTTCATATTTGCACTACGGCCAAAGATATTCATTTGTACTAGTTGGTCATGTTCATCTCAACACATGTTCATCTTTGTACTACTGGCCAAAGATATTCAACAACATGTCATCTTTGCACTACAGGCCAAAGATATTCATCTACAATTCATCTTTGCACTACAGGCCAAAGATATTCATCAACAGTTCATATTTGCACTACAGGCCAAATATATTCATATCTCAAAGAAATATATAATCATTTCAGAATTTATATAAACAATAATTATAACCATGTTGATCATTTCACCTTTACACTTAAGCTAAAGATATTCACTTATAAATTCAATGGTCATGATCATACCAGTCACCAATTCAACTTTGCACAACTGGCCAAAGAGAACCCTAGTCATGATCATACCAATAATCTACCCATCTTTACACTCAAGTGAAAGAGAATATCATCATTAGAGTTATAAAAATGTTATATATGATAATAAAAATAATGTGATCAACATATAGTTTTAATCTCAAGAGTAATATTCATAAATCAACTATAATTTGGTCAGAAAAAGAAACTAATTTTGTCGTGAATAGTTCCCTTGAATAGTAACTCATGAATAGTAACTCCGATACAAAAAGGTAGAAATTCCACAATAAAATTTATACCAATATTTCGGTATAATGATATTGAAAGAATAACATTTCTTAAACTTATAAACAATTTATTTTAATTGTTTACACTTTACTAAATAATGCATTTAATCATTCTAAAATGTCAAACTCATAAGATTTCATCATTAATAATCAAAACCCTCATCAAAAATCTGCATATACCTCATATAGGATTCTCAAGTCATAAAATCCTATTTTCCAATTTTCTTACTTCACATAACATATTTAATTCATTTACTCATAACTAGTCCATTTTCATGAAAAATACCAAATCAATTCTAAAAATATTTCTTTTCTGGCATTTAGCAGAATATAGTCTCATATTGAACATATATTTTTCTCAAAATTTTTAAAACTCATTTACTATTTTTCATATGGCCAAAACCGCCGAATATTTAGACATTTATCATAAATTGTACTTTTGTCCAAAAATTCTGAAATTTACAGAGTATACTTCTATCATATACATGTACTCCCAATAAAAATTTCATCAATTTTGGAGTGAACCACAAGGAATTATAAGCGGTTACTTTTAAAATAGTCTTTTCTCATAAAATTCATAACTTTCAATCTATACATCCAAAAATCATCATTTTTGGACGCAATCAAGAAAACTCATCAAAATATCATTTCAAATTTTTCCAGAATTTTTGAAGGTCAAAAAAATTACGAACTGAAAAACATAATAACCCTTAAAATCCCTTACTATCCCTTACCTCAAAAGAGCAGTATTTCTGACCGGAATGTAAAGCCGAAGGAACCTTACACTGAATAGCAACTCTCAAAGTATCTAAAAACTCACAAAATATGCTTCATAATATAGAGAGAGAAAGAGAGAAAACTTATGTTTCTGGTGTGATTTTTAATTCTAACTTAGCCCTCTATTTATAGGAAAATGTTAGCACGCCGAAGCAGACTTAACCTGCAACCTGACGGCTTTACCTGCTACTATTCCCACCCATCACATTTGAATAAAAATCTCAGCACATTTCTTCACCAACCAAGAGTGGGGCCCACCAATTCTAGAATTTTCCACCAAAATGATTAACTCCGAAAATTCAACAATTTTTGAACCAGTCATCTCGTAAAATTCATAACAAATTATACGTTCATTTTTAACGGTTCAAAATTTGAGGACATATACTCAACTTATATATGTATAACATATCCAAATATTACCATGATCCAACGGTCGGATTAAAAATTATAACCCTTGCAAAATATCTCAAAAACCCTAATTTGATTTTTAATACCTCCGTTCCGACAAAAATACAGATAAAACACCTCAACATTAACTCCTTCATTTTTAACCACAAAAATATATCCCTCATTTATATCCACATAAAATAAATATTTTCTTATCATATGAATTAATAATTAATTATTTACAAATAATATTACATAATCACATTTATGACAACCAGGCCGTTCCCAGGAAAGAGGGGCTTTCCAATAAGAATTTCTCCTTACTGGCGCGCAATTAGATAACCAAACCTCTCCTTAGACAGAACTTTCTAGACATTGCCAATAATGCTATCTAATAATATTATTCAAATAATATGAATTATTGATCTGATAATGGAGATGATGTGTAGCAACAATTATTGAAACAACAATAATATAAAATATCAACGCAGCAATTATTGAATCAATAACATAAAATATTAAACAGTAATTACTGTGACAATTATTCAGTAGTGCCTTCTTACGTAAGAATTAATAATTTCAAAAATACTGTGCAATACCGTGTGCTACTATGCAATAACGCGTATTACTGTATTTTAACCACCGGGTATTCCAACAGTGTTAACGGTAACAATTACGTCGTTATTTATAAAAACTCAAATTTGTCCTTTTCTTCATCCGACCGTTATTCTGTTATGGGGCCCACAAATGTCTGCGCCGTCGTACGAATATTCTCCGACAGAAAGAATATTCCACGACCAAACGAATATTCCCCGACAACAATGAATATTTTATAACCACTTGTGTATTTTAAAAAAAAATTCATATATCACCATTAACTTTAACATTTATTAATTTAACCATTTACTGAATAGTAATTATAAGAAAAATTGAATACTTTTATTTCATAAAATTCGGGGTCTTACATTAAATATGGACCGTCAGATTAAAGTAAATCAATCTGGACTGTTCATGGATTAGTTACTATGCATTCCATTTTCCTATAAATAGAAGCTCATTCCTTCATTATTTCTTACGAATTCACTGAACTCTAGAGAGAGAAACTATAGAGAGAGAGAAGAAAAGTATTCTGCTACTTAACTACTTCCTTATTTCAGTTCTTCTTTAAAACGGTAAGGGGTGTTATTCTTTCTTATTCATGAAGAGAACTTTTGTTATTTCATTTCTTATTATTCTGTTGGAATAACCTGTATACGCGGTCTACCCTATACTAGGTGACATTCTTCTATTATTCTGTTGGAACATCCTGTCTATGTGTTTTACACCGGACCTGGTTCCGTCTTGTTATTATTCTTTTGGAACATCCTGTCTGTGTGTTTTACACCGGACCTGGTTCTATTATTTATTATTCTGTCGGAATATCCTATCTGTGCGTTTTACGCCGGACCTCGTTCCATTATTTATTATTCTATTAGAATAACCTGTCTGTACGGTCTATCGCATGCCGGGTGACTTCTTTTGTTATTCCATTCTTTATTATACTCAGTTGGTTAAGTTTTAACTTTTATACTCCATGAAATTAGTGGAATATCCTTGATAATTGCGTTTCATTAAGTATCTTTTCATGAAAATATTATTCTAAGCATTCTTAAATTTTACTCCACAAAGCAATATCATGTTGACAATTTGGACGTTGTTAATTCTTGGATAAAATAATTCTTGAACTTGTTTAATTGAATTCTTATATCATTATCATCATCCTCATGTTTATATTTATTGAAAGTCATCTGTGGCCTGTAGTGCATAGATGGACTTAGTATGATTATGACCAGGGATTATTCGGTATAATCATGACCGTAATGTTATAAATGATGTGAAAATTAAAAGTCCTCATTGGCCCGTAGTGCATTGATGGACAGTTTTTGGTATGATTGTGGCTATGGATTCTCTTTGCCCGTAGTGCAAAGATGAATTGTTTTATGGCATGATCAGGACCGTTGATAAAATAACACGATTATCTTTGGCCTGTAGTGCATTGATAATTTGTGGTTGTGATACTAATGAAAAAGTCCTCATTGGCCCGTAGTGCATTGATGGACAGTTTTTGGTATGATTATGGCTATGGATTCTCTTCGGCCAAGGGTGCAAAGATGAATTATTTTATAGCATGATCAGGACCGTTGACGAAAACACGATTATCTTTGGCCCGTAGTGGATGGATAATTCGTGGTCGTGATACTAAAGAATATCATTGGCCTATAGTGCAGGGATGATTCGATGATGTGGATTAATTATTAAGCTGAGTCCCAGCAAAGAAATATTAATTCATGGATGTGATATTAATGAATATCCTTGGCCATAGTGCAGGGATGATTCGATGACGTGGATTAATTATTAAGCTGAGTCTCACCAATGAAATATTAATTCATGGAGGTGATAATAATGAATATCTTTGACCGTAGTGTAAAGATGATTTAATTAGTATGATTATGAGCAAAAATTGTGATTTGGTATAACCATGATTTTTGATGTTTCAGGTGATGAAAATTATCTTTGTTCTGGGTGTGAAAAGAAATTCAGAATCACAATTATGATTATGAGTTATTCATATGATTATGGATAGGAATTGTTGATTGATGTTATAGAGATAAAACATTATTGGTGGACTTTTAACATGGAGAAGATAATAGACCTGATGGTCTATTTGACTCTTTTAATGGATTGCTCGTTCCGCTGCAATTATGGTTGAAAAGTTTTATCATCTACCATATGTTCTAAATCTCTGATTTATTATTGATGAAAGCTATTGATAATTTAATTATCTTTAGTCATGATATTCTTTACTGGGCTAGTTGTGCTCACCCTTTCTGCTTCACAATTCTTTTCAGGTAATAAGATTGTTGCCGTAAGAGTGTTGCTGGGTCGAGCAGGGATAACAGGGGAATAGAACAGTGGTCTCTAGCTGTGGAGGTTCTCCCTAAACAGTATAAAAAAGTGTGTTGTATTCTATACAACATTTAGTAGTTATATTTGGTGAATCAAATAGGGTGAGGTGAACCCAACTATGGAAGGGTATTTTGCCACTATCATACAAGATTTCTAATGACATACCACCTCATGTTATTATAAGAAAAGGTTGTGCGCATCCACTTGCTGAGTATATCTATGGGCACTACCTATATGATCTTGGAGTTTATTTGAATTATAATACACACGTAGAGACAGTGGAGATAGTTATATATCAAGAGAAGACTCACCATTGGAAAGAAGACGATAGTAATCTTCTCATTTTTCTTTGGGGTCTATTGGGTCAACCAAGGATAATTCTGTGGCCATATGATATCTATTATAACCTAGATGCATGGCCTCCCATGTACGAAGGTTTCCTTGAGCACTTCCCAAAGATTTTAATTTCTAAAACAGTTTTTGACTATACTTTTATGTAAAGTATCATTGTAAGGTTGTGGTCGAGGTACCATGAGAGTTACATATATTTGTATTAAAACTCATAGTTAACTGTGGTCGTATCCTATACGACAGCTCAACAGTTGTATAAATAAAGTTGTATTTAAATTTTGTATCAAGTATCTGGCGACTCAGAATGGGTAATGTATACCTAATTTTGGGGGCGTCACAGTTGGTATCAGAGCTTAGGGATATGATCCCTGGCTAAGATGTGAGAATAAAACTAGGAGGGGAGAGACGGGAAATTCCTTCGCTAGTATGACCTACCTAAGTTTATTTGGTATTTAATTGGTCGGTTAGAATATAGGGGTATTATGTGATATGTCAATTAACCCTTATTTTGAAACTATATTCTAGAATGATATTTGAAATACAGGAGATGAGAAATGGAAAATCATGATAGAGAGGAAATTATCGGGAAGGTACAATCCGAAAATAAAGCAAGGTTTTCTCATCTCTTCGAATACCAGGTACGTACGTAAATTTCGATGGCAAAATTTTATAAGGAAGGGAGATTATGAGACCACGAATTTTTTGAAATGAAAGTATTCAATTTTCTTATAATTATTCTATTTTGGTAAATGGTTAAATTGATAAAATGTTAAAGTTAAGGGTGATATGTGAAAATTTTTTAAAGTAGACAAGTTGTCATAAAATACCCGGTTACTATTCACTCTAGTATTGTTCACTCGAGTATTTGGGACACTTTTTGTGTCGGGGTACTATTCACGAGTTACTATTCACGAGTTACTATTCACAAAAAATATTCGATTAGTCGGGGAATATTCGTACGACGGTACAATCATTGGTGGACCCCACAATGAAATTATTGTCGGATTGAGAAAACGACAAAAATATTTTATTAAAAATAACGACGAAAGTTTTACCGTTGATACTGTTGAACTACTCGGTAGTAAAAGTACAGTAATACGTGTGGTTGCATAGTAGCACACGATATTGATTATTAATGCTTATGTGAGAAGTCACTCACTTTGATTCAATTATTGAATGAATTATTTAGCGATAATGAAGTTTTGTTTTATTCGTATTATTAACGTAATAAAACAAAAACATCTTTTTATATAAAACAGAATACTTTATTAAAGTTATTCTATAAATAGAATATATTATATTTTATTTAAAAGATTTTTCTTTAAATATGGACCGTCAACTTAAAGTAAATCAATCTGAACCGTTCATGGATTAGTTACTATGCATTTCATTTTCCTATAAATAGAAGCTCATTCTTTCATTATTTCTTACGAATTCACTAAACTCTAGAGAGAGAAACTATAGAGAGAGAGAAGAAAAGTATTCTGCTACTTAACTACTTCCTTATTTCAGTTCTTCTTTAAAACGGTAAGGGGTGTTATTCTTTCTTATTCATGAAGAGAACTTTTGTTATTCCATTTCTTATTATTCTGTTGGAATAACCTGTATACGCGGTCTACCCTATACTAGGTGATATTCTTCTATTATTCTGTTGGAACATCATGTCTGTGTGTTTTACACCGGACCTGGTTCTGTCTTGTTATTATTCTATTGGAATATCCTGTCTGTGTGTTTTACACCGGACCTGGTTCCATTATTTATTATTCTGTCGGAATATCCTGTCTGTGCGTTTTACGCCGGACCTGGTTCCATTATTTATTATTCTGTTAGAATAACCTGTCTGTGCGGTCTATCGCATGCCGGGTGATTTCTTTTGTTATTCCATTCTTTATTATACTCAGTTGGTTAAGTTTTAACTTCTATACTCCATGAAATTAGTGGAATATCCTTAATAATTGTGTTTCATCCAGTATCTTTTCATGAAAATATTATTCTAAGCATTCTTGAATTTTACTCCACAAAGCAATATCATGTTGACAATTTGGACATTGTTAATTCTTGGATAAATTAATTCTTGAACTTGTTTAATTGAATTCTTATATCATTATCATCATCCTCATGTTTATATTTATTGAAAGTCATCTGTGTCCTGTAGTGCATAGATGGACTTGGTATGATTATGACCAGGGATTATTCGGTATAATCATGACCGTAATGTTACAAATGATGTGAAAATTAAAAGTCCTCATTGGCCCGTAGTGCATTGATGGACAGTTTTTGGTATGATTATGGTTATGGATTCTCTTTGGCCGTAGTGCAAAGATGAATTGTTTTATGGCATGATCAGGACCGTTGATAAAAAAACATGATTATCTTTGGCCTGTAGTACATAGATAATTTGTGGTTGTGATACTAACGAAAAAGTCCTCATTGGCCCGTAGTGCATTGATGGACAGTTTTTGGTATGATTATGGCTATGGATTCTCTTTGGCCGTAGTGCAAAGATGAATTATTTTATGGCATGATCAGGACCGTTGATAAAAAAAACACGATTATCTTTGGCCTGTAGTGCATGGATAATTTGTGGTTGTGATACTAATGAAAAAGTCCTCATTGGCCCGTAGTGCATTGATGGACAGTTTTTGGTATGATTATGGCTATGGATTCTCTTCGGCCAAGGGTATAAAGATGAATTATTTTATTGCATGATCAGGACCGTTGACGAAAACACGATTATCTTTGGCCCGTAGTGGATGGATAATTCGTGGTCATGATACTAAAGAATATCATTGGCCTGTAGTGCAGGGATGATTCGATGATGTGGATTAATTATTGAGCTGAGTCCCAGCAACGAAATATTAATTCATGGATGTGATATTAATGAATATCCTTGGCCGTAGTGCAGGGATGATTCGATGACATGGATTAATTATTGAGCTGAGTCTCAGCAATGAAATATTAATTCATGGTGGTGATAATAATGAATATCTTTGACCGTAGTGCAAAGATGATTTAATTAGTATGATTATGAGCAGAAATTGTGATTTGGTATAACCATGATTTTTGATGTTTCAGGTGATGATAGGTGATGAAAATTATCTTCGTTCTGGGTGTGAAAAGAAATTCACAATCACAATTATGATTATGAGTTATTCATATGATTATGGACAGGAATTGTTGATTGATGTTACATAGATAAAATATTATTGGTGGACTTTTAACATGGATAAGATAATAGACCTGATGGTCTATTTGACTCTTTTAATGGATTGCTCGTTCCGCTGCAACTATGATTGAAAAGTTTTATCATCTACCATATGTTCTAAATCTCTGATTTATTATTGATGAAAGCTATTGATAATTTAATTATCTTTAGTCATTATATTCTTTACTGGGCTAGTTGTGCTCACCCTTTCTGCTTCACAATTCTTTTCAGGTAATAAGATTGTTGCCATAAGAGTGTTGCTGGGTCGAGAAGGGATAACAGGGGAATAGAACAGTGGCCTCTAGCTGTGGAGGTTCTCCCTAAACAGTATAGAAAAGTGTGTTGTATTTTATACAACATTTAGTAGTTATATTTGGTGAATCAAATAGGGTGAGGTGAACCCAACTTTGGAAGGGTATTTTGCTACTATCATACAAGATGTCTAATGACATACCACATCATGTTATTATAAGAAAAAGTTGTGCGCATCCACTTGCTGAGTATATCTATGTGCACTACCTATATGATCTTGGAGTTTATTTGAATTATAATACACACGTAGAGACAGTAGAGATAGTTATATATTAAGAGAAGACTCACCATTGGAAATAAGATGATAGTAATCTTTTCGTTTTTATTTGGGGTCTATTGGGTCAACCAAGGATAATTCTGTGGCCATATGATATCTATTATAACCTAGATGCATGGCCTCCCATGTACGAAGGTTTCCTTGAGCACTTTCCAAAGATTTTAATTTCTAAAATAGTTTTTGACTATACTTTTATATAAAGTATCATTGTAAGGTTGTGGTCGAGGTACCATGAGAGTTACATATATTTGTATTAAAACTCATAGTTAACTGTGGTCGTATCCTATACGACAGCTCAACAGTTGTATAAATAAAGTTGTATTTAAATTTTGTACCATGTATCTGGCTACTCAAAATGGGTAATGTATACCTAATTTTGGGGGCGTCACAGTGGGGCTCACTTTGGACCTCCACTACATTCGGATCGTGTACTGATTTAGTGATCTATGACTTCTAGGTTCTAGCCCACATGTAACACTACAAATCTATCACAAAACATAACCATAACAACAAAACAATAGCAAGATATAGATCGGTCAAAGGCTGTCAGAACACATGGCCAAAGGATTTTTGTGTTGCCCAGAAAACCAGATCCGTGATTAAGCTACCCATTTTGACCGATCACTGAAGCCAGCATACTAGATGTTTAGGAGATTTTAAGGCATAATATTAGGGATCATATACAGGACTACAAGTTAAATACAACAATCAAACTAAAACATCAACAAAAAGACAGATCTAGACGCTTGAATACACTGTCAGACGCTTGTTCATGGTTTCTGGGCTGCCCAGAAATTGTCCGGTCAATGCCGGTCAACGGTATTTGACCGTTAATAACTAACAATATACCCATCAAATGACCTCGATTCTTTTTGAAAATTAAAGACAACATTACAGACTACCAATAACAACTTAAAAACAACACAAACCATAAACGATCAAGGATCTGTGGCCACTGACATTCGTTGTCAGACCACAGAACTAAGTTTTTCCAGGTTTTGCAAAAACCCAAATCCGAGCCTATAGATGTTATGGATCTAAAATCTATCAACCCAGATCATCATTATACACTACTAACAACATATTCTAACACTCAAACATAACTTCTAACAACCGAAATTTGGACAGATTTTTCAAGTAGGGTTTATACCTTTACTTTGATCGATCTTGATCTTAGGCTACTGATTTGTTGTAGATGTTAGTGGGGCTCGGTTCTTGACTGATAAATGAAGGGAAAATTTGTGGGTTTTAGAGAGAGAAAGTCTTGGTTGGGTGTGTGTGCAAACTAAGCTAGCAAATGATATTTTCTCTCTCTTAATCTATTTATACCACTTAGATTCAATGCCTCTAACTTGCAAGGTGTCAAAAGAGATAAGATTGGATGATTTTTTAGGCATGTGGTATAATCTTAGGGTGATGACTTTGCGAGATATGGAAAGATTTGCAAGAAATCTAATAAAAATAAATCCAAAAAGGGTATTTTAGTAAACTAATAAAACAATTTAAGGGTATTTTTGACCATGATGCTTGAATCTAGGTTAAAATCAATAGATCTTAAACCTTAAGGTTTCTCAAATAATTTTTAGGGTTTAAAAAATTAAGATTAAAGTTCAACAAAATTTTAATTAGAACTTACTAATTAAAATTTAGGGTTTTTAAATAATTAGGGTTTTCTAAAACTTTATTTAGGATTTCTAGAATTTTAATTAGGGTTTACCTAATTAATCACTTAATACACAACATAAAACATATAACGCAGTTATATAACAGTCTTAAACTCATAGTTGATTTTCCAATTAGGGTTTAATCAATTAATAAAAGGGTTTTGAAATTAAACATTATAATTGACCAATCATCCTCAACTCGTACATACAGCACATATTTATAGCACTGAAAAATTAAAATATAATTAATATTATATTATTATTCTCATACCTTGACAATAATCCAAAATTAGGATTTAGATTCCATATCTGATTTATTCTTCATATTTAACCTTAATAATTAAGGTAAAAATATTTAACTTAATAATTTGTACTGAAATTCAAATAATTGTTATAATTATTCAAAAAAATTACTCCATATATTATTTAAATAATATATGAATATATTTTCATGGAAAATAGTTAATAAAATTATTTCCACTATAAAATTAATTATTATAAAAATATACTTTATAAAAATCAATAATATTTCTAAAATAACTTTATTTATAAATATTTATGTAATAAATATATTTTTATTTACCACATAATTACATATACACATTATCTTGTACAAATCCTCATCCTTAAATTAAAAAAAAAATTATACACAAAATTTCTGATTTATTTATATAGAAAATATCGGGTTGTTACAACTGGCATACCATGCAATCTCACAATCTCGTTTATGTACATACGAGCAAGACGTTCAAGTGTATAAGTTTCTTGTATCGGTAAGAAATGAGCAGACTTGGTCAATCTATCAACAATGACTCAAATCGCATCTATGCCTTGAGAAACCTTGGGAAGACCAGTAACGAAATCCATGATTCCATTCTGGAATTTCAAGTGGTTACAATGGACCTTTTGGCACTTGATGCTCCGCCTTGACTCGTTGACAAGCTAAACACCTTGAGATAAACCCCACTATCTCTATCTTCATATTGCGCCACCGAAATGTATGTCAAAGATCACGATACATTTTGGTACTCCCAAGATGGATTACAAACGGTGTGTTGTGCGCCTCCATCATGATTTTATACTTCAAGTCAGAATCGTTAGGAACACAAAGTCTAGAGTTGACTCGAAGTATTCCTTCTTCATCGATTCTTGCTTCCGGAATAGCACCTTCTTGCACTTTCTTCCTCATACGCATCAGCTCCAGGTCTGTAGCTTGAGCAGCTTTAACTTTATCGATTAAAGTCGGTTCTACTCGTATATTTGCCATCATCACATGGGTCCCTGGAGTCTTTAACTCTATCTCCATCCTTTGTAAGTCATACAAAATGGGTCTTTACGTTGAATATATTGCACTCGTACCCGCATATGATCTTCTACTCAATGCGTCAGCTACTACGTTCGCTTTTCCAGGATGGTATTCGATGGTATGATCATAATTTTTCAACAGCTCAAGCCATCGTTGTTGCCGCATGTTGAGTTCCTTTTGAGTGAAGAAATATTTGAGGCTTTTATGATCCGTATAGATCTCTACCTTCTCTCCATACAGGTAATACCTCCAAATCTTAAGCGAAAAAACGACCGCTGCTAACTCTAGATCATGAGTAGGATAATTTCTCTCATATTCTTTGAGTTATCGTGAGGCATAGGCTATGACTTTCCCATGTTGCATGAGAACACATCCTAACCCTTTGCCTGAAGCATCACTGTAGATGACAAATCCCTCCGTGTCAGATGGTATTGTCAGAATAGGTGCTGAAATGAGTCTTCTCTTGAGTTCTTGAAAACTCTTCTCACATTTCTCGCTCCAACCGAACTGTGTATCTTTTCGAGTCAGCTGAGTTAATGGAGTAGCGATTCGAGAAAATCCTTCCACGAATCTCCGATAATAACCAGCTAAGCCGAGAAAGCTACGTACTTCTGTCACTGACTTTGGTTGCTCCCAGCTTTGAATTACTTCAATCTTCGCTGGGTCAACAAATATTCCATGATTTGATATCACGTGCCCAAGGAATGCAACTTCCTCAAGCCAGAACTCACATTTCTTCAACTTGGCATAAAGCTTGTTTTCACGAAGCTTTTGAAGTATCAGCCTCAAGTGGTTCTCATGGTCTTCACGGCTTTTGGAGTATATGAGGATGTCATCAATAAAGACGATCACAAAGTGATCCAAATATTCCTTGAATACTCAGTTCATCGTGTCCATGAAGGCAGCAGGAGCATTAGTCAATCCAAAAGCCATGACTAGGAATTCATAATGCCCGTACCGAGTTCTGAAAGCAGTCTTTGGAATGTCAACAGTTTTAATCTTCAACTGATGATATTTGGAACGAAGATCAATCTTTGAAAAGAATTTGGCTCCTTGCAACTGGTCAAACAGGTCATCAATGGGAGGCAACGGGTACCTATTTTTTATGATGACATGATTCAACTCTCGATAATCAATACAAAGTCGCATACTTCCATCTTTCTTCTTCACGAATAGAATAGGAGACGTACTAGGACGAATGAAACTGATGTCTAACAATTCATGTAGTTGGGTTTTTAACTCCTGAAGTTCAATAGGAACCATTCGATATGGGGCTTTGGAAATGGGTTTTGTACCGGATTCAAGGTCGATACAAAATTTAATTTCATTCTCTGGGGGTAGACCAGGAAGTTCTTCAGGGAATACGTCAAAAAATTTATTAACAATAGAAATATCATTCAAATCTGATGTATTTTTATTTAAATCCGTGACATGGGATAAAAATGCTTGACATCCATTTTTCAATAAACGAATAGCTTTATGGCTTGATATGACAATGATTGATTTTAGTAGTTTGGTTACTTGAATTCGCATAATAGGTTGGTTAGGAATATGAAAGCTAACAACCTTACGAAAACAATCGATTTTAGCATGATGAGTAGTTAACCAATCAATCCCTAAAATCACATCAAATGCAAGCATTTTCAATGAAATAAGATCGACAGGTAACGTGTGGTTACCGATTTGAATCAAACAAGACTTATAAACAGTGGATGTAATGACGGTTTCTCCCAACGGAGTTTCAACCGATAAGTCAAAGTCTAATTTCTCCGGAGTCAAATTTAAACGTTGAGCGCAAGTAGGAGAAATAAAAGAATGGGTAGAACCGGTATCAAATAAAGTATAAACTTCGCTAGAGCTTATGATTAGCTTACCCGTGATCACCTCGTTCGGATTCCTCGCTTTTTGGGAGGTTACGACAAACACTCTCCCTTGAACTACCGGTTTTGTCTTGTCTGGGACACCCTTTGATGCCTCCGTCCCAGTTGGACTTGACTTTGGTGCTCGACAAAATCGGGCTAGGTGACCTTCTTTTCCACAATTGTAACACGCTTTGGACTGCATCACATAGTTTAGACTGATATGTCCCTCCCCTCCGCATTTGTAACATATGACTGGCGGTCGTTCTCCTTCCTTAACAACAGGTGTTGGTGCTGACGTCTTTCCATCATTGTTGAATCTCCTCCTCTTGAAATGTTCACTCTTATTGTCATGGCCATGATTACCACCGAAGTGATTACCATTTTTGGCATGTTGATTTCCTCCACGCTTGTTGTCACCGCTTCGATGACTGCTACCATTGGTATTATCATTTTGCTGGTTACTTTCTCTTGGTTGGGTCAACTCGTTATCGCGCTCCAACAACTGAGCCCTATTTACAACATCTGAATACAAACACAGTTTTTGAGAAAATTACGTATGGGCGTATCTCAGGTTTCAAACCTCTTAGAAACATCAGCGTCATTCTCTCCTCGTTATCAACTAAGTGGGACGCAAATCGGGACAACTCGGCAAACTTGGCTTCGTATTGCGACACAGTCATGTTGTTTTGCTCCAGTTTAATGAACTCTACCTCTTTCATGTGACGAATACTTTCAGGAAAGTACTTGTCGTTGAACAATTCTTGGAACTTCTCCCAAGTTATCTTCAGTGCGGCAGGTTGAGTATGCTTTACAGATTCCCACCAGTAATCTGCCTCTGCTCGCAACATAAAGGTGGCAAAGGGAACCTTTTGCTCCTCGAAGCATACAAAGACATCAAATATCTTGGTGATCTGCTTTATCCACGTCTCCGCCTTAAGTGGTTTTGGCTCTCCAACAAACTCCGGTGGTCCCAGCTCCTTGAACTGCTTAGCGGTGACCGTCCGAGAGTTGTCAGTGTTTTCACCTGCATTTTGGACAGGAGCCGCCCTCGCCTGATGTTGCACGAATTGCAGAAAGCTCCTAAACATTTCGTCATTCGCTATTTGGTCGGTGTTGTTGTTTACCTGAGGATTATTGTCTTCCTGTTGCACATTATCCTGGGTATTGATCTGTGGTGACTCAACGGTCTCCTGTGCTCCATTGCTATTCTTAATATTCTCGGATGTCATTTTCAAATACTGCCACAAAATAAGGGTTAATTAACATATCACATATTATCCCTATACTCTGACCGGCCAATTAAATACCAAATAAACTTAGGTAGGTCATACTAGCGAAGGAATTCCCCGTCTCTCCCCTCCTAGATTTTGTCTCACATCTCAGCCAGGGATCATATTCCTAAGCTTTGATACCAACTGTGACGCCTCCAAAATAGGTATACATCACCCATCTTGAGTCGCCAAATACATGGTACAAAATTCAAATACAACTTAATTATACAACAGTCGTGTAAAATACGACAAAACATAATCTAAGAGTTTTAATAAGAATATTGTCATCTAGACAATATCCACACTCAATGGAGTCCTCATTACATTTATTATCACACTATTTAACAAAATAGTGAGGACTACTAATGCTATCATCTGGACTTGCACTCCGTTTCCTGACTAGTCCCGGCTACGTTCTCATTTCCTGAAGAGAACAGTGAAAGAAAGGGTGAGCTCAACTAGCCCAGTATAAAATATTATGACTAAGATAATCCAGAATAAATTATCATTAGCCTTCAACAATGTTAAACTGATAGAATATAATAGACAACAAGTTTAACTGCAGCAGAATAAGCAATCCATTAGAAGAGTCAAGTAGAGCATAATATCTACTATCTTCTATGTTTAAAAATGTTTTCATCAATTTTTATTGCTGAGACTCAGCTTAATAAATAAACTACATCATCGAATCATCCTTGTACTACGGGCCAAAGATATTCATTAAATCATCAATGGTCATGACTATACCAAATAATCCCTGTCATAATCATACCAAAACTGTCCATCAATGCACTACAGGCCACTGAGGACTTTTACCACATCATTTATAACATTACAGGTCATGATTATACCGAATGATCCCTGGTCATAATCATACCAAGTCCATCTATGCACGTAAGCTAAAGACATCACAATATAAGCATGAGAATGATGACAATGACATAATAATTCAATAAAACATGTTCAAGAATAAATTTTAAAGATTTATAAGTTAATTTATCATGAAATCAATAACGTCCAAATTGTCAACATGATACTGCTTTGTGGAGTAAAATTCAAGAATGCTTAGAAGAATATTTCCATGAAAAGATACTGGATGAAGCGCAAATATCAAGGATATTCCACTAATTTCATGGAATATATAAGCCAAAACTTTAACCAACTTAGTATAATAGAATATATGAAAACGCAAATGGATTTTTGCCCGCCATGCGGTAATCCACGTAGATAGATCATTTCCACAATTTAATAAAGAATGAATACGAAGGATCATTCACCATGCATGCGATAATCCACATAGACAGGTTATTCCAATAAAATAATAAAGAATGGAATAACAGAAGAATTCACCAGGCGTGCGTAATTCGTACAGACATGTTATTCCCACAGAATGAAAAAGAATGGAACCAGGTCATGCGTAACCCGCACAGACATGATATTCCAATAGAATAATAAAGAATAGAATAACAACAGAATTCACCAGGCATGCGATAGACCGCACAGACAGGTTATTCCAACAGAATAATAAAGAATGGAATAACAACCCATACGAGTATTGAAAGAAAATAACTCTCTTCATGAATACGAAAGAAATAATACCCCTTACCTTAGAAAAACTGGATACTGAAATAGTGAGGTAGCAGACTTCTCTTCTTCTTTCTCTCTATAATAATTGTTCTATAGCTTTTGTGAATTGGTTAGAAATGAAGGAAGAATGAGCTTCTATTTATAGGAAAATATAGTTTCAATAATTGCACGTTTTGGGGCTCGAAATATTATAGTACAATACATTCCTTTTTTTCTTCATTTTTAATTTAGTCCTGCAAGTATTATCAAACTTGCACCACATCCCCTAATAGTAAATAATGTGAATTAATAGTAAATCATGTGAATCAATAGTTTTAGACATGTGAAAATATGAATTACAGTATAGTACCTCCATCTATACCTCCATTTTTAACTTAGTCATGCAAGTATTATCAATCTTGCACCACCACCCCTAATAGTACAAGAATGTGAATCAATAGTACACACATGTGAACAAATAATTATAATTATGTGAATTAATAGCAATTAATTGCTCATTTATCCGGTTAATTACCCGATTAGTCAATATAACCTCCAGACATTAATTATTATCGAAATAAATGTCGATTTCCATTAACACTAATAATTCTCACACAATGGAACCATCAATTTCATCTTTAATCAACACGAACTTATTTATCATTAATATAATAACTCACAATATTTAACAACCAGATCATTCCCAGGAAAGAGGGAGCTTTCCGATAAGGATTTTTCCTTATTGGCGCGCAATTAGGTAACCAAACCTCTCCTTGACAAAACTTTCTAGACATTGTCAATATTGTAAATAATAATATGAATAACTTTGTCGTCTCAATTATTGATTTAATAATATAAAATATTATGCAGATGATACAGTAACAATAATTGAATCAATAATATGAGAGATATGATGCAGCAATTACTGTAGCAATAATTGAGTATAACTAAGTGACTTATCACCTAAGCATCAATAATCAATATCGTGTGCTACTATGCAACCACGCATATTACTGTACTTTTACTACCGTGTAGTTCAATAGTTTTAACGGTAACACTTTTGCCGTTATTTTTATAAAAAGACAATTCTGTCGTTTTCTAACTACGACAATACTTCCGTTGTGGGGTCCACCAATGATTGTGCCGTCGTACGAATATTCCCTGTTAAAAAGAATATTTCCCGACCAATCGAATATTATATAACCACTTGCTTACTTTACAAAATTTATAAATATTACCCACAACTATAACATTATATCAAATCCACACTATAATATTCAAAAATATATTTCGAAAAAATTATTCTTTATTCATAAAAGTTGGGGTCTTACAATATCAATCCCAAGACCAGCCCCACTAACACACATCACAAAAATCAGAAGCCAGAATTTGAAATTAATCAAAGAAGGTATAAAACCCTAGCTTGAAAAATCTGTCCATTGATCCCATGTTAGATGTTGTTTTTTTTATGTTAAACATGTTAGATGTAGTGTATAATGATGATCTGGGTTGCTAGATGTTAGATCCATAACATCTAGAGGCTCAGATTTGAAGATTTCAAAAATCTGGAAAAAAAATTCTTGGTGGTCTGACAATGAATGTCAGTGGCTTTAGATTCTTGCATGATCATGATTTTTGTTGTTTGATGTTTTAAATATGTAGTCTGTTATGTACTCTTTGATCTAGATCAAGAAACAGACTTAGATTTGGTCTAGATCGCATGATATTATTGGTCAAAGGTCGTTGACCGACCATGATCGGACCATTTCTGGGCAACCCAGAAACCGTGAACTAGCGTCTGACAAGTTTTGTTGGCCTTGGATCTGTCATGGTGTTGTTGTTTTAATTCTGTTTTTATACCTAAGTTGTAGATTGTTATGTGTACTATAGATGCATGCATTAAGATCACTAAATAATCAAGTCGATTGAACTTAGTGGTCGGTCAAACTAGCCAAGTCGAGCATGATCTCTGTTTTCTAGGTAACCCAGAAAACATATGAACATGTCGACTGACATGGTTTGACCGGATACTAACTGATGATTCGGTTGATGTAATTTGTATTTTATGTAATAGATCTACTCTTTTGCATGCTAGCTACAACCTGGAACCTTTAGATCACAATAACAACACTTAGATCACAAGTTGTGGGAAGCCCAAAAGTGCATGCTCGAACTATTCTTCATTTCTAGGCAACCCAGAAATGAAGAACAGCCTCTGACAGCTACTTTGATGGCTCAAATCTCTTTAATTATGTGATGTATGAACATGTTTGTTGTTGTATCTTGTAGTCTTGCATTAATTCTACACGATCTGCTCAACAACATGCCTAAAAACACAATACACACTGAATCATTGATGGTCAAACATGGTCCCTCGAAACTGGGTATGAAGATCTGGCTTTGCATGAAGAACACGAAGAACACCTATAGCGACGGTTCTGTCGCTATAGGTAGTCTTTAGTGACAAATATTTTTAGAAATTAATTATTTTAATTAAATAAATAGAAAAAAAATAGTTTTAAATTATTAAAAATACATAATAAATTATTAAAAAATATTTTAAAGTCCGAAAATTAGTTTTAAATTATTTTTAATATATTTCATAAATATTTAATATTTTTGAAATATTAAAGGTATTTAATTTATTTATTTATTATATTAAATAAATTATTTAAAAAAGGTTTTAATACTTGAAAAATTATTTAAAATTATATAATGATATAAGAAAATATTTTAAGTTATTTTTAATGACTTTTAATATTTTGTGATAAATTTTATTAATAAATTAATATTAATGATAGTTAAGTTATTTAATAAATGAATTAAATAAATAAATTAAAAATGATTTTATTATTTTAAAAATTATTTTAAATAATAATAAGGCATTTAAAAATATGTTAATTTATAAAATATAACTTTTAATATTTAACGGTAAATTCCATTAATTAATTATTATTAATGATATTAAAGTTATTTAATAATTATATTAAATAATTTAGTTTAAAAATGATTTTATTATTATAAAAATTATTTTAAATGAAAATAAAGTGTTTAAAGATATTTTAAGTTATAAAATGTAACTTATAATATTTAAAGGATAATTTCATTAATAAGTTAATATTAATGATATTAATTTAATATTATTGATATTTGATTTATTTAATAATTATATTAAATAAATAGTTTTAAAATGGTTTTATTAATTTAAAAATTATTTAAAAAGGATATAAATAAATTAAAAATATTTTAAGTTATAATTAATGACTTTTAATATTTTGAGAAATAGTACATTAATATTTAAATATTAATAGTAATTATTTAAAAATAATTTTAAATATTTTAAAAATCATTTAAGGGTAATATAAATGTTTTAAAAATATTTTGAGTTATTCTAAATAACTTTAATATTTTGGCAATGGTTTCAATAATAGTTTACTATTAATTAAATATTAATGATAATTAAATTATTTAATATTTAAATTATTTAATAATGATTTCGATGTTTGAAAATTTATGATAAATTATAATAAATGTTTTAAAAATTATTATAAGTCATTTAAAAATAATATGACTGATAATTACGGTTATTGAGCTACAGGATAGAGTCTTAGACTCGATAATTATCCTATAAAACCGTCGATACACCGACATGTTTTAGAAATTGATCTGGACTTAGATAGGTTGACTTGATAAGTGTTTATTTGTTATTCAATGGTTGTTAAACATATGTGACAATGTGATTAGGTAATGTGCTGACTGCAATAAGCAGTGTTATATGTTACGATATGTTATTCTAATAAGTAAAATAATCTTATTACTAATAGGTTGTTATATAAAAGATAAAACTAAGTTGCGAGTTGTAAGCAGCGTACCAGGCAAGTATCCTACCTTTGTATCTTCTTTATGCAATGGACATGAGTAAGATGATTCAGAATTATCTTATTATTGTATCAGGATATTAATCTTATTGTTATATATGTTATATCTGATCATTGATTATCAATTTGTTACTACACTGTAATTCCGATATATATATTTTGTTCGTTAATTTCTAAATATGGTTATACAAGTGTCCCCACTTGGATAATCATTGTATTTAATCACATGTTGATACACATTTTTCAGTATATATATATATGTTGACTTATAAGTTATTGTTGAACAAGGTAAAACCTTTTTGTATCCAATTAAATTGTTTTTGTTAGGATTCCAGACTAAGTATGAACATCCCGATCAAGGAAAAACTTTTATGCGCCCAAGGCGGACAGAGTGAATGATAACATCGTTCTTGCATGTAGTATTGATCAATATAGGGCATAACGGGCTGATCACCCTCCATGCCCGTAAGTTATGACGGTTTGCGGATGAAGTTCTGCTAAACCTATTCAAAAATTGAAAACAATGTTCATAGTATGTCACCTTAACCCTACTTATAGTCAGTACGTAGTTTTAAAAATTTGATAGCGAGTGGTTATGTTATTATTATCGGTTCAGATTACTTCACAACTATTGACTTGTTGTAGAAGGGTAGTACAAAGAAAACATTTAATCCTTTTAGCTAATATTTATAATTGTTATTATTTGCTGGGCACTCAAATGCTCATCCTTGCTTAATTTAAATGTTTTCAGCTAAGTGTGAACAACCAGAGGGCTCTGCCAAGAACAAAGGAAAAGAGAAAGTTGCTGAATGAGGATAATGCTATATATTATGTAATAGTTGATATTATTAGGACAATGATATATTTTATCTATCATGCTATGTAATGAACGTATTAAAGGCTACGTACTTTAGAGCTAGACTCTGATGCATATGTAAATTAAGTTAAATATTTATATTATTGTTATTATTATTATTAGTATTATTCCGCTCATAAAATTGGTATCGTGAAGCACCGAGTTCGGGTTTCAAGTACCTGGATTTGGGGGCTTTACAAAAGGTACGAGTTTGCGTGGACTACCGGGATTTGAATAAAGCTTGCCTCTAAGATAGCTTTCCCGTGCCATTCATCCACATACTCATTGACAATATAGCTCAATACGACATGTACTCCTTTGCTGATTATTTTGCAGGGTACCATCAAAATCATGGTTGCTGAAGAGAATCGTGAGAAAACTGCATTCATCACTCCTTGGGGAATCTTTTGCTATAGACGGTTGTCATTCGGCCTCATCAATGCCGGAGCTACCTACCAACGAGCCATGATGGCTCTATTCCACTATTTAATGCACAAGGAGATATAGATCTATGTGGATGACATCATTGTCAATTCTCGAAGGGAGGAGGACCACTTAGACCATCTCAGAAAGCTCTTTAACAGGTTGCGTAAGTACAACTTAAAGTTGAATCCAGCCAAGTACGCCTTTGGCGTCAAATCAGGTAAGTTGCTAGGATTCCTAGTCAGTCACAAGGGGATTGAGCTTAATCCCACCAAAATCCAGGCCATCACGAAAATGTCCATTCCTCAGACAGAGAAGGAAATACGGGAATTTTTGGGAAGAATCAACTTCATTAGCCAATTCATCTCCCAACTCACAGCAACCTGTGAGCCTATCCTTAAGTTGTTATGGAAGAACTCCTCCATGAAATGGAATGATGAGTGTCAGAAGGCCTTCCTTACAATCAAAGGGCAACTAGTCAAAGCTCCTATTTTGGTACCACCAGGGATGGTGTTCCCCTGTTTATGTACCTGTCTATCGATGACAATGCCATGGGCTACATGCTGGGACAGAAAGAAGATAGAGGCCAATAGCGAGCTATCTACTACCTCAGTAAAAGATTCAACAGCAGTGAACACAAGTACACTCTAATTGAGAAAACTTGTTGTGCTTTAGCATGGGTTTCAATGAGGTTACAACATTACCTCCATGGTCACACAACCCATCTAATATCCCACGTGGATCCTCTCAAGTACGTGTTCAGTAAACCCATGCTGAATTGTCAACTGTCCAGATGGCAGTTGATCCTACAACAATTTGACATAGTCTACATGACGTACAAGTCTGTCAAAGGTCAAGGAATTGTGGATCAACTAGCCGTTGCACCTTCAGGGGATTTTAAACCCTTGGAAATATACTTCCCCGATGAAGGGGTAATGACAGTTCAGCAACACCATCAGTACGATGCACACCAAACATGAAGGAATTATTTTGATGGAGATATAAACATGGAAGGTTCTGGGGCTGGAGCAGTTCTAGTATCCGTTACGGGGGAGCAACATCTCGTCGCCTTCAAATTGTAGTTTGCCAACACTAATAACACAGCTGAGTATGAAGGCTGTATCATAGGACTAAAACTTACCCGATCAATGGGTATCAAAAGGTTAACTGTCTTTGGGGATTCCAACTTTGTAATCAGACAGACCATAAGAATCAATCACACCAAAGAGCTACATTTGCTGCCTTACCATTGGTAGGTCTTACAGATGACTTCGGAGTTTGAAGAAATATCCTTCCTCCATATTCCTTGAAATAAGAATGACTTTGAGGATGCACTAGCAACCTTGGCCTCTTTAATTAACATAGTTGACAAGGAAAACATGCCAACCATCACATTTGCCCTACAAAAGGCTCTAACCTATGGGACCTACATTGGAGAAGTATCGGATGAGCTACCTCCCATCCAACACATTTGGTATCAGCGTATCAAGGAGTACTTGCAAGATGGATCTACACCCACTGAGGCGAGCCCGACTGAAAAAAGGCAGATCCATCGACTGGCTATGAAATTCTACTTGAGAGGAGACGCACTCTACAAAAGAGATGAAGGACTAGGTCTCCTCAGATGTCTGAACAAGGACCAAGCTCAGAGACTCATGGATAAAATCCATGGTGGAGTCTGTGGCCCACACATGAGTGGCCCCCTACTTGTCAAAAAGATCCTAAAAACAGGGCATTACTGGCTCTCTCTCAAAGTTAACTGTGATGATCACGTCAAGAGATGTTATCAATGCCAAATTCATGGAATGATATCCACGCCCCTCCAAGGGAGCTCCAAAATATGGGTTCACCCTGGCCCTTCTCAATGTGGGGAATGGACATGATCGAGCCCGTCGAGCCCAAAGCCAGTAATGGGCATCGGTTTATCTGCAGCATAATTGATTACTTCCCCAAATGGGTAGAAGCGGCCTCCTTCCCCAGGGTGACTAAAGAAGTTATCATTGCTTTCATCAGAAACAATGTCATTTATCGATATGGACAACCAGAGGTGATTATATCAGATAATGCTAAGAACCTCAATAACAAAATGATGGAGGAGTTGTGCAATAAATTCCACATCAAACATCTCGACTCCGTCATCTACCGTCTAAAGATGAATGGTGTTATTGAAGCAGCTAATAAGAATATCAAAAAGATCATGCAGAAGATGTACGCCAATCATAAAGGATGGCCTAACTTATTGCCTCTGACTTTGTTAGCCTACAGAACATCAATGCACACTTCCACTAGGGCAACCCCCTACTCATTAACCTATGGGATGGAAGCAGTGCTCCCCATAGAAGTAGAAATGGAATCCCTCAGAGTGATGATAGACGCTCAACTGGATGAAGACCAGTGGGTACAAGATAGGTATCACCAATTATCTCTGATAGATGAGAGGCGAGCCGTTGCTATCTTCCATGGTCAGTTATACCAACAAAGGATTGCCATATCCTACAATAGAAAAGTCCGGCTACAATAATTTAAACAACATGACTTGGTCTTGAAGAAAAATTTTGACAACTAAGATCAGTCCAAAGTAAAATTCACCCCAAACTGGGAAGGCTCGTTTGTTGTCAAGGAGGTATTGACAGGAGGTGCTCTCAAATTACAAGAAATAGATGGCGATGAATTTTCGTAACTCATCAACTCAGACACCGTGAAACAGTACTATGTCTAAAGTTACTAGCAAACTAGCATCCTGGGTTTGGATCATTAGATCCCCAGTCAGTTCAGGTTTTCTAAACCTTTCTCACTACATACAACCTTTTTTCACATCTGTTTGCCCCATCAGGGACAAACACACCTTCCAACCAGCAGCTTGGTTTCGGATCATCAGATCCATCATACACCTTCAGGTTATTCCACCAGGGATTAAATCTTTCACACTTCCAATTTGTCCTATACATGGGATCAAACTTTTCACATCAGTTCGCCCTGTAGATAGGGTGAACTACGCTGACCTGATCTCCCCAATACACGGGAGTACGTAGGCAGCCATTTTATATGGTTCAGTCACAATAAAACAAAAATAACAAAAATATTTCTACACCCTTCTCACTACAAAAACAACAAAAACATCTCTACACCCCTTTGCCACATACAGTGTTGAACCTTTACACCAGGTTCGAACTACGCAGACCTGATCTCCTCTTCAATAGGAGTACGTATGCAGCCATTCATGGATCAGTTTTACCCCCTACCAAAACACAAAAACTTATCAACGGTACTAGGATCATCTTTCAATCCACCGCACTTCATCGACTTCAGACCAAAGGGATGAACTACCTGACCTCGCCACACAAATGGGAGAACCGACGACCATCTAAGCTGTGATTGATTCCTCAAAGAGAGACACTAATCCATAAGAGATGGAACTAACTGACATCCCCCATACAAAGGAGTACTGGCGACCATCAATGGTGCGTTCAACCTCAAAGAGGAAAGCCACACTCCTCTCCACATCTACATACAGAAACCAGTCCCAAGACACCAAAGATGGTAAAGAATACATACAGATCAATGATCCATTCTGAAAGATCCTGAGATATCTCAATGTCCATCTATCAAGGAGAAGTTCAGAATATATCCAGATCACAAGCCCTGGAGAAACATACAAATATCAAGCAAGTAACAAGGCATAACTAAAAGGGAAGTGAATCAAAATATATTTCCCTGCCATATATATAATGTTGTTTGATATATACAATATCTACTGTACATGACAAAATAGCTAAGCTAGTTTGTGTAGGAAAATTCAAGCCCATCTACAAGTTAGTGTGTATGCGGGCTATCAAGTCCAACATCGCATCCCTCTTAGAAGAAGGAGGTAACGCTGTGATCTCCTGCCCAAGGGTCTCTAAGTGAGTCAATAGATCTACAGCCAACTGCATGGTGGCACTATGCTCATCAATATATGTGATCATCTCTGCAATGATGCCAGTAGTAAGGGACCTCACTACAGTACTATCTGTAACAGCGATATCTCTGGCAGATATAGCGCTATCCCGCTCAATAATCATTGCATCTCTAGATGATCTGGCCTTATTCCGCTCAGCAACAGCGGTGTCTCTATGAGCTAAGGCCTTATCTCTCTCTAACAGAGCAACGTCTCTCTCATCAAGAGCTGTCAAGATCAAGGCCCTAGCCTGATCTCTCTCAAAGGTTATCTGATGAAGACTCTGCTCTAGATACTATGCTGAATGCTGGATCACAGTAGCACTAATACTGGGAGAATCTACAAGAGTTGTTGGCAACCAAGTGAATGGCTCCTCCTCGGTGTGAGAATCAATGTCCTTCATGGGCTCTCCACCATCTGAATCAATCCTCGGTACTGTGGATGCTACCGCAGTCAATATAGTCTCTGTCTCCATCCACGTAGAATACTCTGTTGAACAGCCCAGATGGCTAATAGAAAACTTAGCACGCTCACGCTGATCCCAACAGACATAAACCCTGGATCTGTCCTTTGCTAACAAATGGCGAAAAGATAAACGCTGACATAATGTCCCGTCAAAAGGATGCACATCCTGAAACTAGTCAAACTGTGACATCACTGCCAGTGGGGGGTAGGTAGTCATGCCCCTCAAACCAGCCAAAAGGAGATAATACATGCCCAGTGCATGAGTAATGAAACTGTAGGGAGAGTTGAGCCCTATACATGGCAGGATGTGAAATGGATCTCCAATCCCTGCCAAGAACACCGGCCAGGATGCATCGTCTACACACTCTGAGGGCTCAAAGGAGTAAGACATGGCTATCTCATGGGAAAAATAATACACATGTCGTCAGAACGTGCCAATCGGTCTTAAGTGTGACATGAACGACACGTATAACATGACCAAGCTGCGTATAAACACCCTTACAGGATAGGTATGGCAATACGTGGCTGACCTCAGTGTCTCTGCCACAATCATCAGAATAATGGTATGACCCTCCCTAAGAGCTCTCATCGCCATGACAACACCGATATCCAGCTTATCCATATACAGTGGCATGTACAAGTAAGCCACTACGCACATCATAAGTACGTCTACTCTGGCCACCTGCCACTGATCCTCTGGCGTGGTGAAATCTCCGAAGTGCCATGCATAACTATCCACTGAGCCAAATCTGTCTATCAGGAAACGCTGGGACACTACATGACCAGATGTAATCTCATCCTGCACTACTCTACGCCACAACTCGGTGAGAGTCATGAACTTTCGGTGCATATCTCTGATAGCCATCCGAGCGCAAGGCCTGTCTAAGGGCAAAGCTGTTAACTGCTCATACTCCTCCAGCGTATGAGTCAACTCATGGGTTCCAAACCGAAAAACCTACCTCTCCGGTACCTAGTGCTCTTGCATACCTTCTACAAAGCCCAATAGAACCTGGAATGACAAGAGGATCATGGAATGCTGCAATAGTTTATCTATAATCACCCTGTCTGAAAGGGATACACTGTCATACCAAGATCTCAAGTGTGAGGCCACTAATACTAGTGGGGTGTGATCAATACGGCTGACTGTCGAGGAAGACATCTGTGTGGGCCGTATCATAAGACCATCCAAGGGTCAATACTGAATATCTCTGGACATACATATGCATGACATAATACATGCATGACAAATAATAGATGGCAATATGATGCAGGGAATGGAAAATAGTTCATACATTCCTAAGTACATCATCATCTAAGTACATCATCTCTGTACAGCTAAAAAATATAGGGAAATGGGGCATAGACGCTCTACAACTAACAGAGGCCTATCAAAAGATATAACAAGAATGGGGCACAGCCACCCAATATCTAACAGAGGCCTATCAAAAGATATAGCGAGAATATACATCAAAAGAAATCAATGGTGTTGATGTTTACATCATCAATCATGTCCACCTGATTTAACTTCTCTTGAGTCACTGGATCTCCGCCAAGAGGGTTATCAGGCCTATACAAGGGAGGATCTGCATCGGCAAAGCCATATGAGTCATCTGAAGGGCCAGCCCCCGAGCTGGAAGGATCAAAAGTATCCGCCTCTGAAGGATCTCTGCCCAAATGCCATATGAAAAAATGTGCCCAGTCCAACTGTCGGGTCAAGCTATCAATCTATGTCAAATGAGTCGAATCTCAGACACAGGCCATCCAATCCGTCATCATCACAGATCCAGGAACCATATCCCCCATGAACTGAGTGGCGCGGGTCTGGGCTCCGATGGTACGAGGGGACCACCAGCGGTATAATGCCTCATGAGTAAACGGACCCTCTAACAAAGTGTAGCTGTCAACATCCATTAATGGGATATCATCAACAGGCGACTGCAACATAGGCCAATAACGCCTGACATAAGGCAATATCGGTACACAAATCTCTCCTTTGTTGCTCCTAATAGCACGCTCTCCTAAATAGAGCTCCCATCCTTCATCTGTGAAGAGAGGAATAATATTGATGAGTGAAAGATGTTGTTCATTTAGTTTTCTTTAATTTTTTCTGTGACCAAATTACCCTCAGAGGAGGTAATTCTGTGATTGACTGGTTTTGTTATAATTGACCAAACGGGTAATTAATCAAATAAATGAGTAATTAATTGCTATTGGTTTACATGCAAATTGCTATTGGTTCACATGCAAATTACTGTTGGCTCACATGTATGGAACAATTGATTCACATGTATGTACTATTAGGGGAGGTGGTGCAAGATTGATAGTACTTTAAGGACTAAATTAAAAATGGAGGTATAGATGAAGGTACGATAATGTAATAATTCGAGCCCCTAATCGTGCAATTATCGAAACTATGTTTTCCTATAAATAAAAGCTCATTTCTTCTTTCATTCTCACCAATTCACTAAGACTCACAAGAGCAATTTTAGAGAGAGAAGCTATAGAGATAAAAAAGAAGAGTATTCTGCTACTTCTCTATTGCAGTATCCAGCCTTCTACTTAGGTAAGGGGTATTATTCATTTCATATTCGCTTACGATATTATTTTTTGTATTCGTAAAAAATTTTATTTTGTTCAATATTCGTAAGGGATATTATTTTTGTTCAATACTCGTATGAAATAATATTTTCTTCCATACTCTGTAGTATGTAAGTAATATTATTTCGTTTTGTATTTCTACTTTTACACTCATTTTATTAAAGTATTGCTTCTATACTCCGTAAAATTAGTAGAATGTCCTTAAAATTTATGATTCATCTAGTATCGTTTTACAAGGATATTTTTCTGAACATTCTTGTTAAATTTTAAGCTTTTCATGTCGGAGTACTATTCATGGGCACTATTCATAAATACGACACTATTCATAAAGTACTATTCATGGGATACTATTTATAAAGTACTATTCGCGGGGTACTATTCACAAAGTACTATTCACGAGATACTATTTACAAAGTACTATTCACTGGGTACTATTCATAAAGTACTATTTATAAAGTACTTTTCACGGGATACTATTCACTCGGGTACTATTCATAATAAAAATTGATTTCTTTTCTGTCCAAATCATTTTTGATACAATATTATTCTTGAATTTTACTCCATAATGCAGTAGCATGTTGACAATTTAGACATTATTGAATTCTGGATAAATTTAATTATAAAAATTTAAAAATTTATCATTTACTTTCTTTTAATTGAATTCTTATATCATTGTCATCATCCTCATGCTTATATTGTGATAAAAGTCATATTTGGCTTACGTGCATAGATGGACTGTTGATTGTTATGATTATGACCAGAAATTATTCAGTGTAAGCATGACCCATAATGTTACAAATGATGTGGTAATAGTCCTCATTGGCCCGTAGTGCATTTATGGACAGTTGTTGGCATGATCATGATCATTGGTGATTACACAAATATCTTTGGCCCGTAGTACGTGGATAATTCATGGACGTGATAGTAATAAATATCCTTGGCCCGTAGTGCATGAATAATTCAGTGATGTGGATTATTTATTGAGCTGAGTCTCAGCGATAAAATTGATGATAAACTTTTTAAATCATAGAAGATAGTAGATATCATGCTCTACTTGACTCTTCTAATGGATTAGTTGGTCTGCTGCAGTTAAACTTGTTGTTTATTAGTTTAACACTGTTGAAGGCTAACGATAATTTATTCTGCATTATCTTAGACATAATATTTCTTACTGGGCTAGTTGAGCTCACCCTTTTTCTTTCATTGTTCTCTTCAAGAAATGAGAACGTAGCCGGGACTAGCCGGGGAACGGAGTGATGGTCTGAGATGGTGGTTATCGTAGTCCTCACTATTCTATGATAAAGTGTGATAATAAATATAATGAGGACTCCATTTAAGTTTAGATATTGTCTAGAAGACAATATTCATGTAAAAACTCTCAGCTATGCTTTTGTCATATTGTATAAAAGAAGTTTGTATTTGATTTCTGTATCAAGTATTTGGCGACTCAGAATGGGTGATGTATACCTATTTTGGGGGCGTCACAGTTGGTATCAAAGCTTAGGGATAGGATTCCTGGCTGAGATGTGAGACTAGAACTAGGAGGGGAGAGACGGGTAATTCCTTCGTTAGTATGACCTATCTAAGTTTATTTGTTATTTAACTAGTCGGTCAGAATATAGGGATAATATGTGGCATGTCAATTAACCCTTGTTTTGTGACAGAGTTTGAGAATGGCATCTGAAATTGTTGAGATAAGCAATGGAGCACATGAAACCATTGAGTCACCACCGATTAATAACTAGGATAATGTGCATCAGGAAGGCAATAATCCTCGTGTAAACAACAACACCGACCAAATGACGAACGATGGTATGTTTAGGAATTTTTTTGAATTTATGCAAAACCAAACGAAAGAGACTCCTGTTCAAATTGCAAGTGAAAACACTGGCAACTCACGGCTGGTCACCGCTAAGCAGTTCAAGGAGCTGGGACCACTGGAGTTTTTGGGAAAGCCAGAACCACTTAAGGCAAGGACGTGGATGAAGTAGATCATCAAGATATTTGATGTCTTGGAATGCTCAGAGGAGCAAAAGGTTCCCTTCGTCACCTTTATATTGCGTGAAGAAGCAGATTACTGGTGAGAATCTGTAAAATGTACTCATCTTTCCGCACCAAAGATGTCTTGGGAGAAGTTTCAAGAATTGTTCAACGACAAGTACTTTCTTGAAAGTATTCATTATATGAAGGAGGTAGATTTCATCAAGCTGGAGCAAAACAATATGACCATATCGCAATACGAGGCAAAATTTACAGAGTTATCCCAGTCTGCATCCCATTTGGTTGATAATGAGGAGCAAATGACAAGAATATTTCTGCGAGGTTTGAAACCCGAAATACGTCAATACCTAATTTCTCATAAACTTTTTTTATATTCAGATGTTGTGAATAGGGCTCAGTTATTAGAACACGATTATGTGTCAGCTGAACCAAAAGGCAACGACGAACAACACGATAATAATCATACTGGTGGCAATGGCCATCGGAACAACGATAACCATCGTGGAGGAAATTATCATGCCAGAAATGGTAACCACTTCGGTGGTAATCATGGCCAAGATAATAAGAAAAGTGAACTAAGTGAGAATAACTTTAAGAAGAGAAGATTCAACAATGACGGAAAGACATCGATAGTAGCACCGACACCCGTTTTCAAGGAAGGAGAACGACCACCGATCGTATACTTCAAATGCGGAGGGGAGGGACACATCAGTCCAAACTGCACGATGCAGTCCAAAGGGTGTTACAATTACAGAAGAGAAGGTCACCTAGCTCGATTTTTTCGTGTAGTGAAGTCAAGTCCAAATGGGATGGTGACGCCAAAGGATGTCCCAGACAAGTCAAAGCCGGTAGTTTAAGTGAGAGCGTTTGTCGAGAAACCCGAACGAAGTTATCACGGGTAACTTAATGATAAACTCTTAGGAAGTCTATACCTTGTTAGATGTCAGTTCTACCCACTCTTTTATTTCACCTAGTTGTGTTCAACGTTTGAACTTGACTCCTGAGAAATTATACTTTGACTTATCTGTTGAAACTCTGTTAGGAAAAACTTTCGTTACATCCACTATTTATAAATTTTGTTTGATTCAAATCGGCACCCTCATGTTACCGGATCCGAAGCTACCACACAATCATCAGAGCCTTTGATGGGTATTGGCGAGATGTTATAGGAAAGATTGAATTACCTGTGGAAATCGGTCCACATACCTTCTACATATCCTTTCAAGTGCTCAAAATCACTATAGGATATAATTTACTGTTAGGAAGACCTTGGATCCATATGGCGGGAGCCGTCCCATCCACTCTTCATTAAAAACTCAAGTATACCATCAACAATAATCTGGTAATTGTCAATGATGAACCAGAGTATCCTGTCCAAAGTGATATTCCTCTAATCAGTTTCAATCACTACAAAAAAATGGGCCTTTAGCAACAATTTTTCGGACAACAACTTTATAAGTCGTTGCTAAAAGTTTATGTTTAGCAATGAAATTTGTCCTTCGTTGCAGATTGTGTCAGGCTTTCACTTTTTGCAACAAAATTCATAAGTCGTTGCAAATTTTCGTTGCTAATTCATTGGCGGGAAAAAATTTTGTTAGAAATTCGTTGCAAAATTTTTGGCCACTTGCTTTCCCGTCATTGTGGGCAACGAAAGTTTCTTTGTTGCTAAAAATGGGGCTTTAGCAACGATTTTTCAGGCAACGACTTTATAAGTAGTTGCTAAAAGTGTATGTTTAGCAACAAAACTTGTCCTTCGTTGCAGATTGTGTCAGACTTTCACTTTTTGCAACGAAATTCATAAGTAGTTGCAAAATTTGGAAACACAATTCGTTAGAAATTCGTTGCAAAATTTCTAACCACTTGATTTCTCCTCATCGTGGGCAACGAAAGTTTTTTTTTTTTGCTATATTTCGTTGTCTAATATGAACCACATTCATTGGCAACAATTTTTATTTTCGTTGCATATTTTATACAACTATTTGCAACGACTATTAAAATGTTGCCTTAAATTAAAATGATAATAATAATAATAATAATAATAATAATAATAATAATAATAGTAATAATAATAATAATAATAATAATAATAATAATAATAATAATAATAATAATAATAATAATAACAGTCAAAATAATAATAGTACTAATAATAATAATAATAATAATAATAATAATAATAATAATTCTTGCAAAATAATAGTAACTAGGCCCAGGTGCTCGGGTGGTCATTAAATCAATATTCTAAAATGGAGATCTTGGGTTCGAATATGTGCATCAAATATTTTTTGGGATAAAGTTCAATATTCGCCACGTCAGTCCGTCCACACACACACACACACATATTCTTTTCAAAATCTTTATCAAACTAAATAAAATACTAAACAAATCTCAACATTAAACTAAATATATATAAAGTAACTATATATGATATATATATATATATATATATATATATATATATATATATGTAAACAAATATTCATATAAATATTTATAAATTTATCTCTAAATATTCATATAAATATTTATAACAAATATTCATATCTGAATTTTATAAATTTTAGATGAAATATTTATAAATTTATAAATAAATATTTGTTTATAAATTTTAAAGATAAATTTATATGAATATTTGTTTATAAATATTTATATGAATATTTAGAGATAAATTTATATATATATATATATATATATATATATATATATATATATATATATATATATATATATATGGTAATAGAATTTATCTAATACACAAAAAATATAACATAAGAAGCAAAAATATCACAACTAGGTTTCAAACCTAAGACCTATGGGTTATTGGGTCATTAAGCTATCACTGAGCCATTCTAATTTATTAGTTAATTAAACTACTGTCATAACTATTGCATATTTTTCTATACATGACTAGTGATATTATATAAATATTTATAAATAATAAAAATATGACATTTAATACTAAGAATATTACGCACACGTTATTGTAAAAAAATAGATTATTTAATATAAATAAATATTTAACTTGAGATTACATAAAATAATAAGAACTTTTATTCTTAGACGGAGAGAGTAACTTAAATCATGAACATATTTTGAAGTCCAAAAATAAAACATAAAAAGAAGAATAGTAATGGTATACACCTAGCTATTCCTAGTTCTCCTTTTACCTTTTTTCCAAATATATTATAAAATTAAATTATAATACTATCAGTTCTAAGAGAAAACATAAAAGATGAAGAAAAATTTATTATGTTTTATGAACTGAAACAGAACAAAGTTATTTAAAATGACTTATAAGTCATTCCTAATAAGTTAGTTTGACCCATATTAATATAATATCAATTTTATCCTTATTATATTTAATTTTTTTTAAAAGAAATTTATAAAAAAGAAGAGTAAGATGCAACGTCACTTTAATTGGCGTTAGAATTTTTATTTTTATTTTTTTATAGTTGAAGTCTTATATATATATTCCTTCATTTTCAACGTCGATGACAGAGAATAAACATAAAAAAAATATTGATGTTTGTAAACAAGTACAAGAGATCAAAGAAATTTAAAAAAAAAAAAAGAGAGATTCCAACGTCAGTTAAAATGATGTTACATCTTACTCTTCTTTTTTACAAATGTGCTTTATAAAAAAATTTTAAAAAGTTACAATTCCGGTTAGTTTGACATTGAATCACATTTTTTTTTTCAAATTTCTTTAAAAAAATAAAATCATTTAAAAAAAGCTAAGATAATTTTTTTTTAAAATTCGATTTTAAATTTTTTTTTTTAAAGTGGTGTTGATTGCCTTTCTGATTTTTAGCCAAAAAAATATATCCAAAAATTCAACGCCATTCAGTAGTTTTTTCCAAATTAGATACGAGAACCTTTACTCCCAACGACAATCGTTAAAGTTTTTATTTTTTTAAAAATATTCGTTTAAAAATAAATTTTTTTAACATACCAAGGATTGATCCATCGAATTAATATATTGGGGTTCTATCTATATATTGACTTTATCTAAAGAATTCATTCTTGATAACTCTATAGTGCAAACTTTGATTCAACACCATACCAATTTTACAAAAAAAAAAAATTCTAATTTTTTTTATCCATATAAATAATTATATAGAGTCTTTAGAAAACAACAATAATCATTAGTTTGACAACTGAATTTTTTTAGTTTTTTTCTTTTAATTAGTAGTATTTTCCCTAATTAATTAATTAATTTTCCTTTTTGTTTAGTGAAAAGATTTCACTCGTCGACTTGTCGTCATTTCCCCCTTCGTTTCATAAGGTTTACGAAAGGGTAAAACCTAAAACCCCTCCAGATTTCCAATTGTCCTTCCAAATTAGGATTCTCTCTCTATATCTAACTAAAACCACCATGACTCTATATCGCGCCCTAATTGGCTCCCTCCGCCGCACATCCCCTCTTTACATCACCTCTACCCGTCAAACCCTAGCTCAAAATCCAACCTTCTCCCAATTCGCAATTTTGCTTTCTCCTCAGCCGAAGAAGCCGCCGCCGAACGCCGCCGTCGCAATCGCCGCCTTCGCATCGAACCAGCTGTATGGCACAACTTGCTCATAAGTCACTATAAAGTTAGTATCATATCCCTCTTAGTTTAAAGATCAATGTTTTAGCCCTTTTTTCCTTTACACACTCCCACGGAGCTAATGATTTGCACTGAAAAACAGAGATTGAGAGAGAAATCCACATAGAACACCATCATTTTATTACAGTTTGAATGGATTTTGGGTGTTTTCATGAACATATGATGAAATATTTTGTGTATTTACATGATGGGGTGCATTTCTTTTTCTTCATCAGTTTCATATGAGCCTGTATGTCCTATTATCCTTATACACACGTTAATGAAATATCATTATTCAATTATATAATTGTAGTCCGATGAAAAAATATCTCCTGATTCTGGTGAATATTGTGAATCAATTTTATTTTGAATGTATGGATAGAGATTCATATATAGTCATATTCATTTAGTCCTTCTAAGCTTTCAAGTTCCTGGTAGGTTTCTCTAGAAATTTGATCAAATTTTCCCCATATTTTTCTTCTGGGTGCCTTGAACATGTATCGGAATATTTATGATGATCTTTTTTTTTCAAATGTTATGAGAATTTGATTAATGGCTGCTTTAAGGTGACCTTGAAGATAATCAACTGTGCTTGATTGATATATTTGGTCACTGTACAGATCTCAATGGGAAAGAAAAGGAGTTGGTTTAGTTTGGTGAAGAGATATCCACGGGCATGGAATAGCAATTAGTTTGTGCTTAACTCTGATGTTTTGAATTGTGTAATCATGTTGTAAGGCAGAACCTATGGCTTTAATCAATGCCACATGTTCACTGACACGTTTCTGGTTGTATTACATTTACTTTTTTGGCAAAGTCCAACTATATTTACTCTTTAATTTTTTATAAGTATTTGGAATTTATAGTCGTGCTAGACTTGTACACTATTCGATAATATTGTTGTCTTGATACTTGGATAATATTGTTGTCTTGATACTTGGATTGCTGCAAATATGGATTAAGCGCATGTGTACATTGTTTCAGCCCATTTTTTGTGATTTGATTTATAATATTTACTTATAAGAGATTTGAATTTAGAATCTCTCCTCTCTTTATTTTGAAAATACATCATGATGTGATTTTTTCAATTTGCATCTTTCATGTGCTTGATGAAGCAGAAAGATCTTTGCACGATGCCTTGTGTGTGTTGTCTCAGACAGTAAATGACAGCAGGGTGTTGTTTGGAGGTGGATGGCCTGAGATGGTGATGGCAAAGGCAGTTGATGAGTTGGCACGGAAGACTCATGGGAAGAAGTCTCATGCTATTGTTGCTTACTCAAGGGCACTTATTGCAATTCCAACTACAATTGCAGACAATGCTGGATTGGACAGTGCTGAGTAGAGGACCACAAGGAGGAAAGCAATGCAGGGATTGATGTCATTTTTGGAACTGTAAGTAACAGATTAAGTTGAACGGTGTAAAAGTGTTGTTTATAATTTGATATTTTGAAATATGTACTGTTTTATTTAATTGTTGTTTTTTTTTCAGGTTGAAATATGATTATGACACTCAAAGGTATACCATTTCTTCCTTAAATATGTATGTTGATGTAGTTGTATAAATTAACAACTAACCCTGTACAGTCTTGTCTATAGTGAAATGTCAATGTCTGGATTAAACACATTAGATGGTTCAGAACCTGCGAAGTCAACATATCCATCTCTTGGTCTTGGTAATTCGTTTGCCTTTAAAGTTGAGGACCTCAAGGGACGGTTACACCGATTTAATTTTGGTGAGTTATTTTATTTATTTATAGGGAACACCATATGACGTTCTTTGAATCAAATTCTTTGTTCACCCCTCCCTTATATATACATATATATTTATATTCTTCAGTATAGCCCACGGTTTGATAGTTAGTATCAAGAGTACAACAGAAAATAATGTAAGGTACTGAAGACTAGTGAGAATCCTTACCGCCCTCCCCAAGTGGATTTTTTTTTTGGACAATCTTTTTTCAATATGAAACTTTATAGACTAAAATTTATTGTTTGATAAAAAATAAGTAAAAGTGTGTCCTATATGCAAACATTAATATTAGCTGGAAGGAGTATGTTGTTGTATTTCTTTCCTATTATTTGCTTTTCTTTTTTGTGTGTCTGTGTATATATATACCGTTATTAGAAAGAGAAAATAGAGATGGCGTTTGTAAAAGACGGAACGTTTTATGTGAGGAAGGTGATCGTTAGAAACAACAATGGTGGTGTTGGTTATACGCTGAAGGTAGATTTTTGTGCATATGATTGTCTTTGTGTATTGATTTTGGCACTAAGTGTCTCTGGTGACCTATCTGTTTCATTTTCCTGACTTTGTTACTATTTTTAAATATGTGCAGGAAGACTGCTTCTACGACCTACCTTACAATATTGGGTATCAAATTTTCGTGCTACATTTACGGAAGATAAGGGACGAAATTATGAAGTGTACTCTCTATATATATGTAGATATATACTTTGATTGAAGAACTGTGGTAGCTTTAGATGGTTAATTGTAAAGATAATGAATGATTATGTAGTGGATGATTTTATTAAGTTAATAATATTTTAGTTTTTGTATTTTTGCCATTATTTGCTATGGAGACATTGAGCCAGTCAGGTATACAAAAAGAATGTCAATTTTTGATTTGGCAATAATATAATTCGTTACCAAAGCATTGAACAAGTTTTAATGTAGCAATAATTTTTTATACATTCAGCAACAAATTTTTGTTACTAATGGCATTAAAAATATAATATTTGACAACAAAAAATTAACCTAATAACGGAGAGGATATTGTTGCTAATACTAACATAAAAGACAACATTTTTTATCGTTGTAAATTATATCAACTTTCGTTGCATATAAAGAAACGACAACATATAATGTCGTTGCTAATCGACAACTTTTGTTACTACGAAAGATAACCAGCAACAAACATTTTCGTTGCTGATTCAGCATAATGTCATTGCTAAATAATATAATCAGCAACAAAAATCGTTGCTAAAAAGTTTACATTCTGCAACGAAAGCAAGCTTAGGCAACAATTTTCATAATTTACTGCAACGAAAAATGTCGTTGTAAAATGGGGTCAATTGCAACGAAAATGCATGGCCGTTGCAAAAAAAAGAGTTCATTTCGTTGCCATTTAGAAGGCTTTTGCAACGAAATGGGGGTTTTAGCAACGAAATTTTAATTATTCTGCAACAATACATTTTGTTGCTAAAGGATCGATGTTTCTGTATGAAAGTCAAATTTCGTTGCAAAATGTATTACTTTTGACAACGAAAAAAAAACGTTCGTTGCGGAACAATTAGCAATGCTCATTGAGCAATGAAAGACGCAACGACAGTAAAGTCGTTGTCAAAACCCTTTTGCAACGAAATTTGGCACCTTTAGCAACAAAAATCAGTTGTTGCTGAAGCCCCATTTTTTGTAGTGAATGATGAAGTGGAGCCAGTCAGCTTCCAATCTCTTGAGGTGAGCAACACTCACTATCAACCCATCGGTGTGACGCCCCCAAAATAAGTATACATCACCTATTTTGAGTCGCCAAATACATGGTACAGAATACAAATATAATCTTAAATATACAACATGAGCTGTGAGTTTTAATACAAATATTATCTTCTAGACAGTATTCAAACACAAAATAAGTCATCAATACATTTATTATCACACTATTTTATAGAATAGTGAGGACTACTAATGATATCATCTGGACCGTCACTCCATTCCCTGACTAGTCCCTGCTACGTTCTCATTTCCTGAAGAGAACAATGAAAGCAAAAGGGTGAGCTCAACTTGCCTAGTAAGAAATATTATGACTAAGATAATGCAGAAAAAAATTATCATTAGCCTTCAACAGTGTTAAACAGATAAAATATAGCAAACATCCAGTTTAACTGCAGTGGAACAAACAATCCATTAGATGAGTCAAGTAGAGAATAAAATCTACTATCTTCTATGATTTAAAAGGATTTTTATTATTTTTATCGCTGAGACTCAGCTTAATAAATAAACCACATCATCCCTGCACTACGGCCAATGATATTCATTAGTATCACGACCACAAATTATCCATGCATTACTGGCCAAGGATATTCGTGTATTCATCAATGGTCATGATCAAGCCAACAACTATCCCTTAATGCACTACGGGTCAATGAGGACTTTTACCACATCATTTGTAACATTATGGTCATGATTATACCGAATAATCCATGGTCATAATCATACCAAGTCTATCTATGCACTACATGCCTCAGATGACTTTCAACATAATATAAACATGAGGATTATGACAATGATATAAGAATTCAATAAAACAAGTTCAAGAATTAATTTATCCAGGAACTAATAACGTCCAAATTGTCAACATGATACTTCTTTATAGAATAAAATTCAAGAATGCTCAGAAGAATTTTTCCATGAAAAGATACTGGATGAAGCGCAAATATCAAGGATATTCCACTAATTTCATAGAGTATAAAAGTCAAAACTTTAACCAACTGAGTATAATAAAGAATGGAATAACAAAAGAAATCACCAGGCATGCGATAGACCGCACAGACAGGTTATTCCAACAGAATAATAAATAACAGAATCAGGTAATGCGTAAACGCACAGACAGGATATTCCAACAGAATAATAAATAACGGAACCAGGTCATGCGTAAACGTACAGACATGATATTCCAACAGAATAATAAATAACGAAACTATGTCATGCGTAAATGCACAGACAGAATGTTCCAATAGAATAATAAAGAATGGAATAACAGAAGAATTTCACCAAGTATAGGGTATCCCGCGTATACAGGTTATTCCAACAGAATAATAAAGAACGGAATAACATAAACTCTCTTCATGAATAAGAAAGAAATATTACCCCTTACCTTAGAAAAAAATAGATATAGGAGTAGTGAAATAGCAGAATACTTTCCTTTCTTTCTCTCTATAGTTTTTCTCTCTAGAGTTCAGTGAATTCGTAAGAAATAATGAAGGAATGAGCTTCTATTTATAGGAGAATGGACTGAATAGTAACTAATTCATGAACGGTCCTGATTGATTTACTTTTAAATGGACGGTCCATATTGATTTATTATGCAATAAAAATAAAATATAATATATTCTATTTATAGTCTAATAAAATAAATAACTTTATAAAAGTATTCTGTTTTATATAAAAAGATTTTACTATACAAAACACTATGCATAATAGAATATAATATATTCTATTTATAGTCTAATAAAACAGCTAACTTTATAAAAGTATTCTGTTTTATATAAAAAACTTTTCTGTTTTATTACATTAATAATACTAGTAAAATAAAATTTATCACCATTATTATAATTCACCATATTAATCGACCAGGTCGTTTCCAAGAAAGAGGAGGATTTTCAATAAGGATTTTTCCCTATTGGCGCGCAATTAAGTGACCAAACCTCTCTTTGATAGAACTTCTAGACATCGTTAATATTGTAAATAATAATATTAATAACTTTGTCATCTCAATTAGTTTAATAATATATAAAATATTGACAATAATTGAATCAAATAACGTGAGATACTATGTAGCAATTACTGTAGTATTAATTGAACAAAACTGAGTGACTTCTTACGTAAGCATCAATAATCAATACCGTGTACTACTATGCAACCACACATATTACTGTACTTTTAACACCGGGTGTTTTAACAGTTAACGGTAAAACTTCTGCCGTTATTTTTATAAAGTATTTTTGTCGTTTTCTCAATCCGACAATAATTCCGTTGTGGGGTCCACCAATGATTGTGCTGTTGTACGAATATTCCCTGTTAAAACGAATATTCTCCGACCAATCGAATATTATATAACAACTTGCGTACTTTGCAAAATTTATAAATATTACCCACAACTATAAAATTATATCAAATTCATTCCATAATATGCAAAAATGATATTTATAAAAAATTTATCTTTATTCATAAAAGTTGGGGTCTTACAACCTCCCATTCTTATGAAACTTCGCCCTCGAAATTAGGGTACGTACCTAGTATATCGAAGAGGTAAGGATACCTTTATTTCATTTCAGATTCTAACTCTCAGGTCATTTCCTCAACGTCGTGGTTCCTCCACAAAACTTTGATTTGAGGTATAACCTTGGAGCGTAGAACATGATCCTTATTATCCAAGATTTTAACAGGAACCTCTTCATACATTAAATCTTCCGCTATTTCGTCTGGTTCTAACTCAATAATGTGGTGCGGGTCTTTCACATATTTACGTAACATAGATATGTGAAAAATATTCTGAACACGAGACATACTTGGCGGTAAAGCGAGTCTATATGCCACAATTCCTACTCGATCGAGAATTAAAAATGGGCCAATGAATCGAGGATTGAGCTTTTCTCTCTTTCCAAATCTCGTAACTCCTTTCCATGGAGCAACACATAACAACACATGATCTCCAATATCAAATTCTATGTCCTTTCGATGAAGATCAGCATAACTCTTTTGTCGATCTTGTTAGGTTTTTATACGTTGTCGGATCGTTTGAATCTTTTTCGTAGTCATATGTACCAACTCTGGTCCTAACAACGTTGCTTCATCCACCTCATCCCAGCATACTGGAGAACGATACGTTCTTCCATACAATGCTTTAAACGGAGCCATGCCAATACTTACTTGATAACTGTTGTTGTAGGAAAACTCCACCAATGATAAGAACTTATCCCAACTTCCCTTGAAGTCAAGGACACATAGTCTTAATAAATCTTCAAGAGTTTGAATAGTCCTCTCTGACTGCCCATCCGCCTGAGGATGATATACCTAGCTAAATCGTAAATCCGTGCCCATAGCTTTCTGCAAACTAACCCAAAATCGTGAAGTGAATCTTGGGTCTCGATCAGAAACTATGGATACTGGCATACCATGCAGTCTTACAATCTCATTTATGTACCTACGAGCAAGAAGTTCAAGTGTATAAGTTTTCCATATAGGTAAGAAATGAGCCGACTTGGTCAATCTATAAAAATGGCCCAAATCGCATCTATGCCTTGAGAAACCTTGGGAAAACCGGTAACGAAATCCATGGTAATGTGCTCCCACTTCCATTCTGGAATTTTAAGTGATTGCAATGGACCTTTTGGTACTTGATGCTCCGCCTTGACTCGTTGACAAGTTAGATATCTTGAGATAAACCCCGCGATCTCTCTCTTCATATTGCTCCACCAAAATATATGTCGAAGATCATGATACATTTTGGTACTCCCAGGATGGATTGCAAACGGTGTGTTGTGTGCCTCCATCATGATTTTATACTTTAAATCAGGATCGTTAGGAACACAAAGTCTGGAGTTGACTCGAAGTATTCCTTCCTCATCGATTCTTGCTTCCGACATAGCACCTTCTTGCACTTTCTTCCTCATACGCATTAGTTCCAAGTCTGTAGCTTGTGCAGCTTTAACTTTATCGATTAAAGTCGGTTCTACTCGTATATTCGCCATCATCACATGGGTCCTCGGAGTCTTTAACTCTATCTCCATCCTTTACAAGTCACACAAAATGGGTCTTTGCGTTGACAATATCGCACTTGTACCCGCATATGATCTTCTACTCAATGCGTCAGCTACCACGTTTGCTTTTCTAGGATGGTATTGGAGGGTATGATCATAATATTTCAACAGTTCAAGCCAACGTCGTTGCCGCATGTTGAGTTCTTTTTGGGTGAAGAAATATTTGAGGCTTTTATGATCCGTAAAGATCTCCACTTTCTCTCCATACAGGTAATGCCTCCAAATTTTAAGTGCAAAGACAACAACTGCCAACTCTAGATCATGAGTAGGATAATTCCTCTCATATTCTTTGAGCTGTCGAGAGGCATAGGCTATGACTTTTCTATGTTACATGAGAACACATCCTAACCCTTTGCCTAAAGCATCACTGTAGATGACAAATCTCTCCGAGCCAGATGGTATGGTCAGAATAGGAGCTGAAATGAGTCTTCTCTTGAGTTCTTGAAAACTCTTCTCACATTCCTCGCTCCAACCGAATTTTGTATCTTTTCGAGTCAGCTGAGTTATTGGAGTAGCGATTCGAGAAAAACCTTCCACGAATCTCCGATAATAACCAGCCAATCCTAGAAAGCTACATACTTCGGTCAGATTTAGGTTGCTCACAGCTTTGAATAGCTTCAATCTTTACCGGGTCAACAGATATTCCATGACTTGACACTACGTACCCAAGGAATGCTACTTCCTCAAGCCAGAACTCGTATTTCTTCAACTTGGCATAAAGCTTGTTTGCACGAAGCTTTTGGAGTATCAGCCTCAGGTGTTGCTCATGATCTTCACGGCTTTTGAAATATATAAGGATGTCATCAATAAAGACGACCACAAAGTGATCTAAATATTCCTTGAATACTTAGTTCATCATATCCATGAAGGCAGCAGGAGCATTAGTCAATCCAAACAGCATGACTAAGAATTCATAATACCCGTATCGAGTTCTGAAGGCAGTCTTTGAAATATCCTCAGTTCTAACCTTCAGCTGATGATATCCAAAACGAAGATCGATCTTTGAAAAGAATTGTGCTCCTTACAACTGGTCAAACAGGTCATCAATGCGAGGCAACGGGTACCTATTTTTGATGGTGACATGATTTAACTCCCGATAATCAATACAAAGTCGCATACTTCCATCTTTCTTCTTCACGAATAGAACAAGAGCACCCCAAGGAGACGTATTAGGACGAATAAAACCAATGTCTAACAATTCCTACAATTGGGTCTTTAATTCTTGAAGTTCAATAGGAGCCATCCGATATGGGGCTTTAGAAATGGGTTTTGTACCGGGTTCAAGGTCGATACAAAATTCAATTTCACGCTCTGGGGGCAGGCTAGGAAGTTCTTCAGGGAATGCGTCACGAAATTTCTTAACAATAGAAATATCATTCAAAACTGACGTATTTTTGTTTAGATCTGTGACATGAACTAAGAAAGCTTGACATCCGTTTTTTAATAAACGAATAGCTTTATGGCTTGAGATGACCGTGATTGATTTTAATGGTTTGGTCGCTTGAATTCGCATAATAGGTTGATTAGGAATTTGAAAGCTAATAACCTTACGAAAATAATCAATTTTAGCATGATGAGTAGTTAACCAATCAATCCCTAGAATCACATCAAATGCAAGTATTTTCAATGAAATAAGATCGACAGGTAATGTGAGGGTACCGATTTGAACCAAACAAGACTTATAAATAATGAATGTAATGAAGGTTTCTCCCAACGGAGTTTCCACAGATAAGTTAAAGTCTAATTTCTCCGCAGTCAAATTTAATCGTTGAGCGCAAGTAGGAGAAATAAAAGAATGGGTAGAACCGGTATCAAATAAGGTATAGACTTCGCTAGAGTTTATGATAAGCTTACCCGTGATGACCTTGTTCAGGTTCCTTGCTTTCTGGGAGGTCACAACAAACGCTCTCCCTTGAACTACTGGTTTTGACTTGTCTAGGACGGTATTTTGTGTCACCGTTCCAACTGGACTTGTCTTCGGTGCACGACAAAATTAGGCTAGGTGACCTTCTCTTCCACAATTATAACACGCTTTGGATGGCATCGCGCAGTTTGGACTGATATGTCCCTCCCCTCCGCATTTGAAGCATATGATAGGTGGTCGTTCTATTTCCTTAACAACGGGTGTTGGTGCTGATGTCTTTCCATCATTGTTGAATCTCCTCTTCTTGAAATGTCCACTTTTATTGCCTTGGCCATGATTACCACCGAAGTGGTTACCCTTTCTGGCATGTTGATTCCCTCCACATTTGTTGTCACCGCTTCGATGATTGCTACCACTGGTATTATCATTTTACTGGCTGGTTTCTCTTGGCTGAGTTGACTCGTTATCGCGCTCCAATAACTGAGCCCTATTTACAACATCTGAATACAAACACAATTTATGAGAAATAAGATATTGATGCAGCTCCGGTTTCAAATATCTTAAAAATATCCGCGTCATTCTCTCTTCATTATCAACCAAGTGGGACGTAAACCGGGACAACTCGGCAAACTTATCTTCGTACTGTGACATGGTCATATTATTCTGCTCCAACTTGATGAACTCTACCTCTTTCATGTGACAAATACTTTCGAGAAAGTACTTGTCGTTGAATAGTTCTTGAAACTTCTCCCAAGACATCTTCAATGCAGTCGGTTGAGTACGCTTTACCTATTTCCACCAGTAATCTGCCTCTCCTCGCAACATAAGGGTGGCAAAGGAAACCTTTTGCTCCTCGGCGCATCCCAAGACATCAAATATCTTGGTGATCTGCTTTATCCACGTTTTCGCCTTAAGTAGTTTTGGCTCTCCAATAAACTCCGGTGGTCCTAGCTCCTTGAACTGCTTAGCGGTGACCGTCCGAGAGTTTCCAGTGTTTCCACCTATATTTTGGACAGGAGCCGCTCTCGCCTGATGTTGCATGAATTTTATAAAGCCTCGGAACATTCCATCATTCATCATTTGGTCAGTGTTGTTGTTTGCATGAGGATTGACGCCTTCCTGATGAACATTATCCTAATTATTGATATGTAGAAACTCAACGGTCTCCTGTGCTCCATTGCTATTCTCAACATTCTCGGATGTCATTTTCAGATACTGTCACAAAACAAAGGTTAATTGACATGTAACATATTATCCCTATACTCTGACCGACTAATTAAATACCAAATAAACTTAGGTAAGTCATACTAGATAAAGAAATTCCCCGTCTCTCCCCTCTTAGTTCTAGTCTCACATCTTAGCCAGGGTTCATATCCCTAAGCTCTGATACCAACTGTGACGCCCCAAAATAGGTATACATCACCTATTCTGAGTCGCCAAATATATGGTACAGAATACAAATACAACCTTAAATATACAACATGAGCTATGAGTTTTAATACAAATATTATCTTCTAGACAGTATTCAAACTCAAAATAAGTCCTCAATACATTTATTATCACACTATTTCGTAGAATAGTGAGGACTACTAATGCTATCATCTGGACCGTCATTCCGTTCCTTAACTAGTCCCTGCTACGTTCTCATTTCATGAAGAGAACAATGAAAGCAAAAGGGTGAGCTCAATTAGCCAGTAAGAAATATTATGACTAAGTTAATGCAGAAAAAAATTATTATTAGCCTTCAACAGTGTTAAACAGATAAAATATAGCAAACATCCAGTTTAACTGCAGCGGAACAATCAATCCATTAGAAGAGTCAAGTAGAGAATAAAATCTACTATCTTCTATGATTTAAAAGATTTTTCATTATTTTTATCGTTGAGACTCAGCTTAATAAATAAACCACATCATCCTTGCACTACGGCCAAGGATATTCATTAGTATCACGACCACAAATTATCAATGCACTACTGGCCAAGGATATTCGTGTATTCATCAATGGTCATGATCATGCCAACAACTGTCCCTCAATGCACTACGGGCCAATATGGACTTTTATCACATCATTTGTAACATTACGGTTATGATTATACCGAATAATCCATGGTGATAATCATACCAAGTCCATCTATGCACTACAGGCTACAGATGACTTTCAACATAATATAAATATGAGGATGATGACAATGATATAAGAATTCAATAAAACAAGTTTAAGAATTAATTTATCCAGAACTAATAACGTCCAAATTGTCAACATGATACTTCTTTGTAGAGTAAAATTCAAGAATGCTCAGAAGAATATTTCCATGAAAAGATACTGGATGAAACACAAATATCAAGGATATTCCACTAATTTCATGGAGTATAGAAGTCAAAACTTTAACCAACTGAGTATAATAAAGAATAAAATAACAAAAAAAATCACCAGGCATGCGATAGACCGCACAGACATGTTATTCCAACAGAATAATAAATAACAAAACCAGGTAATGCGTAAACGCACAGACAAGATATTCCAACAGAATAATAAATAACGAAACCAGGTCATGCGTAAACGCACAGACAGGATGTTCCAACAGAATAATAACTAACGAAACCAGGTCATGCGTAAACGCACAGACAAGATGTTCCAACAGAATAATAAAAAATGGAATAACAGAAGAATTTCACCAAGTATAGGGTAGCCCGCGTATACAGGTTATTCCAACATAATAATAAAGAATGGAATAACAGAAGTTCTCTTCATGAATAAGAAAGAAATAATACCCCTTACCTTAGAAAAAAATAGATATAGGAGTAGTGAAGTAGCAGAATACTTTCCTTCTTTCTCTCTATAGTTTTTCTCTTTAGAGTTCAGTGAATTCGTAAGAAATAATAAAGGAATGATCTTCTATTTATAGGAGAATAGACTGAATAGTAACTAATTTATGAACGGTCCAGATTGATTTACTTTTAAACGGATGGTCCATATTGATTTACTATGCAGTAAAAATAAAATAAAATATATTTTATTTATAGTCTAATAAAATAAATAACTTTATAAAAGTATTCTGTTTTATATAAAAAAAATTTACTATGCAAAATACTATGCATAATAGAATATAATATATTCTATTTATAGTCTAATAAAACAGATAACTTTATTAAAGTATTCTGTTTTATATAAAAAGCTTTTCTGCTTTATTACATTAATAATACTAATAAAACAAAATTTATCACCATTATTATAATTCACCATATTAATCGACCAGGTCGTTCCCAGGAAAGAGGGGGCTTTCTAATAAGGAATTCTCCCTATTGGCGCGCAATTAGGTGACCAAACCTCTCCTTGACAGAACTTCTAGACATCGTTAATATTATAAATAATAATATTAATAAATTTGTCATCTCAATTATTGATTTAATAATATATAAAATATTGACAATAATTGAATCAAATAACGTGAGATACTATGCAACAATTACTGTAGCAATAATTAAATAAAACTGAGTGACTTCTTACGTAAGCATCAATAATCAATACCGTGTGCTACTATGCAACCACGCGTATTACTGTACTTTTAACACCTGGTGTTTTAACAGTTAACGGTAAAACTTCCGCCGTTATTTTCATAAAGTATTTTTGTCGTTTTCTCAATCCGACAATAATTCTATTTTGGGGTCCACCAATAATTGTGCCGTTGTACGAATATTCCCTGTTAAAATGAATATTCCCCGACCAATCGAATATTATATAACAACTTGCGTACTTTGCAAAATTTATAAATATTACCCGCAACTATAACATTATATCAAATTCATTCCGTAATATTCAAAAATGATATTTATAGAAAATTCATCTTTATTCATAAAAGTTGGGGTCTTACAACTGGGACTTCAACTTTGAAACCCATAGTTTCTACCGAGGTAATATCGGCCAATCAAGAGATGATATCCTTGGATTTCCAACCAGGACAAGGGTTAGGAAAGAATCTGTAAGGAATCAAATTCCTAATTTAAATTCCTATCCAGACAAGGATGGTCGAACTAGGATATTCCTCAGGGTCAAGTCACAGGAACCCGCACAAGCATACATCGGTTAATTCATCTACAATTCTATTGCCTAAACCTATAGCTGAAGATTTTGTACAACCTCTAAGGAAAATTCTTATCTCCATGGCGGGTATGCTATTTCCTAAGCCCAGACCAGCTCGTGAGAAAGAAGTCCTAATTCCAAACCCAGACATTGAGGAAAGGAATCAAAGGCGCAAACAAGATATACCAAGACGGTTATCAAAGATGTACTTCCTGGTACATTCAGAGGGTATAAATGACGATATCCCAGATGAAGACTGTTCAGACGTCATGGCCATAATCCAAGAGGAGGAGGATGATAACTTCCCCTTCATCACAGCTAGCCATCAGGACTTGACCCTAGAAAATTGGAGCAACACTCCTTGCATTTTCCAAAAAGGGTAAAAAGGGAAGAAAATCCCTCTGCCATGTAAATAGCATTAACTGTTTACTTTTGTTGCATAGTATTAGCAGTTGCTTTTATCATGCCATGCTAACACTTTGTATGATCAAACAGTTTCATATATTAAGTGAAAGCATTTTGTTTTAGGACTCCAGAGTTAAATTTATCTAAACTTACATATTGAATGCTAATTCCTAACAATGACTGTAACTTTGATGTAAAGTTGGACTCTGACTTGATGGAGATTGAGCAAGAGGACTATGAAATGCCTGAGGAGATCAAAGAATGGGTCGAAGGAAAACCCAAACCAAACCTTGATCAAACCACCTCCTTCAACCTCAGAACCTAAGAAAACCCCAAACAAATCCAGATTGGCATGAACCTTACCCTAAGCCAAAGGAATGACATGGTTACTTTATTGACCCAATTCTAGGCTGTGTTTGCATGGTCTCCTGAAGATATGATCGGTTTGTCAACTGATATCATCATACATCACTTGCCCATTAAAGAGGGATTCAAGCCAGTCAAATAGAAGCTCAGGCGATTGAAACCTGAGTGGAGTTTGAAAGTCAAGGAAGAAATTGTGAAATATTTCAAAGCTGGCATCATCATGATATCAACATACCGTGAGTGGCTATCCAATATAGTCCTCGTACCTAAACCTGGAGGGAACGTGCGAGTATGCGTGGATTACAGGGATTTGAAAAAATCTTGTCTCAAAGGCAACTTTCCAGTGCCATTTATCCACATATTTATTGACAATACAGCTCGGTAAAGCATGTACTCTTTTGTTGAATGCTTTGCTGGGTACCACCAGATTATGGTTACTGAAGATGATCGGGAGAAGACAATATTCATCACTCCCTGGGAACCTTTTGCTACAGACGGTTGTCATTCGGCCTCATCAATACCGGAGCTACCTATCAGCGAGCTGTGATGGATCTTTTCCATAATTTAATGAACAAAGAGATAGAAGTCTATGTGGATGACATCATTGTCAAGTCTCGAAGGGAAGAAGACCATATAGACCATCTCAAAAAATCTCTTCAACCGGTTGCGCAAGTACAACTTAAAGCAAAATTCGCCCAAGTGCGTCTTCGGCGTCGAGTCAGGCAAGTTACTGGGATTTCTAGTGAGCCACAAAGGCATTGAGCTGGATCCTGCCACAATTTAAGTCATTATTGAGATGCCTATACCCCAGACAGAGATGAAAATATGGGGATTTCTGGAAAGGATCAACTTCATCAGCCGATTCATCTCTCAACTCACAACAACCTGTGAGCCCATCTTTAAGTTGTTACGGAAGAACTCCTCTAAAAAATGGAACTATAAACATTTTGAAAAGTTTTAAATCAACTTAACATTTTGACGCCCCCAAATCTGGGTATCTTCCAACCCGACAGATGGTGCTACACAGTGCTACAGTTCACACAAATATTCAAGTGAAATGGCTCAAAAGAATGAATATGTCTTATTTATATTCAAAATAATATTAACATTCCCCAAGTTCTTTATAACCGTTACATTTGTTTTTGGTCATAATAGCAAATATTATCATTACAAACCTATACTATTACATAAGTAATCTACGGGTTTGCCTCAGCCTTCCCTTTATCCTTACCGGATCTGTCGGTCCGTTCGATCTTAGCTACATTCATATGGTTCAAGCAAGAGTGAGCTTAACTAGCTCAGCAAGTACAACAATTCCAATAAAATTGTATACTTGAAACATAGGAATAGTATATCTTCAATAACTGAACAATAGTTATGAAGTACTAGCGATAATTTAAAATAACACTTCTTTTCCTTCAAAACGTTCTACAATGACAATATTCAGTAAAACATCAATTTCGGTCCAAGACCATGAGCATTTCATAAGTTCTTTGAAAAGGACATCCCGACACTAAGTCCATAAGTCCGACATAGCTTACGAGCACATCAAGGTGATCATCCTATAGTACTCTATGTTGATTAACACTACATTCATTAAACGTGTATACGTTTAAGTTGTGGCAACCTCACGTGCCGGCCTGTCGTTTGACGACAAAATATTTTAGCATACTCAGTCTTCATTTGAAAACCACACCAATATTAGTTTGGTAAATCATTGTCAATACTTTGATAGCTTGTAAGAAATCCAACATATCATAAGTCTAGCCGAAAGGACTGGCTTTAACTTCATCAGACATTAACTCATGCGTAAGAATACATGAATCACAAAGCTTGTCCAGATTAAACTGGAACAAGTGTTAGAACACTTGCCTTTAGCGTCTGCTAAAGTTATAACACATGCACTTTAAGTCTTTAAGGTCTCTACAGTAGATCATAACATCACATAACACATTAGGTCATGAATAACATACATAGTTCCTAAAGAATTTTACCCTTCTTCTCAATCTAATTACGTATTAGATTTGATATTATTGGTTCCGGCTTGCCGTTATAACTTACATTGTCATTACGTTCATGTTCGATTGATTATCCTCACCCTTAGATATCATACTTAAGGTTTAACAATGTTACTCCAAGTTGTAGTTCATGATTACTTAATTCACTTTCTTTCTTTACTTGTAATCTATTCTCTCTATGAATTTCTTAAGGTTGGCGCTGCAACGCCAACTTCTCTTCTTAGACTCGCGCTGTAGCGCGGGTTAGCAGTACACCAGCCCCCGGCCTTGGCGCTACGGCACCACTTTCCCTTCACTGTGTCGCGCTATGGTGCCAACTAATAGTGCCCCATGTTTTGGCCTGGCTCTACGGCGTGGGCCTTGCTTCCTTGAGTCGCACTGCGGTGCAGACTCTGTGCTTCAAACAATTTTGACAGATTTTTCTACTTAGTGAGATTTTCGGGCTTGTAACTTCTTCGTTATAAGTCCGAATTGGCTCGTTCAAGAGCCTACGGTTCATAAATTACATACTCTACGTGTTCATGTAAGAATTTTATCTTTTTGACTTCGTTAACTCTAAATTCACCTATTGGTTCATTTTTAACAAAAACGATAAACGTTCGTGAACGTTCAACTCTCGTTTCTTCGTTCTAAGTCGAAATTCGGTCATTTTTGAGTCCGCAACTCCTGTCCACAATTGTAGCATACGACCTTCCCTCTGAGATAGACTCCTAAATAAATCTTTCCACAGATCTTGTAGGCTTCCATCCTACTCTTTGGGTCTCCTTGCTTTACTACGGTATTCCCAGAGTTAACCACCTTCCGTTTATACCCTTCGCCACTTCCGCTGGCTCCTTTGACCTTCACTCCCCCATCCACCTTCCCCTTATTCTTCTTATCCTTGTGGTATTGGCTCAACGCCTCGCTACCACCTTCGGCGATTATCGTCTTCTCTCAAATGGTCCCAAACGAAGTGCTTTGGAACACATAAATATGGTTATAGATCCAGGGTTTCAATCCCTGCTCAAACCGTCGTGCCATTCTAACCTCGGTGTCCACTTGGTGTAGAGCGAACCTCGCCAGTTCATAAAACTTAGCGGTGTACTGGGGAACCATCATGTCCCCTTATTTCAAGTCCAGAAATCGCATCTCCATCCTTCCCTGCATGCTCGTAGGAAAATAGTTCTCAAAGAATATCTCCTTGAACCTCACCCACGTTAGATTCTCGATCCCGACCCTAGCCTGATTGGCCTCCCACCAAGAGTTGGCCTCTCCCTTCATCATATAGGTTGCAAAAGAAACCTTCTGGGCCTCGTCGACATTTGCTATGACAAATGCCTTCTCGATTTCCTTCACCCATGTTTGGGCTTCGATAGGGTCCGTAGTTCCTTTGAACTCCGGCGGACCCACGCTCTTAAAATCCTTAAATGTAGTAGCTCGTACTACACTAGGATTTACGGGGATGTTAGCCCAATTTCTATTAAACGCTGCTATTAAAAGATTAACAAACTCCTGCATGGGGTTAACCGAACCTCCCTCCGGTTGATTTACATTAGCGCCTTGATTACGTGGTACTCTTCTTGGCGGCATTTTGCTGTTACAACAAACAACACATTTCATTATTATTCATTTCCTGTTAGTTAGTTATTATTAACATTAAACGATAACTTCAACATTCATTACTCAATATGTTTCAAAAAAGCTTATATTGATTCATTCATTGTAGTATAACACTACATTGTTTACATTAAACAGCCTAAGCTGATTACATTACTTTCCCGCAATTGCTTTCCAAAAATTGGGATTTGCAAAAGACTACCCTTTGTTATACAAAAGAGGGTTTTACGTCACTACTAGATACACAATATTTACATATCTAAACTACTCTATCTACTACAAGATTACATCTGCCTCAAGGCATTATCAAATCTGCCTTGGTAAGACCGGTAATAATATAATGGCTGATAATATGCCGCGTCTGCCCTGCCTCTATGGGATAGCCAGCTACCTGCTGCTGGAAGTCCGCATGAGAACTCCTATGAATATAGGACATTCTCCCTATCTTCTACTTTTTGCTCTTTAGCTCCCCCCTGAGCTCAAAGACCTCCTGTTTTAGCTCATGGACCTTGTCCTTGGCCAAAACTCTCTCATCGTGCTCCTGCTTCCACATAGACTCCACGTCTGTTGTATCCTCTAAGATAGCCTGGAGCTCTGCTTTCAGCTCCTTAACCTCCTGACAGTAATGGATGTTTCTATCCAACACTGACATAAAAAGTGACATCATTGACTCCCCCGGAGCCATCTCTGCTGCTATTGCTACTGGGTTGAAGGACACTACCTCCACCTCTTCTTCTAGCATGCCGTCGAACACGGACATAAGATCTAAGCTCTCTGAGTCTGCAGACTCAACAACTACAACTTCGGGCTCTACAACTACGGAGTTTGGTATAATATCTATCAGATTAACCGATCCTTCACTGACTACCTGTACATCTCTATTTTCTCCTAACATCTACAACAACACAAATAAGTTTGATTAGTACATGTCAGTAGAATAATAAATACACATAACATTTATAATACATTTTTATAAGGTTAATTTCCATCTTTTATTTCTTTGACTTTTCTTAAGGTTATGACTTAAGGTTTAAATTCCTCCTTTAAGTTTTATAACCTAAGGCTTTGATACCAACCTGTGACGCCCCCAAATCTGGGTATCTTCCAACCTGACAGATGGTGCTACACGGTGCTACAGTTCACACAAACATTCAATTGAAATGCCTTAAAAGAATGAATATGTCTTATTTATATTCAAAATAATATTAACATTCTCCAAGTTCTTTATAACCGTTACATTTGCCTTTGGTCATAATAGAAAATATTATTATTACAAACCTATACTATTACATAAGTAATCTACGGGTTCGCCTTAGCCTTCCTTTTATCCTTGCCGAATTCGTCGGTCCGTTCGATCTTAGCTGCATTCATATGGTTCAAGCAAGAGTGAGCTTAAAAAGCTCAGCAAGTACAACAATTCCAATAAAATAGAATGCTTGAAACATAGGAATAATATATCTTCAATAACTGAACAATAGTTATAAAATACTATCGATAATTCAAAATAGCACTTCTTTTCCTTTAAAACATTTTACAATGATAATATTTAGTAAAATATCAATTTCGGTCCAAGACCATGAGCATTTCATAAGTTCTATGAAAAGGACATCACGACACTAAGTCCGTAAGTTCGGCGTTGCTTACGAGCACGTCTAGGTTGTAAAACCCCAGATTTTATGAATAAAGATTTAATTTTTTGAAATATTTTTTTTAAATATTATGGTGTGAATTTGAGATAATGTTATAGTTGTGGGTAGTATTTATAAATTTTACAAAGTATGCAAGTTGTTCTATTATATTCGATTGGTCGGGAAATATTATTTTTGTCGGGAAATATTCGTACGACGACACAATTATTGGTGGAACCCACAATGGAATTATTGTCGGATTGAGAAAACGACAAAAATATTTTATGAAAATAACGGCGGAAGTTTTACAGTTGATACTGTTGAACTACTCGGTAGTAAAAGTACAGTAATACGTGTGGTTGCATAGTAGCACACATTATTGATTATTAATGCTTATGTGAGAAGTCACTCAGTTTGATTCAATTATTGTCAATTAATAATATGAATTATTTAGCGATAATGAAGTTTTGTTTTATTCGTATTATTAACGTAATAAAACAGAAACATCTTTTTATATAAAACAGAATACTTTATTAAAGTTATTCTATAAATAGAATATATTATATTTTATTTAAAAGATTTTTTTTTTAAATATGGACCGTCAGATTAAAGTAAATCAATCTGGACCGTTTATGGATTAGTTACTATGCATTCCATTTTTCTATAAATAGAAGCTCATTCTTTCATTATTTTCTTACGAATTCACTGAACTCTAGAGAGAGAAACTATTGAGAGAAACTATAGAGAGAAAGAAGAAAAATATTCTGCTACTTAACTACTTCTTTATTTCAGTTCTTCTTTAAAACGGTAAGGGATATTATTTATTGTACTCGTACGGGGTATTATTTCTTTTGTATTCATGAAGAGAACTTCTGTTATTCCATTATTTATTATTCTGTTGGAATAACCTGTATACGCGGTCTACCCTATACTTGGTGATATTCTTCTATTATTCTGTTGGAACATTCTGTCTGTGTGTTTTACACCGGACCTGGTTCCGTCTTTATTATTATTCTGTTGGAACATTCTGTTTGTGTGTTTTACACCGGACCTGGTTCTGTCTTTATTATTATTCTGTTGGAATATCCTGTTTGTGCGTTTTACGTCGAACCTGGTTCCGTCTTTATTATTATTCTATTAGAATATCCTGTCTGTGTGTTTTACGCCGGACTTGGTTCCATTATTTATTATTCTGTTAGAATAACCTGTCTGTGCGGTCTATCGCATGCATGGTGATTTCTTTTGTTATTCCATTCTTTATTATACTCAGTTGGTTAAAACTTTGACTTCTATACTCCACTAAATTAGTGGAATATTTTTGATATTTGCGCTTCATCTAGTATCTTTTCATGAAAATATTATTCTAAAAATTCTTAAATTTTACTCCACAAAGCAGTATCATATTGACAATTTGGACGTTGTTAATTCCTGGATAAATTAATTCTTGAACTTGTTTTATTGAATTCTTATATCATTGTCATCATCCTCATGTTTATATTTTGTTGAAAGTCATCTATAGCCTGTAGTGCATAGATGGACTTGGTATGATTATGACCAGGGATTAATCGGTGTAATCATGACCGTAATATTATAAGTGATGTGAAAAAAGTCCTGATTGGCTCGTAGTGCATTGATGGATAATTTTTGGTATGATTATGGCTATGGATTCTCTTTGGCCATAGTGCAGAGATGAATTGTTTTATGGCATGATCAGGACCGTTGATGAAAATATGATTATCTTTAGCCGTAGTGCATTGATAATTCGTGGTCGTGATACTAAAGAATATCCTTGGCCGTAGTGCAGGGGTGATTCGATGATGTGGATTATTTATTAAGCTGAGTCCCAGCGATAAAAGTCATGAAAAACCTTTTAAATCATAAAAGATAGTAGATTTTATTCTCTACTTGACTCTTTTAATGGATTGTTGATTTCGTTGCAGTTAAACTTGATGTCTATTGTATTTTATCAGTTTAACATTGTTGAAAACTAATGATAATTTATTCTGCATTATCTTAGTCATAATATTTCTTACTGGGCTAGTTGAGCTCACCCTTTCTTTCACTGTTCTCTTCAGGAAATGAGAATATAGTTGGGACGAGTCGAGAAATGGAGTGATGGACCAGATGATAGCATTAGTAGTCCTCACTATTCTATATAATAGTGTGATAATAATTGTAATGAGGACTCCTTTTGAGTATGGATACTCTCTAGAAGACAGTATTTGTATTCAAACTCACAATTTATGTTTTGTCGTATTGTACACGACAGTTGTATTAGTAAGTTGTATTTGAATTCTGTACCATGTATCTGGCGACCCAAGATGGGTGATGTATACCTAATTTTGGGGCGTCACAGTTGGTATCAGAGCTTAGGGATGTGATCCCTGGCTAGGATATGAGAATAGAACTAGGAGGGGAGAGACGGGTAATTCCTTCGCTAGTATGACCTACCTAAGTTTATTTGGTATTTAATTGGTCGGTCAGAGTATAGGGATAATATGTGATAGGTTAATTAACCCTTATTTTGTTGCAGTATTTGAAAATGACATCCGAGAATGTTGAGATAAGCAATGGAGCACAGGAGACCGTTGTGTCTCCACAGATCAATAATCAGGACAATGTGCAACAGGATGACGATAATCCTCCTGTAAACAACAACACTGATCAATTGACGAACGACGGTACGTTTAAGAGCTTTTTAGAATTCATACAACATCAGGCGAAGGCGGATCCTGTTCATAATGCAGGAGGAAACAATGGCAACCCACGGTTGGTCACCGCTAAACAATTCAAGGAGCTGGGACCACCGAAGTTTATAGGAGAGCCAAAACCACTTAAGGCGGAAGCATGGATAATATAGATCACCAAGATATTTGATGTCTTGGGATGCTTCGAGGAGCAAAAGGTTCCCTTTGCCACCTTTATGTTGCGTGAAGAGGCAGATCACTGGTGGGAATCTGTAAAACGTACCCAGCCTGACGCACTCAAGATGTCTTGGGAGAAATTCCAGGAGCTGTTCAACGACAAGTACTTTCTCGAGAGTATTCGTCATATGAAGGAGGTGGAGTTTATCAAGTTGAAGTAAAATAATATGACCGTGTCGAAGTATGAGGCTAAATTTGCCGAGTTATCCTGGTTTGCGTCCCACTTGGTGGATAATGAAGAGCGAATGACGCGAATGTTTTTACGAGGTTTGAAACCTGAGATACATCAACATCTTATTTCTCATAAACTGTGTTTGTATTCAGATGTTGTATATAAGGCTCAGTTAGTAGAGCGCGATAACGAGTCAACACAACCAAAAGAGAGCAGCCGACAAAATGATAATACCTGTGATATAAGCATGGAGGGAATCAACATGCTAGAAATGGTAACCACTTCGGTGGTAATCATGGCCAAAACAATAAGAATGGACATTTCAAGAAGAGAAGGTTCAACAATAACGTGAAAACATCGGTACCAGCACCCGTTTCAAAGGAAGAAGAACGACCACCGGTCGTATGTTTCAAATGCGGACAAGAGGGACACATCCTTCTAAACTGTACGCAGCAATCCAAAGCGTGTTTTAATTGCGGAAGAGAAGGTCACGTAGCTCAATTTTGTCGTATGGTGAAGTCAAGTCCAGCTGGGATAGTGATGCCAAAGGATGTCCCAGACAAGCCAAAGCCGGTAGTTTAAGATAGAGCATTTTTTTTCGTGACGAGGAACCTGAATAAAATTATCACGGGTATGTTAGTCATAAACTCTTATGAAGTCTATACCGTGTTAGATACCGGTTCTACTCACTCTTTTATTTCACCTAGTTGTGTTCAATGTTTGAACTTAACTCCGGAGAAGTTAGACTTTAATATATCTGTTTAAACTCAGTTGGGAGAAACTTTCATTACCTCCACTATTTATAAATCTTGTTCAAATCAACACTTTCACGTTACCTGTCGATCTTATCTCTTTGAAAATACTTGCATTGATGTGATTTTTGAAAACGATTGGTTAACTGCTCATCATGCTTTTTGTAAGGTTGTTAACTTTCATATTCCTAACCAACCTGTTATGCAAATTCAAGCAACCAAACCACTAAAGTCAATCATTGTCATATCAAGCCATAAGTAAAGATCCCCGTTCCTTTCATTGTTGACTTCCTGATGTGAAATGCATCGAAGCCAGACTTTTCATAGGAGATGTTGTAAATGACGATGGCAAGTTGATAGGTATCAATGTGACGTGTTACCCAAGTCTGGGATGAGAGTCACAATTTTGAATGATATTTCTATTGTTAATAAATTTTCTGACGTATTCTTGAAGACTTCCTAGCCTACCCCTAGAGCGTGAAATCGAATTTTGTATTGACCCCAGTATAAAATCTATTTCTTAAACCCTCAAATATTTCTTTACTTAAAACGAACGTATCATGCGCCAAAGACGTTGGCTCGAGCTGTTAAAGATTACGATTGTACCATTTAATATCATCATGGAAAAGCGAACGTGGTAGTTGACGCGTTAAGTAGAAGATCGTATACGTTTACAAGTGCGAATATACGAACCCACGTGAAGATAACGAATATGCGAGTAGAATCGACTTTAATCGATAAAGTTAAAGTCGCTTAAGCTACATACTCAGCGCTGATGAATGTGAAGAAGAAGGTTCAAGAGGACGTTATTCTAGAAGCAAGAATCGATGAAGAGAGGAAATCTTAACCCTCAATTTAATTGGCCTATTTGAAATCCTTGATCGAGTAGGAACTGTGGCCTATAGACTCGCTTTATAGCCAAGTATGTAGCGTGTTCATAACATTTTTCACGTATCGATGTTACGTAAATATGTGGACGACCTGAACCACATTATTGAATTAAAACTAGACGAGATTGCAGAAGATTTAACGTATGAGAAGATACGTGTTAACATCTTGGATAAGAAGGATCATATTCGACGCTCAAAGGTTATACATCAAAAGTTAGAATTTGAAGTGAAGTCAAGGTATCCTCATCTGTTCGGCATACCAGGTACGTACGTAAATTTTGAGGGCGAAATTTCATAAGGAGGGGAGATTGTAAAACCCGAGATTTTATGAATAAAGATTTAATTTTTCGAAATATTTTTTTTTAAATATTATGATGTGAATTTGACATAATGTTATAGTTGTGGGTAGTATTTATAAATTTTGCAAAGTATGCAAGTTGTTGTATTATATTCGATTGGTCGGGGAATATTATTTTTGTCGGGAATATTCGTACGATGGCACAATTATTGGTGGACCCCACAACGGAATTATTGTCGGATTGAGAAAACGACAAAAATATTTTATGAAAATAACGACAAAAGTTTTACCGTTGATACTGTTGAACTACTCGATAGTAAAAGTACAGTAATAAGTGTGGTTGCATAGTAGTACACAGTATTGATTATTAATGCTTATGTGAGAAGTCACTCAGTTTGATTCAATTATTGTCAATTAATAATATGAATTATTTAGCGATAATGAAGTTTTGTTTTATTCTTATTATTAACGTAATAAAACAGAAACATATTTTTATATAAAACAGAATACTTTATTAAAGTTATTCTATAAATAGAATATATTATATTTTATTTAAAAGATTTTTCTTTAAATATGGACCGTCAGATTAAAGTAAATCAATCTGGACCGTTCATGGATTAGTTACTATGCATTCCATTTTCTTATAAATAGAAGCTCATTCCTTCATTATTTTCTTACAAATTCACTGAACTCTAGAGAGAGAAACTATAGAGAGAAACTATAGAGAGAAAGAAGAAAAGTATTCTGCTACTTAACTACTTCTTTATTTCAGTTCTTCTTTAAAACGGTAAGGGATATTATTTATTGTACTCGTAAGGGGTATTATTTCATTTGTATTCATGAAGAGAACTTCTGTTATTCCATTATTTATTATTCTGTTGGAATAACCTGTATACGCGGTCTACCCTATACTTGGTGATATTCTTCTATTATTCTGTTGGAACATCCTGTCTATGTGTTTTACACCAGACCTGGTTCCGTCTTTATTATTATTCTGTTGGAACATCCTGTCTGTGTGTTTTACACCGGACCTGGTTTCGTCTTTATTATTATTCTATTGGAATATCCTGTTTGTGCATTTTACGCTGGACCTGGTTCCGTCTTTATTATTATTCTATTGGAATATCCTGTCTGTGCGTTTTGCGCCGGACCTGGTTTCATTATTTATTATTCTGTTGGAATAACCTGTCTGTGCGGTCTATCGCATGCATGGTGATTTCTTTTGTTATTCCATTCTTTATTATACTCAGTTGGTTAAAACTTTGACTTCTATACTCCATGAAATTAGTGGAATATCTTTGATATTTGCGCTTCATCTAGTATCTTTTCATGGAAATATTATTCTAAGAATTCTTAAATTTTACTCCAGAAAGCAGTATCATATTGACAATTTGGACGTTGTTAATTCCTAGATAAATTAATTCTTGAACTTATTTTATTGAATTCTTATATCATTTTCATCATTCACATGTTTATATTTTGTTGAAAGTCATCTATGGCATGTAGTGCATAGATGGACTTGGTATGATTATGACCAGAGATTAATCGGTGTAATCATAACCGTAATATTACAAGTGATGTGGAAAAAGTCCTCATTGGCCCGTAGTGCATTGATGGACAGTTTTTGGTATGATTATGGCTATGGATTCTCTTTGGCCGTAGTGCAGAGATGAATTGTTTTATGGCATGATCAGGACCGTTGATGAAAACATGATTTTCTTTAGCCGTAGTGCATGGATAATTCGTGGTCGTGATACTAAAGAATATCCTTGGCCGTAGTGCAGGGGTGATTTGATGATGTGAATTATTTATTAAGCCGAGTCCCAGCGATAAAAATCATGAAAAACCTTTTAAATCATAAAAGATAGTAGATTTTATTCTCTACTTGACTCTTTTAATGGATTGTTGGTTCCGCTGCAGTTAAACTTGATGTCTATTGTATTTTATCAATTTAACATTGTTGAAGACTAATGATAATTTATTCTGCATTATCTTAGTCATAATATTTCTTACGGGGCTAGTTGAGCTCACCCTTTCTTTCACTGTTCTCTTCAGAAAATGAGAATATAGTTGGGACGAGTCGGGAAACGGAGTGATGGACCAGATGATAGCATTAGTAGTCCTCACTATTCTATATAATAGTGTGATAATAATTGTAATGAGGACTCCTTTTGAGTATGGATACTCTCTAGAAGACAGTATTTGTATTCAAACGCACAGTTTATGTTTTGTCGTATTGTACACGATAGTTGTATTAGTAAGTTATATTTGAATTCTGTACCATGTATCTGGCGACCTAAGATGGGTGATGTGTACCTAATTTTGGGGGCGTCACATAGGTGATTAGCCTACAGTACTCTAAGTTGATCAACACTACATTCATTAAACGTGTATACGTTTAAGTTATGGCAATCTCACGTGCATGTCGTTTGACGACAAAATATTTTAGCATACTCAATCTTCATTTGAAAACCACACCAATATTAGTTTCGTAAATCATTGTCAATACTTTGATAGCTTGTAAGAAATCCAGCATATCATAAGTCTAGCCGAAAGGATTGGCTCTGACTTTGTTAGACATTAACTCATGCGTAAGAATACATGAATCACAAAGCTTGTCCAGATTGAACTCGAATAAGGGTTAGAACACTTGCCTTTAGCGTCTGCTACAGTTATAACACATACACTTTAAGTCTTTAAGATCTCTACAGTAGATGATAGCGCATATAACACATTAGGTCATGAATAACATACATAGTTCCTAAAGAATCTTACCCTTCTTCTCAATCTAATTACGTATTAGATTTGTTATTATTGGTTCTGGCTTGCCTTTATAACTTACATTGTCATTACGTTCATGTTCGATTGATTATCCTCACCCTTAGATATCATACTTAGGGTTTAACAATATTTTAAACAATGTTACTTCAAGTTGTAGTTCATGATTAATCAATTCACTTTCTTTCTTTACTTGTAATATTTCCTCTCTATGAATTTCTTAAGGCTGGCGCTGCGGCGCCAGCTTCTCTTCTTAGACTCGCGCTGCGGCGCGGGTTAGCATTACACCAACCCCGGCCTTGGCACTGCGACGCCACTTGCCCTTCACTGTGTCGCGCTACGGCGCCAACTAACAGTGCCCCATGTTCCGGCCTCGCACTTCGGCGTGGGCCTTGCTTCCTTGAGTCGCGCTGCGGCGCGGACTTTGTGCTTCAGACAATTTTGACAGATTTTTCTACTTAGTGAGATTTTCGGGCTTGTAACTTCTTCGTTATAAGTCCAAATTGGCTCGTTCAAGAGCCTACGGTTCACAAATTACATACTCTATGTGTTCATGCAAGAATTTTATCTTTTTGACTTTGTTAACTCTAAATTCACCTATTGGTTCATTTTTAATGAAAACGATAAACGCTCGTGAACGTTCAACGCTTGTTTCATCGTTCTAAGTCGGAATCTGGTCATTTTTGAGTCTACAACTCTATAATGCCAAATAAGACTTATCTCCATTGAAAACTAACGTTTCCGAGCTCAAACACAAAATCTGACTTCCATTCCGAGAATTTCACGAATTTGATGATTATTGTTCGATCGTGTGAATTCTAGCAAAACTTCATTACTAATGATTTGTTCATTGTTCCAAATGGATTCAAACCATCAATTAGACATCTCAACTTACATATTACAACAAATTATCTTTGAATTAGTTTATGGCTTATTCCTCATAAGTTCATAACTTAACCAATTATAAATTACAAGATTTCCTTCCTTATGACTTATTATTGATTTAAGTTCTTTAAAAAACATTCTTACATCTTATCAATCATACTAACTTCTTAGGGTAAACATATGACAAGTTCATCATTGTTATTCATAAGTTTATAACTTATTTAGGTTCAAATTACTTATTCAAGACTTATCCGGCTTAAGTCCATTGTATCGACGTCGGGATTTTTACTTGTCCCTTTTCTGTTCTTGTTCTTTTGTGTTCTCATGTTAGGTGAGATTTGTTTGAAAAAACAAGTGAAAAAGGTTCGACATGTATAATGTCGACGATGGACTATTAAAAGTTGCCAGTTAGTTTTTTAACTGGTTGTACCAACACAACCGAGAAAAGGTTTGCACATTGACCCAGTGATGTGACACTGCTAAACGGGTCTGTGAAACCGAGAATCATTAGGGTCCGGGGACTTTCTTATGCGGAGGGAAGGTGTTAGGCACCCCCCGACATCCGTGTTGCCACGCTGACCGCCACTTTTCAAGAAACTGTTATATAAATTTTTGTGTGTGTGGGTCAATGTGCAATTATTTGGAAGTAGTGCTATGCCTCGTTCGCACCTATATACAAAGGATTTGAATTTATGTAAAACTTCAGTTTTAAACAAGATATAGCAGTGATATTTTAAAAGAGGTTTTTCAAACCCTATGCTTAATAGTAATTGAGGCCTTTGATACTTCCATTTTATTAAAATGTTCGACTTGATTGTTTTTAATTTTCGAGATGCGAAGCATCTTCGAGAAAATCATGTACAAAATAGCGCCGAAATCCCCATGGGCATGAAAACAATTTGAGGAAATTCAAACACCGTGAATAAATTTATAAGCTGCTTACAGCTGAAAATGTCCATCACGGAAACCGAATCTAGATTCAGTAGACTGAATATGTGATCATATGATTCCTAGGCTCACATGACACTGTAGTTTATATGAAAACTGTAAGCAGTTATATATATATAAGCTGTAAATATATATATATACAGACATGATCAACCACCACGAAGCACCTCCATGGGGGATCGAAAATATAAATATATAAAAGCGGTAAATATATTTATATATATATATATATATATATATATATATATATTGACATGATCAACCACCATGAAGCACCTCCATGGGGGATCAAAAATATAAATAAAGATGTAAAAGCGATCAACCGCCACGGAGGAAACTCCAAGCGGGACGAAATGTACAAAAAGCAGTAAAAACGGTCAACAGCCACGAAGTAAACTCTAGTCGGTATGAAATGTAAATATATATATATTAAAGCAGTAAACGCATCGGATGTAAAATCCAGGCTCATCAAACATAATTCGACACACAGTTCATATATATAAGTATATATATATATATATATATAAAAATAATTAAATGCACGAGACGTAAGTCTAGGCTCATCGAACAGAGTTCGACACACAGTTCATATATATATATATATATATATATATATATATATATATATTGTGACGCCCCCAAATTAGGTCCATTCCACCCAACCCATTCTGAGTCGCCAAATACATGGTACAGAAAACAACTACAACATTATTACTACAATTGTCGTGAAAAATATAACAACACATATATTGTGAGTTTTGATACAAATATAGACCAACTGTGATTCTCATCCTAACCTTGGATAGCACGTCACAATGACACCTTACATAAAGGTACAGTCAATAACTGTTTTAGAAATTAAAATATTTGGGAAGTGCTCAAGGAAACCTTCGTACATGAGAGGCCATGCGTCTAGGTTATGATAGATATTATATGCCCACAAAATTATCTTAGTTGTTGTAAGACCCCAACTTTTATAAATAAAGATGAATTTTCTATAAATATTATTTTTGAATATTATGGAGTTAATTTGATATAATGTTATAGTTATGGGTAATATTTATAAATTTTGTAAAGTATGCAAGTTGTTATATAATATTTAATTGGTCGGGGAATATTTATTTTAACAGAGAATATTCGTACAACGGCACAATCATTAGTGGACCCCACAACAGAATTATTGTCGGGTTGAGAAAACGACAAAAATATTTTATTAAAAATAACGGCGAAAGTTTTACCATTGATACTGTTGAACTATTCGGTAGTAAAAGTACAGTAACACGTGTGGTTGCATAGTAGCACACGGTATTGATTATTAATGCTTATGTGAGAAGTCACTCAGTTTGATTCAATTATTATCAGTTAATAATATGAATTATTTAGCGATAATGAAGTTTTGTTTTATTCGTATTATTAACGTAATAAAACAGAAACATCTTTTTATATAAAACAGAATACTTTATTAAAGTTATTCTATAAATAGAATATATTATATTTTATTTAAAAGATTTTTCTTTAAATATGGACCGTCAGATTAAAGTAATTAATCTGGACCGTTCATGGATTAGTTACTATGCATTCTATTTTTCTATAAATAGCAGCTCATTCCTTCATTATTTCTTACGAATTCACTGAACTCTAGAGACAGAAACTATAGAGAGAGAGAAGAAAAGTATTCTGCTACTTAACTACTTCCTTATTTCAGTTCTTCTTTAAAACGGTAAGGGGTGTTATTCTTTCTTATTCATGAAAAGAACTGTTGTTGTTCCATTTCTTATTATTCTGTTGGAATAACCTGTATACGCGGTCTACTATATACTTGGTGACATTCTTCTATTATTCTGTTGGAACATCCTGTCTGTGTATTTTACACCGGACCTGGTTCCGTTTTTATTATTATTCTGTTGGAACATCCTGTCTGTGTGTTATACACCGGACCTGGTTCCGTCTTATTATTATTCTGTTGGAACATCCTGTCTGTGCGTTTACGCCGGACCTGGTTCCATTATTTATTATTCTGTCGGAATATCCTGTCTGTGCGGTCTATCGCATGCCGGGTGATTTCTTTTGTTATTCCATTCTTTATTATACTCAGTTGGTTAAGTTTTAACTTCTATACTCCATGAAATTAGTGGAATATCCTTGATAATTGCGGTTCATCCAGTATTTTTTTCATGAAAATATTCTTTTAAGCATTCTTGAATTTTACTCCATAAAGCAGTATCATGTTGACAATTTGGACGTTGTTAATTCTTGGATAAATTAATTCTTGAACTTGTTTTATTGAATTCTTATATCATTGTCATCATCCTCATGTTTATAAAATGTTGAAAGTCATCTGTGACCTGTAGTGCATAGATGGACTTGGTATGATTATGACCAGGGATTATTCGGTATAATCATGACCGTAATGTTACAAATGATGTGGTAAAAGTCCTCATTGGCCCGTAGTGCATTGATGGATAGTTGTTGACATGATCATGACCATTAATGAATACACGAATATCCTTGGCCGTAGTGAAGGGGTGATTCGATGATGTGGATTATTTTATTAAGCTGAGTCTCAGCGATAATAGTGTTGAAAAACCTTTTAAATCATAGAAGATAGTAGATTTTATTCTCTACTTGACTCTTTTAATAGATTGATTGTTCCGCTGCAGTTAAACTTGATGTTCGTTATATTTTATCAGTTTAACACTGTTGAAGGCTAATGATAATTTATTCAGCATTATCTTAGTCATAATATTTCTTACTGGGCTAGTTGAGCTCACCCTTTCTTTCACTGTTCTCTTCAGGAAATGAGAATATAGCTGGGACGAGTCGGGAAACGGAGTAATGGACCAGATGATAGTATTAGTAGTCCTCACTATTCTATTAAATAGTGTGACAATAATTGTAATGAGGACTACTTTTGAGTTTGTATAGTCTCTAGTAGACAATAATTGTATTCAAACTCACAGTTATGTTTTGTCGTATTGTACACGACAGTTGTATTAGTAAGATGTATTTGTATTCTGTACCATGTATCTGACGACCCAAGATGGGTGATGTATACCTAATTTTGGGGGCGTCACAGTTGACCCAATAGACCCCAAAGAAAAGCGAGAAGATTGCTATCATGTTATTTTCAATGGTGAGTCTTCTCTTGACATATGATTATCTCCATTGTCTCCAATTGAGAATTATATTTCATCCAAACTCCAAGACTATATAGGTAGCGCTCATAGATATACTCAGCAAGTGGATGTGCATAACCTTATCTTATGATAACACGAAGTCGCATATCATTAGACATCTTGTATGATAGTGGCAAAATACCCTTCTAACGTTGGGTTCGCCTCACCCTATTGGATTCACCAAATATAACTACTAAATGATGTATAAAATACAAGCCACTATTTTAAAGTTCTCAATAAAATTATTTTCATATTGTTTAGGGAGAACCTCTACAGCTAGAGACCACCGTTCTATTCCCCTGTTACCCCACTCGACCCAGCTACATTCTTATTACTTGAAAGGAATTGTGAAGCAGAAGGGTGAGCACAACTAGCTTAGTAAAGAATATCATGACTAAAGATAATTAAATTATCAATAGCATTCATCAGTAATAAATCAGAGATTTAGAACATATGGTAGATGATAAAACTTTTCAACCATAGTTAGTTGCAGCGGAACGAGCAATCCATTAGAAGAGTCAAATAGACCATAAGGTCTATTATCTTTTCCATATTAAAAGTCCACCAACAATGTTTTATCCCTGTAACATAAATTAACAGTTCCTGTCCACATTCATGTGGATAACTCATAATCATAATTGTGGTTCTAAATTTCTCTTCTCATCCAAGACGAAGATAATTTTTATCACCTGTCTTTACCTGAAACATCAAAGATCATGGTTATACCAAATCACAGTTCATGTTCATAATCATACCAATAAGTTCATCTTTGCACTACGACCAAAGATATTCATTAACAGTTCATCTTTGCACTACAGGCCAATGATATTCAACAACAGGTCATCCTTGCACTACAAGCCAAAGATATTCAATAACAGGCCATCTTTGCACTGCGGGCCATAGATATTCAACAACAGGTCATCTTTGCACTACGGGCCAAAGATATTACTATCTCAAAGTAATATATAATCATTTCAAAATTTATATAAACAATTATTATAACCATGTTGATCAATTCACCTTTGCACTTAAGCTAAATATATTCAATTATAAATTCAATGGTCATGATCATACCAGTCAATAATTCATCTTTACACTACTGGCCAAAGAGAACCCATAGTCACGATCATACCAATAATCTACCCATCTTTACACTCAAGTCAAAGAGAATTTCCTCACCAGGATTATAAAAATATTATATATAATAATAAAAATAATATAATCAAAACATGAGTTTAATTTCAAGACTAAGATTCATAAATTAACGATAATTTGGTCAAAAAAATAATAATTTTGTCGTGAATAGTAACTCGTGAATAGTAATGCGTGAATAGTAACTCATAAATAGTAACTCGTGAATAGTAACTCATGAATAGTAATCCCGACACGAAAAGATAAAGTTTCACAATAAAATTCATATCAATATTTACAACACCTTAATCCAAATGTTATAAATCACTTAATAATCTCATAATCTAATATTATTAATATTACAACAATATTTTAAACCATTTCTTAAACTTATAAATAATTTATTTTAATTGTTTACACTTTGCTAATTAATGCATTTAATCATCCTAAAATGTCAAACTCATAAGATTTCATCACCAATAAGTAAAACCCTCATTAAAAATCTGCATATACCTTATATAGGATTCTCAAGCCATAAAATTCTATTTTTCCAATTTTCTTACTTCACATAACATATTTAATTCATTTACACATAACTAGTCCATTTTCATGAAAAATACCAAATCAGTACCCAAAAATTTTCTTTTCTAGAATTTAGCAGAATATAGTTCCATATTGAACATATATTTTTCTCAAAATTTTTAAAATTCATTTACTATTTTTTATATGGCCAAAATTACCGAATATTTAGACATTTATCATAAACTGTACTTTTGTCCAAAAATTCTAAAATTTACAGAATATACTTCTGTTATATACATGTACTTGCAATAAAATTTTTACCAATTTTAGAGTTAACCACAAGGAGTTATAAGGGTTTATTTTTAAAATAGTATTTTCCCATAAAATTCATAACTTCTAATTCATACATCTAAAAATCACCATTTTTGGACACAATCTAGAAAACTCATCAAATTATCATTTTAAATTTTTTCAGAATTTTTGAAGGTTCTAAAAAATTACGAAACTAAAAAACATAATAACCCTTACAATCTCTTTCTATCTCTTACCTCAAGAGAACAGTACTTCTGACTTGAATATCGGATATAACGCTGAACGAACTTGCATTGCAACACTCAAAGTATCAAAATCCTCACAAGAATACGCTCGATAATATAGAGAGAGAAAACTTTAGTTTCTGGTGTGATTTTCAATTTTAACCTAAGCACCCTATTTATAGGAAATTGCTTAGAACACCAAAGCAGAAAATTTAATAAAATAATAATATTTTCAAAAAAATTTGCTACGCACACTTTGAAAATCTGATTTCAGAATTTTGCACCATCAAGTGGGGCCCACCAACACACAAAACATGTTTTTATCATTTAATGCAACAAAATCAATTCAGACCCAATATTCCGGAACATCAATAATTCATAATAAATAATCCTTTTATCAGAAAAATTTGAATCTTATGTTCATTCCATAGAAAATTCAATTCTCTACAACTTTATAAGTTTAAGTTTTTGCAAATTCTAAACAAAAAATTATCGAAATCCACATATAGACTATTTTACAGGCTATAATCAAATTTCAGTTAAAAATAGGGTCTACTAACACACAAAATATGTGTTAAACATTTTTTATAACAAAAATACTCTTCCTCCTCATTTATTCATATATCACACATTCATTGTAAAAATATCTCCATTATTATATTATTAAAATATAATGAATTATTTTATCAGAAAAGATAAAATATCAATTTTCAACAATTGTCACATTAATTTTTTTTTTCATCTATATCCACATAAAATGAATATTTTCCTTGTCATATAAATTAATAATTAATTATTCACAAATAATATTACAAAATCACAATAATGACAACCAGGTCGTTCCTAAGAAAGAGGGGGCTTTCCAATAAGGATTTTTTCTTACTGGCGCGCAATTAGGTGACCAAACCTCTCCTTAGACAGAATTTTCTAGATATTACCAATAATGATATCTAATAATATTATTAAAATAATATAAATTATTGACATGATAATAAAAAATACTGTATAGTGATAATTATTGAAACAACAATAATATAAAATATCAATGTAGCAATTATTAAATCAATAAAATAAAATATTGAACAGTAATTACTGTAACAATTATTAAGTAGTGCCTTCTTACGTAAGAATCAATAATTGGTACAATACCGTGTGCTACTGTACAACACCGCGTATTACTGTGTTTTAACCACCGGGTATTCCAACAGTATTAACGGTAACAATTACGTCGTTATTTATAAAAACTTATGCTTGTCGTTTTCTTCATCTGACAGTTATTTTGTTAGTTATTTTGTTATGGGGCCCACAAATGGTTGCGCCGTCGTACGAATATTTCCCGACAATAAGAATATTCCACGACCAAACGAATATTCTCCAACAGAAATGAGTATTTTATAACCACTTGCGTATTTTGAAAATTTTATATATATCATCCTTAACTTTAAAATTTTATCAATTTAACTATTTACTAAATAGAAAAATCGAATACTTTTATTTCATAAAATTCGGGGTCTTACAATCTCCCCTCCTTATGAAATTTTATCCTCGAAATTTACGTACCTGGTATTTCGAAGTGTTGTGAATACCTTGCTTTTATTTCAGATTCCATCTTCTCTGTCCTTAAGATTTCTCCATTGCTCATCTCCTGTATTTCTGATATCATTTTAAAATACATCTTCAAAACAAAGGTTAATTGATATATCACAATTTGTCAACTTAAGTAAGAATATTCAGCTTAGGTAGGACACACACTAGCGAAGGATATTACTCGTCTCTCCCCTCCTAGTTCTAATCCCGGATCTCAGCCAGAGATCATATCTCTAAGCTCTGATACCAACTGTGACTTTGGACACCAACTTGTGTCAGCACCTCACATTGATACCTATCAGTTTGCCACCGCAGAACGGCGTCCCCTACGGAGAGTCTGTGTAAGACTCCGAATTTTATGAAATAAAAGTATTTAATTTTTCTTATAATTACTATTTAGTAAATGGTTAAATTGATAAATGTTAAAGTTAAGGGTGATATATGAATTTTTTTTTCGAAATACACAAGTGGTTATAAAATATTCATTGTTGTCGGGGAATATTCGCTTGGTCGTGGAATATTCTTACTGTCGGAGAATATTCGTACGACGGCGCAGTCTTTTGTGGGCCCCATAACGGAAAGCGATTGGATGAAGAAAATGACAAGAGTAAGTTGTTTATAAATAACAGCGTAGTTGTTACCGTTAACACTGTTGGAATACCCGGTGGTTAAAACACAGTAATACGCGTTGTTGCACAGTAGCACACGGCATTGTACCAATTATTGATTTTTACGTAAGAAGGCATTACTCAATAATTGTTACAGTAATTACTGTTCAATATTTTATTTTATTGATTCAATAATTGTTGCGTTGATATTTTATATTACTGTTGTTTTAATAATTGTCACTACACAGTATTTTATATTATCGGAGCAATAATTCATATTATCTGAATACTATTATTAGATAACATTATTGGCAATGTCTAGAAAGCTCTGTCTAAGGAGATGTTTGGTAATCTAATTGCGCGCCAGTAAGGAAGAGATCCTTATTGGAAAGCCCCCTCTTTCCTGGGAACGGCCTGGTTGCCAGTACTGTGATTCTGTAATATTATTTGTGTATAATTAATTATTGATTTATATGATGAGAAAAATATTGATATTATGTGGATATAGATGGAGAAAAATTTTTAAATGTGACAATTGTTGAAAATTAATATTTTATCTTTTTCTGATAAAATAATTCATTTAAATATATTATTTTAATAATATATTAATGGTGATATTTTTACAATGAATGTGGGATATATGAATAAATGAGGAGGAAGAGTATTTTTGTTGGATTAAATGTTTAACACATGTTTTGTGTGTTGGTGGACACAATTCTTGACCGAAAATTTATTATAGACTGTAAAATCGTCCGTTTGTGGATTTCGGTCAATTTCTGTTTGGAATTTGGAAAAACTTTCTTCTGCAAAGTTGTAGAGAATTGAAATTCCTATAAAAACTCGTGAGATTCGAATTTTCTGATAAAAGGAATATTTATTATGAATTATTGAAGTTCCGAAGTTCCGAAATAATTGATTTTTGGGAGTTTAAGATAATTATTTTGAGAAAAACGTTTTTTTGTGAGATGGTGGGGCCCACTGGTTGTTAAAATGTGCAGAATTCAGATCTTCAAAGGTGGGCTTGAAAATTTATATATATATATATATATATTAATATTATATTAAATTTTCTGCTTTGGTGTTCTAAGCAATTTCCTATAAATAGGGTGCTTAGGTTAGAATTGAAAATCACACCAGAAACTGAAGTTTTCTCTCTATTTCTCTCTCTATATTATCGAATGTATTCTTGTGAGTATTTTGATATCTTGAGTGTTGCTATACGGTGCAAGTTCGTTCAGCGTTATTCCAGTCAGGAGTACTGCTCTTTTGAGGTAAGAGATTGTAATGGATAGTAAGGGATGGTAAGGGATTGTAAGAGATAGTAAGGGATGGTAAGGGATATTGTCGTAAGGGATAGTAAGGGATAGTAAGGGATGTTATTTTTTTTATCAATGATATTATTTCTTTCAATATCATTATACCGGAATATTGGTAAGATTTTTCTTGTAAAATTCTTATCTTTTCATGTCGGGGTTACTATTCACGAGTTACTATTCAGGAGTTACTATTCACGAGTTACTATTCATGAGTTACTATTCACGAGTTATTATTCATGAGTTACTATTCACGAGTTACTATTCATGAGTTACTATTCACGAGTTACTATTCACGAGTTACTATTCATGGATTACTATTCACGAGTTACAATTCATGACAAAATTGGTTTCTTTTTCTAACCAAATTATAGTTGATTTATGAATATTACTCTTGAGATTAAAATTATATGTTGATCATATTATTTTTTTATTATTATATATAATATTTTTATAACCCTAATGATGATATTTCTCTTTGACTTGAGTGTAAAGATGGGTAGATTTTTGGTACGATCATGACTATGGGTTCTCTTTGGCCAGTAGTGCAAAGTTGAATTTTTGACTGGTATGATCATGACCATTGAATTTATAATTGAATATCTTTAGCTTAAGTACAAAGGTGAAATGATCAACATGGTTATAATTATTGGTTATATAAATTCGGAAATGATTATATATTTCTTTGAGATAATAATATGTTTGGCCTGTAGTGCAAATATGAACTATTGAGGAATATCTTTGGCCTGTAGTGCAAAGATGAGTTGTTGATGAATATCTTTGGCCCGTAGTGCAAAGATGACTTGTTGTTGAATATCTTTGGCATGTAGTGTAAAGATGAACTGTTGATGAATATCTTTGGCCCGTGGTGTAAAGATGAATTTATTAGTATGATTATGAACAGGAACTGTGATTTGGTATAACCATGATATTTGATGTTTCAGGTAAAGACAGGTGATGAAAATTATCTTCGTCTTGGATGCGAAATTTAGAATCACAATTATGATTATGAATTATTCATATGATTGTGGAAAGGAACTGTTGATTGATGTTACAGGGATAAAACATTATTGGTGGACTTTTAACATGGAGAAGATAATAGACTTTATGGCCTATTTGACTCTTCTAATGGATTGCTCATTCCGCTGCAACTATGGTTGAAATTTTTATCATTTACCATATGTTCTAAATCTCTGATTTATTATTGATGAAGGCTATTGATAATTTAATTATTTTTAGTCATGATATTCTTTACTGAGCTAGTTGTGCTCACCCTTCTGTTTCACAATTCCTTTCAGGTAATAAGAGTGTAGCTGGGTCGAGCGAGGGTAACAGGAAAATAGAACGATGGTCTCTAGCTGTGGAGGTTCTCCCGAAGTAGTATTGAAAAGTTCATTTAGTAGTTTTATTTGGTGAATCCAATAGGGTAAGGTGTACCCAACGTTGGAAGGGTGTTTTGTCACTATCATACAAGATGTCTAATGACATACAACCTCGTGTCATCATAAGACATGGTTGTGCTCATTCATTTGCTGAGTATATCTATGGGCACTACCTATATAATCTTGGTATTTGTTTGAAGTATAATTCACGATTAAAGACAGTGGAGATAATGATAAGTCAAGAGAAGACTCACCATTGGGAAGAATATGATAGTAATCTTCTCGTTTTTCTTTGGGGTCTATTAGGTCAACCAAGGATAATTCTGTGGCCATATGATATCTATCATAACCTAGACGCGTGGCCTCCAATGTACGAAGGTTTCCTTGAGCACTTCCCAAAGATTCTAATTTCTAAAACAGTTTTTGACTATACCTTTATGTAAGGTGTCATTGTGAGGTGATGTCCACGGTTGGAACATGAGTCACATTTGGCATATATTTGTATCCAAACTCACAGCATATGTGTTGTTGTATTTTGCACGACAATTGTTGTAATAAAGTTGTAGTTGTTTTCTGTACCATGTATTTGACGACTCAGAATAGGTTGGATGGAATGGACCTATTTTGGGGGCGTTACAGTCTGGCTTCAGTGTATCCCCATCAATAGGAAGTCACCAGATAGAGGCTCGGGGCTCTTTACTTACGGCTTTGATACCAACTATGACGCCCCCAAAATAGGTCCATTCCACCCAACCCATTATGAGTCGCCAAATACATGGTATAGAAAATAACTACAACTTTATTACTACAATTGTCGTACAAAATATAACAACACATATTGTGAGTTTTGATACAAATATATACCAACTATGATTCTCATCCCAACCTTGGATAGCACGTCACAATGACACCTTACATAAAGGTACAGTCAATAACTGTTTTAGAAATTAAAATATTTGGGAAGTGCTCAAGAAAACCTTCGTACATGGGAGGCCATGCGTCTAGGTTATGATAGATATCATATGCCCACAAAATTATCCTTGGTTGACCCAATAAACCCCAACGAAAAGCGAGAAGATTGCTATTATGTTATTTCCAATGGTGAGTCTTCTCTTGACATATGATTATCTCCATTGTCTTCAATTGAGAATTATACTTCATCCAAACTCCAAGATTATATAGGTAGTGCTCGTAGATATACTCAGCAAGTGAATGTGCACAACCCTGTCTTCTGATAACACGAAGTCGCATATCATTAGACATCTTGTATGATAGTGGCAAAACACCCTTCCAACGTTGGGTTTGCCTCACCCTATTGGATTCACCAAATATAACTACTAAATGATGTATAAAATATAACCCACTATTTTAAAGTTCTCAATAAAATTATTTTCATATTATTTAGGGAGAACCTCTACAGCTAGAGACCACCGTTCTATTCCCCTGTTACCCCCACTCGACCCAGCTACACTCTTATTACCTGAAAAGAATTGTGAAGCAGAAGGGTGAGCACAACTAGCCCAGTAAAAAATATCATGACTAAAGCTAATTAAATTATCAATTGCATTCATCAATAATAAACCAGAGATTTAGAAAATATGGTAGATGATAAAACTTTTCAACCATAGTTGCAGCGTAACGAGCAATCCATTAGAAGAGTCAAATAGACCATAAGATCTATTATCTTCTCCATGTTAAAAGTCCACCAACAATATTTTAGCCCTGTAACATAAATCAACAGTTCCTGTCCACAATCATGTGAATAACTCATAATCATAATTGTGGTTCTAAATTTCTCTTCTTATCCAGGACGAAGATAATTTTTATCACATGTCTTTACCTAAAACATCAAAGATCATGGTTATACCAAATCACAGTTCCTGTTCATAATCATACTAATAAGTTCATCTTTGCACTACGACCAAAGATATTCATTAACAGTTCATCTTTGCACTACAGACCAAAGATATTCAACATGTCATCCTTGTACTACAGACCAAAGATATTCAACAACAGGTCATCTTTGCACTGCGGGCCAAAGATATTCAACTACAGGTCATCTTTGCACTACGGGCCAAAGATATTACTATCTCAAAGAAATATATAATCATTTCAGAATTTATATAAATAATTATTATAACCATGTTGATCATTTCACCTTTGCACTGAAGCTAAATATATTCAATTATAAATTCAATGGTCATGATCATACCAGTCAACAATTCATCTTTGCACTACTGGCCAAAGAGAACCCATAGTCACGATCATACCAATAATCTATCCATCTTTACACTCAAGTCAAAGAGAATTTTCTCACCAGGATTATAAAAATATTATATATAATAATAAAAATAATATAATCAAAGCATGAGTTTAATTTTAAGAGTAAGATTCATAAATCAATGATAATTTTGTCAGAAAAAGAAACTAATTTTGTCATGAATAGTAACTCGTGAATAGTAACTCATGAATAGTAATTCTGACACGAAAATATAAAGTTTTACAATAAAATTCATATCAATATTTACAATACCTTAATCCAAATGTTATAAATCACTTAATAATCTCATAATCTAATATTATTAATATTACAACAATATTTTAAATCATTTCTTAAACTTATAAATAATTTATTTTAACTGTCTACACTTTACTAATTAATTCATTTAATCATCCTAAAATGCCAAACACATAAGATTTCATCACCAATAACCAAAACCCTCATAAAAAATCTGCATATACCTTATATAGGATTCTCAAGCCATAAAATTCTATTTTTCCAATTTTCTTACTTCACATAGCATATTTAATTCATTTACTCATAAACTAGTCCATTTTCATGAAAAATAACAAATCAGTCCCAGAAAATTTTCTTTTTTAGGATTTCGCAGAATATAGTCCCATATTGAACATATAATTTTCTCAGAATTTTTAAAATTTATTTACTATTTTTCATATGGCCAAAACTACCGAATATTTAGGCATTTATCATAAACTGTACTTTTGTTCAAAAATTCCAAAATTTACATAGTATACTTTTGTTATATACATGTACTCCCAATAAAAATTTTACCAATTTTGGAGTTAACCACAAGGAGTTATAAAGGTTTACTTTTAAAATAGTCTTTTCCCATAAAATTCATAACTCCTAATCCATAAATCCAAAAATTGCCATTTTTGGACACAATCTAGAAAACTCATCAAATTATCATTTTAAATTTTTTCAGAATTTTTAAAGGTTCGAAAAAATTACAAAACTGAAAAACATAATAATCCTTACAATCCCTTACCTCAAAAGAACAGTACTTCTGACTTGAATATCGGATATAACGCTGAACAAACTTGTATTGCAACACTCAAAGTATCAAAATCCTAACAAGAATACGCTCGATAATATAGAGAGAGAAAACTTCAGTTTCTAGTGCGATTTTCAATTCTAACCTAAGCACCCTATTTATAGGAAATTGTTTAGAACACCGAAGCAGAAAATTTAATAAAATAATAATATTTTCAAAAAAATTTGCTACGCACACTTTGAAATTTTGATTTCAGAATTTTGCACCATCAAGTGGGGCCCACCAACACACAAAACATATTTTTATCATTTAATACAGCAAAATCAATTCAGACCCAATATTCCGGAACTTCAATAATTCATAATAAATAATTCTTTTATCAAAAAAATTCGAATCTTATGTTCATTCCATAGGAAATTCAATTTTCTACAACTTTGTAAGTTTAAAATTTTCCAAATTCTAAACAAAAAATGACCGAAATCCACATACGGACTATTTTACAGGCTATAATCAAATTTCAGTCAAAAATAGGGTCCACTAACAAACAAAACACGTGTTAAACATTTTTTGTAACAAAAATACTCTTGCTCCTCATTTATTCATATATCACACATTCATTGTAAAAATATTCTCATTATTATATTATTAAAATATAATGAATAATTTTATCAGAAAATATAAAATATCAATTTTCAACAATTGTCACATTAAAAATTTTCTCCATCTATATCCACATAAAATGAATATTTTCCTTATCATATAAATTAATAATTAATTATTCACAAATAATATTACAGAATCACAATAAAGACAACCAGGTCGTTCCCAGGAAAGATGAGGCTTTCCAATAAGTATTTCTCCTTATTATCGCGCAATTAGGTGACCAAACCTCTCATTAGACAGAATTTTCTAGACATTGCCAATAATGCTATCTAATAATATTATTAAAATAATATAAATTATTGACCTGATAATGGGAAATACTGTGTAGTGACAATTATTGAAACAACAATAATATAAAATATCAACGTAGCAATTATTGAATCAATAAAATAAAATATTGAACAGTAATTACTGTAACAATTAGTAAGTAGTGCCTTCTTACGTAAGAATCAATAATTGGTGCAATACCGTGTGCTACTGTGCAACACCGCGTATTACTGTGTTTTAACCACCGAGTATTCCAACAGTATTAACGGTAGCAACTAAGCCATTATTTATAAAAACTTATACTTGTCGTTTTCTTCATCCGACAGTTATTCTGTTATGGGGTCCACAAATGGTTGCGCCGTCGTACGAATATTCCCCGACAGTAAGAATATTCCACGACCAAACGAATATTCCCAAACAAAAATGAGTATTTTATAACCACTTGCGTATTTTGAAAATTTTATATATATCACCCTTAACTTTAAACTTTTATCAATTTAACTATTTACTAAATAGAAAAATTGAATACTTTTATTTCATAAAATTCGGGGTCTTACATATATATATATATATATATATATATATATATATATATACGAAAGCAATTAAACGCTCCAGACATAAGTCTAGGCTCAATCGAGGCATAACTCGTTAATGTTAGTCTATATATATATATATATATATATATATGTATATATATATATATATATATATATATATATATATATACAAACTGAAATGAAATCACGGGCCGAAGTCCGGGCATACACACGCAACATGACTCTCAATGTGAAGAATAGTGTGTGCAAAAATGAAGAGAAAAGCTTTAAAGTGTGTAAGAAGGCTTACAGTGGGCTGCCAAAGAAGACTTCTATAGATTGAAGTGGATGAACACTTGGCTCCCGCCGGTAAAAAGTAGCTATATATGAGCGTACAAGTGTTTAAAATGAGAAAACACTCAGTTTAGGGTGTGTACAGAGCAAATTGGACAGGGCTTCCTCGCCTTTTTCTCTTTCAAAATGGCTGCCCTAAGCCCTCTATTTATAGAGGGGGGAGCCGTAGGTGTACTTGCGGCTGCCCGGGGTGCCCCGGGCTTCGCGGGTCCTGCCATCTCGAAGTACGTGCACGCGTGTAACATGATGTTGGCTTAAACTTTTAGAATTGCAATCCGAGCATCCGTCTGAGGTGTATAAGACCCATTTTTGGATTGCCATTGTCGAGTGTTACACAATGACATGGGGTTAGAGGTTGTACGAAGACAGAAAGATGGGACTATGCCCTCCGATCTTCAAGCTTCAAATTCTATCCGTTATCCTGCGCAATGGTCACTCGAGATCGGTTTTCCTTGGTTCTTGTGGGATATTATTGTGTAGAAATGTATGTCTGAAATGTTGAGATGGCGTGATGTGGCGTCAAGGTGGCAAGATGATGACTTTGCCCCTCACTGGGGTTATCTCCAGTTTGGGCTGATAAAGCAGACGTTGCTCAGGGTTATCTCTGAGATTGGACTGCTGCAAGTGTTGAAGGTCCTCAGTGTCATCTCTGAGGTGTGCTTGTCTTCCCGGTATTATTGCCGTTCTTGTAATGAGTGCCTCGCTGTAAGCGCTGAGGTTGAAGCTGATTGCATGCATTTGAAACAAGCATTTCTAAGGTTATCTCTGAAACTGCAACTGCCTTCCTTGGGGTTATCTCCAAGGTTGGAATCTGCTATTCTCAGTGTTGGGACTGACACCGAATATCTCAGGGTTATCTCAGAGATGAATCTGTCTTCTCCGGTGGAATTTTTGGTATTGGAACTGCAGGCCTCGGGGTTATCTCCGAGGTTGGAACTGATGCTCCCGGTGTGTGTTCCGGGGTTGAGCTGAGCTTCCGGTAGTATCTGGACTGAATATGAGCTGTCTTCCAAGGTTATATCTAAAAGACGAATCTGCCCTCCTGTAATGTCAGTAACAGGTGTGCAAAAAATTTTGAGTGTCTATAGATTTCCCTCTTTATCATATTCATGTAATGTAATGTCATGGATAGGATAAAGAATCCTAGACACTTGAAATGCCACAAGGTAAACATGTTGCAAGTGTATGATGCATATGGATTATTTTCCCATATGCTGGGGATGATTCCTGGCTCCCTGTTGCTTCTGCCAGTAATAGTAATGACAGCAAGCTTGGATGCGTGATCCAAACTTCTTAGAATGTTAACGTTGGGATTATCACCAAAGTCCTGAATCCTTGATACCGACTTTATTCCGAAGATGTGCCTCTCGTGTACAAGAGATCTGTGTGGATAAAGCTTATGTTTTCCTGAGGATGTGTATAACATCTTCCATCATCGATCCTCCTCGATGATGTTGATCCTCCCTGGTTTGTATCGCCAGGATATATCAATGTTCTATTGGGTTTACTGCCAACAATATGTATTGTCAGAGCTGCCCGACCTTCATTGGCGTGTGAACCAACGGCTGAGCACGCGTTGTAACCCCCGCCAGGGATATATTTGATCTTTGCTGACGTGTACATCAACGGATGAACTCCCTACTGGGATAAATGCCAAGGCTGTTTGGCCCATGTTGATGTGTGTCTCAACTGATGCATTTATCGAATGGATTTCGATGCGTCATTGGGTTTACTTACCAATGGCTGAACTGACGTCAAGGTTTCTTGACCTTCGTTGACATGTGCATCAACGAAAAATATGTGTTATATCCATTTGATCCTCACTGATGTGTGTGTCAACGATCAATATACATTGTAACCCTCGCCGGGGATCTATTTATGAAGATTATCATGTGTTGTAATCCCCGACGGGGATATATTTGTGAAGATTAGGGTAAGGCCCCTGTATTGACGACATTAAACTGTTGTACGGTAGTATCCACAGTGCCAAGTATGGATTCAGATGGTGGAGAGCCCACGGAGGACATTGATTCTCACACAGAGGATGAGCCATTTACTGGGTTACCAGCAGCTCTTTTAGATTCTCCCAGTACTAGCACTGTCATTATTCAGCATTCAACACAGTACTTTGAGCAGAGTCTTCATTTGATGACCTTTGAGAGAGATCAGGCTAGAGCCCTGATGTTGACAACTCTTGATGGGAGAGACGCGGCTCTGTTAGAGAGAGACAAGGCATTAGCTCGTAGAGATGCCGCTATTGTTGAGCGGAATGAGGCCAAATCAGCCAGAGATGCAGTGATAGTTGAGCGGGATAGTGCCATATTTGCCCGGGATATAGCCATCACAGATAGTACCACAGTGAGGTCCCTTACCACTGACATGCTTGATGAGATGAGCACGTACATTGATGAGCACAATGTCACCATGCAGATGGCCTCGGACTTGATAGCTCGTGTGGATATCCTTGTACAGGAGACCACAACATTACCTCCTTCTCTTGAGAGAGATGCTATGTTAGATCTCCTAGCCCGCATGCATACCGATCTGTAGATAGCCTTGTATTTTTCTGCACAGACTAGCTTAGCCATTTTGTCATGTACAGTTTATATTGTGTATATCAAACAGTATTATATATAGCAGGAAAATATATTTTTTGATCACTTCCCTTTTAGATATGCTTGAATACTTGCTTGATATTTGCTTGCTTCCTCAGGGCTTGTGATCTTGATGTATGCTGAATTCGTCCTTGCTGGATGGACATTAAGTTGTCTCTGGATAGTTCAAAATAAATCATGGATCTGTGTGTATCCCTACCATCTTTGGTGTCTTGGGATTGATTTCTGTATGGAAATGTAAAAAGGAGTGTGGCTTTCCTCTCTGAGATTGACCGCACCACAGATGGTCGCTAATACTCCTATTTAAGAGGAGCCTAGTTAATTCCATCTCTTATGGATTGGTGTTGCTCTTCAAGGAACAACTGTAGCTTAGATGGTGGCCGAATCTCCTATTTAGGAGGAGGTCAGGTAATTCCATCCCTTTGGTTTGAAGCCAATGAAATGTAGTGGGTTGAAGTTTGATCCCAGTACCGTTGACAAGTATTTGTGTTTTGGTAGGGGGTTAGACCGAACCATAAATGGTTGCCTACGTACTCCTATTGAAGAGGAGATCAGGTCTGTGTAGTTCGAACCTGGTGTAAGAGGTTCAACACTGTATGTGGCAGAAAAGGTGTAGGAATATTTTTGTTATTTTTGTTTTTGAGAAAGAGAAATGTGTATGAATATTTTTGTTGTTTTTGTTTTATTGCGATCGGGCCATATAAAATGGTTGCCTACGTACTCCCATGTATCAAGGAGATCAGGTCGACGTAGTTCACCCCTCAGGACGAGTTGGTAGACAACGAAAAGTTTGATCCTATGTTCAGGATAAACTGCAGGTGTGAAAAGGTTCAATCCCTAGTGGGATAACCGAAGTTGAGCAAGAGTTAAAAAATCGAGTGAAGAGGAAGGGATCTGATGATCCGAAAACCAGGCTTCTGGCTTGAAAAACGTGTTTCCCTGAGGGGCGCAGTGTGGAAAAGAGTTGTATGTAATGAAGGGTTAAAGAACCAGAATGACTGGTGATCTGATGATGCAAGACCAGGATGTTTGCTTGATGGTAACTTCAGACATAGTACCATTTCACGGTGTCTGAGTTAATGAGTTATGGAAATTCATCGCCGTCTATTTCTTGCAATCTGAGAGCACCTCCTGTCAATACTTCCTTAACAATAAATGTGCCTTCCCAGTTAGGAGCAAATTTTCCCTTAGACTGATCTTGGTTGTCGATGATCTTTTTCAAAACCAAGTCATGTTGTTTAAACTGCCGTAGCCAGACTTTTTTGTTGTAGGATTTGGCGATCCTTTATTGATATAACTGACCATGGAAGATAGCCGCGGTTCGCCTTTCGTCTATTAGAGATAATTGGTGATACCTGTCTTGTACCCATTGGTCTTCATTCAGCTGAGAGTCCATCAACACTCTGAGGGATTCCATTTCTACTTCTATGGGGAGTACTGCTTCCATCCCATAGGTTAATGCATAGGGGGTTGCCACAGTTGAAGTACATATTGATGTTCGGTAGGCTAACAGAGTAAGAGGCAATAAGTTAGGCCTGCCTTTGTGGCTGGCGGACATCTTTTGCATGATCTTCATGATATTTTTGTTAGCCGCTTCAACATCACCATTCATCTTTGGACGGTAGATGATGGAGTTAAGGTGTTTGATGTGGAATTTACTGCATAACTCCTCCATCATTTTGTTGTTGAGGTTCTTAGCATTGTCTGATACAATTACCTCTGGTTGTCCATATCGACAAATGACATTATTTCTGATGAAAGCAATGATGACTTCTTTGGTAACTCTGGGGAAGGAGGCTGCTTCTACCCACTTGGTAAAGTAGTCGATCATGGTGAAGATAAAGCGATGTCCATTACTGGCTTTAGGCTTGATGGGCCCGATCACGTCCATTCCCCACATTGAGAAGGGCCAAGGCGAACTCATATTATGGAGCTCCCATGGAGGGGCGTGGATAGCATTCCCATGAATTTGGCACTGATAACATCTCTTGACGTGGTCATTGCAGTCAGCCTTGAGAGAGAGCCATTAATGTCCTATTTTGAGGATCTTCTTTACAAATAAAGGGCCGCTCATGTGTGGGCCACATACTCTACCATGGACCTCATCTATGAGTCTCTGAGCTTGATCCTCATCCAGGCATCTGAGGAGACCTAATCCTGCATCTCTTTTGTAGAGTGCATCTCCGTTTAGGTAGAATTTCATAGCTAGTCGATGAATTCGCCTTTGCTCAGTCAGGCTCTCCTTAGCGGGTGTAGATCCATCTCGCAAATACTCCTTGATATGCTAATACCAAGGTTGTTAGATGGGAGGTAGCTCATCCGATACTTCTCCAAAATAGTTCCCATAGGCTGATGCCTTTTGTAAGGCTAATATGACGCTTGACATGTGTTCCTTGTCAGGTATGAGAATCAAGGAGGCCAAAGTTGCTAGCGCATCTGTGAAGTCATTCCTATTACAAGAAATGTGTAGAAAGGAGACCTCTTCGAACTTCGAAGCCATCTGTAAAACTTGCCGATGGTAAGGCAGTAAATGTAGCTCTTTGGTTTGATAGATTCTCGTGGATTGTTTGACTACCAATTCTGAATCCCCAAAGACAGTTCACCGCCTGATGCCCATTGAACGGGCAAGTTTTAGCCCCATGATACAACCTTCATATTCAGCTGTATTGTTAGTGCTAACAAACTGCAATTTAACGGCGATGGGATACTGCTTCCCCGTACCGGATACTAGAACTGCTCCAGCTCCAGAACCTTCCATATTAACAGCTCCATCAAAATATATGTTCCACATTTGACGTGTATCGTACTGATGGTGTTGCTGAATTGCCATTACCCCTTCATCGGGGAAGTATGTTTCCAAAGGTTTGAAAACCCCTGAAGGTGCGGTGACCAGTTGATCTGCGATTCCTTGACCTTTAATGGACTTTTGTGTCACGTAAATAATGTCAAATTGTTACAGAATCAACTGCCATATGGACAGTCAACAATTCTGTATGGGCTTACTGAACACATACTTGAGAGGATCCACGCGGGATATAAGATGGGTTGTATTCCCATGGAGGTAATGTTGTAACCTCATGGCAGCCCATGCTAAAGCACAACAAGTCTTCTCAATCAGAGTGTACTTGTGTTCACTGCTGCTGAATCTTTTGCTAAAATAATAGATAGCTCGTTCCTGGCCTCGATCGTCTTTCTGACCCAGCATGTAGTCCATGGCATTGTCACTTATGGATAAGTACATGAACAGGGGAACATCATCCCTGGGTGGTACCAAAATAGGAGCTTTGACTAGCTGCTCTTTGATGATAAGGAAGGCTTTCTAGCACTCGTCATTCCATTTCATGGAGGAGTTCTTCCTTAACAGCTTGAAGATAGGCTCACAGGTTGATGTAAGTTGAGAAATGAACCTCCTAATGAAGTTAATTCTTCTCAAAAATTCTCGTATTTCCTTCTCTATCTGAGGAATGGGCATTTTCGTAATGGCCTGGATTTTGGTGGGATCCAGCTCAATCCCTTTATGGCTGACTAGAAATCCTAGCAACTTGCATGATTTAATGCAAAAGGCGCACTTGGCTGGATTCAACTTCAAGTTGTACTTACGCAACCTGTTGAAGAGCTTTTTGAGATGGTCTAAGTGGTCTTCTTCCCTCCGGGACTTGACGATGATATCATCCACAAAGATCTCTATCTCATTATGCATTAAATTATGAAAAAGAGTCATCATAGCTCTCTGATAGGTAGCTCCGACATTGATGAGGCTGAACGATAACCGTCTATAGCAAAAGGTTCCCCAAGGCGTGATGAAGGAAGTTTTCTCACGAACCTCCTCAGCAACCATGATCTGATGGTACCCCGCAAAGCAATCAGCAAAGGAGTACATGCCGTATTGAGCAGTATTGTCAATGAGAATGTGGATAAATAGCACAGGAAAGCTATCTTTAAGGCAAACTTTATTCAGATCTTGATAATCTACGTAAACTCACACTTTTCCTCCAGGCTTAGGCACGGGAACGATGTTGGATATCCATTCAGGATATGTGGACACCACGATAATACCAGCTTAAAATTGTTTCACAATTTCTTATTTCACATTTAAACTCCACTCAGGTTTCAATCGCCTGAGTTTTTGCTTGACTGTCTTGAATCCCTCTTTGATGGGAAAGCGATGAAGGACAATGTCAGTGGACAAATCCACCATGTCTTAATGAGACCATGCAAATACATCCTGGAATTGGGTTAGTAGTGTAACCATGTCATTCCTCTGGTTTGGGGTAAGGTCTGAACCAATCTGGATTAACTTAGGACTTTCTAAGGTTCCGAGATTGAAGAAGGTGGTTTGATCAAGGTTGGGTTTAGGTTTATCGTCGACCTATTCTTTGATCTCCGGAGGCACTTCAATGTCCTCTTGTATTTCCATCAAGTTTGAGTCCAACTTTTCAACAAAGTTATAATCCTTGTGGAGAAGAGGCATCTTATCAGCAAGTACATGCACATCTAAGTTCAGAGTCCTGAAACAAAATATGCTTTCACTTAATATATATGAAACTGTTTAATCATACAAAGTGTTAGCATGTACGGATAAAATAACTGCTAATACTGTACAAAAAAATAAGCAGTTACGATATCTACAGGGCAGAAGGAGTTCCTACCCATTTTACCCTTGTCGACCCATGCAAGGAGTGCTGCTCCAATTGGCAAGGGCAAAGTCCTGGTAGATTGCAGTGATGGAGGGGCTATCATCGTCCTCCTTTTCCCGAATGATGACCATTATGTCTGGGCAATCATCGTCTGGGGTGTATCTGTTTGTATGTTCATCATGAACAATGATGCGTATGCCTGACATCATTTGGACGATGTCTTGTTTAATTCTCCGTTCCTCTTCTTCCACCTTGGGATCTGGAACAAAGACTTCCTTCTCCTTTACCGGTATCGGCTTAGGAAATAACATACCCATTACATTGGCTGGCACCTTTACCGGAGATTATGCGAACTCTAGATTTACAGGTGGAGATAATCGCCGTGTGGCTGACGTTGAAGGAATCTGCTTATGCTTATGCGGATTCCTGTAATTGGAACTGGCATAATAGCCTAGTCCGGCTGTCCCAATTTGACTGGACTCTTGAATCGGGTGCTTAATACCCTGATGACTTTTACCCAGCCCTTGTCCTGGCTGGTGTCCCAATGACATCATTTCTTGAGTAGCTGCCATCACTTCGGCATAAATCTTGGGTACGAGAAATGGCATTCCAATAGAATGGTATTGAGTGTTGCTCACTTCCAAAGCATGAAAACTGACCGGCTTAACATCTGAATTAACATTGATGAGTGGAATGTCACCATGTTAAGGACATTTCGGTTCAGCGTTGACTGTAACTAGGCTATTGTTGATAATGTATTTAAGTTGCTGATGGAGAGTGGAGGGGACTGCCCCGGCCATATGAATCTACGGTCTCTCTAGAAGCAGGTTGTATCCTGTATCTATTTTGAGCACGTAAAAAGATACACAAAATGTATGGGGAACAATCTCAATTGGCAGCTCAATCTCTCACACTTAATTCCGACGGGATCCATCAAAAGCTTTGATGATCGTATGGCTACTTCGGATTCGTTTGAGATTAACATTCATCTTCAGCAATGTAGCATAAGGACATATATTCAAAGACGAACCTCTATCTATCAAGACTTCAGCTAACATGTATTTGGAGGACAAAACCGTAATGTGTAACGGTTTGCAATGACCGGTCCCTTCGGGCAGTATGTCATCATCACTGAAAGAGATCACATTATTGTTGAAAATGTGATCAACCAAATGTTAAATTTTTTCCACATCCACTGATTTCGGCAAGTAGGCTTCTTCCAAAACCTTTAGTAGAATCTTCCTGTGATCTTCGAAAGTTAAAACCAAGTCTAATACTGAAATTTGATGTGGAGCTTCTCTTAAGCTTAAAACCACCTTGTCTTCATTATGACCCATAACACGGAGGAATTTTTTAATCTTCTCCATGGGAATCTTCCCCTTTGATCTGATAGCAGGCTTTATCACCCGTTGGGGAAGAAATAGGGGATTTTCTCTCGACACTGCAGCAGTTGTATGACATGTGGATCCTTCAGCTTCTCCATAATTCCATGGAACTTTCTGTAAGCTGACTGTGACGACCCCAAAATAGGTCCATTCCATCCAACCCATTTTGAGTCGCCAAATACATGGTACAGATAACAACTACAACTTTATTACAACAATTGTCGTGCAAAATACAACAACACATATGCTATGAGTTTGGGTACAAATATATACCAACTGTGACTCATGTCCCAACCTTGGATAGCACGTCACAATGACACCTTACATAAAGGTATAGTCAAAAACTGTTTTAAAAATTAGAATATTTGGGAAGTGCTCAAGGAAACCCTCATACATGGGAGGCCATGCTTCTAGGTTATGATAGACATCATATGGCCACAGAATTATCCTTGGTTGACCCAATAGACCCCAAAGAAAAATGAGAAGATTACTATCATATTCTTCCCAATGGCGAGTCTTCTCTTGACATATCATTATCTCCACTGTCTCTAATTGAGAATTATACTTCAACCAAACTCCAAGATCATATAGGTAGTGCTTGTAGATATACTCAACAAGTGGATGTGCACAACCATGTCTTATGATGACACGAGGTTGTGTGTCGTTAGACATCTTGTATGATAGTGGCAAAACACCCTTCCAACGTTGGGTTCGCTTCACCCTAGATGATTCACCAAATATAACTACTAAATGATGACCACCGTTCTATTCCCCTGTTACCCCCGCTCGACCCAGCTACACTCTTATTACCTGAAAGGAATTGTGAAACAGAAGGGTGAGCACAACTAGCCCAGTAAAGAATATCATGACTAAAGATAATTAAATTATCAATAGCATTCATCAGTAATAAATCAGAGATTTAGAACATATGGTAGATGATAAAACTTTTCAACCATAGTTACAGCGGAACGAGCAATCCATTAGAAGAGTCAAATAGACTATAAAGTCTATTATCTTCTCCATTTTAAAAATCCACCAACAATGTTTTATCCCTGTAACATCAATCAACAATTCTGGTCCACAATCATATGAATAACTCATAATCATAATTGTAGTTCTAAATTCCTCTTCTCATCCAGGACGAAGATAATTTTCATCACCTATCTTTACCTGAAACATCAAAGATCATGGTTACACCAAATCACATTTCCTGTTCATAATCATACTAATAACTTCATCTTTGTACTACGGCCAAAGATATTCATTTGTATCACCAGTTGGTCATGTTCATCTCAACACATGTTCATCTTTGCACTACTGGCCAAAGATATTCAACAACATGTCATCTTTGCACTACGGGCCAAAGATATTCATCAACAATTCATCTTTGCACTACAGGCCAAAGATATTCATCAACAATTCATCTTTGCACTACAGGCCAAAGATATTCCTCAACAGTTCATATTTGCACTACAGGCCAAATATATTCATCAACCGTTCATATTTGCACTACAGGCCAAATATATTATTATCTCAAAGAATATATAATCATTTCAGAATTTATATAACCAATAATTATAACCATGTTAATCAATTCACCTTTGCACTTAAGCTAAAGATATTCAACAACAATTCATCTTTGCACTATAGGCCAAAGATATTCAATAACTGTTCATCTTTGCACTACGGCCAAAGATATTCCTTAACAGTTCATCTTTCCACTATAGGCCAAAGATATTCAATAACTGTTCATCTTTACACTCAAGTAAAAGAGAAATTCAACATCAGGGTCATAAAAATGTTATATATGAAAATAAAAACAATATAATCAATAAATAGTTTTAATCTCAAGAGTAATATTCATAAATCAACTATAATTTGGTTAGAAAAAGAAACCAATTTTGTCATGAATAGTAACTCGTGAATAGTAACCCATGAATAGTAACTTATGAATATTAACTCGTGAATAGTAACTCATGAATAGTAACTCGTGAATAGTAACTCATGAATAATAACTCGTGAATAGTAACTCGTGAATAGTAACTCATGAATAGTAACTCATGAATAGTAACTCGTGAATAGTAACTCGTGAATAGTAACCCCGACATGAAAAGTTCCAAATTTGATAAAAAGTTCATATCAATACTTCGACATAATGATATTGAAGAAAATAATATCATTTAAGAAGAAATAACATCCCTTACTATCCCTTACAATCCCTTACCTCAAAAGAGCAGTACTTCTGACTAGAATAACGCTGAACGAACTTGCACCGTATATCAACACTCAAGATATCAAAAAAACTCACAAGAATACACTCGATAATATAGAGAGAGAAAACTTCAGTTTCTGGTGTGATTTTCAATTCTAACCTAAGCATCCTATTTATAGGAAAATGCTTAGAACACCAAAGCAGAAAATTGAATATAATATTAATATAATTACAAAATATTCAAGCCCACCTCTAGATACTTGAATTCAGCCATAAACACATGCTAACCTTCTAGAAAAAGTAAGAAAAAATGTTTTTCTTAATAAAAATAATTAAAACTTCCAAAAATCAATAATTTCGGAACTTCGGAACTTCAATAATTCATAATAAATAGCCCTTTTATCAGAAAATTCGAATCTCGCGAGTTTTTATAGGAATTTCAATTCTCTACAACTTTGCAGAAGAAAGTTTTTCCAAATGCCAAACAGAAATTGACCGAAATCCACAAACGAGCGATTTTACAGTCACTAATAAATTTTCGGTCAAGAATTGTGTCCACCAACACACAAAACATGTGTTAATCATTTAATGCCACAAAAATACTCTTCCTCCTCATTTATTCATATATCCCACATTCATTATAAAAATATCACCATTAATATATTATTAAAATAATATATTTAATTGAATTATTTTATCAGAAAAAGATAAAATATTAATTTACAACAATTGTCACATTAAAAAATTTCTCCATCTATATCCACATAAAATCAATATTTTTCTCATCATATAAATCAATAATTAATTATACACAAATAATATTACAGAACCACAGTACTGGCAACCAGGCCGTTCCCAGGAAAGAGGGGGCTTTCCAATAAGGATCTCTCCTTACTGGCGCGCAATTGGATGACCGAACCTCTCCTTAGACAGAACTTTCTAGACATTGCCAATAATGTTATCCAATAATATTATTCAAATAATATGAATTATTGTTCCGATAACGGAAAATACTGTGCAGTGACAATTATTAAAATAACAGTAATATAAAATATCAACGCAGCAATTATTGAATCAATAAAATAAAATATTGAACAGTAATTACTGTAACAATTATTGAGTAGTGCCTTCTTACGTAAAAATCAATAATTAGTGCAATACCGTGTGCTACTGTGCAACAACGCGTATTACTTTGTTTTAACCACCGGGTATTCCAACAGTGTTAACGGTAACAACTACGCCGTTAATTATAAACAACTTACTCTTGTCATTTTCTTCATCCAATCACTTTCCGTTATGGGGCCCACAAAAGACTGCGCCGTCGTACGAATATTCTCCGACAGTAAGAATATTTCACGACCAAGCGAATATTCCCCGACAACAATGAATATTTTATAACCACTTGTGTATTTCGAAAAAAATTCATATATCACCCTTAACTTTAACATTTATCAATTTAACCATTTACTAAATAATAATTATAAGAAAAATTGAATACTTTTATTTCATAAAATTCGGGGTCTTACAATCTCCCCTCCTTATGAAATTTCGTCCTCGAAATTTACGTACCTGGTATTTCAAAGAGTTGAGAATACCTTGCTTTCATTTTGGATTCCATCTTTCTTGTCATCATGATTTCTCCGTTGCTCATCTCCTGTATTTCAGATATCATTCTAGAATACAGCTTCAAAAACAAAGGTTAATTTAACAAATTAATATATCACATAATATCCCGATGTTATGACTGACCAACAAATAAGCTTAGGTAGGACACACTAGCGAAGGATTTACTCGTCTCTCCCCTCCTAGTCTTATTCCCCGATCTCCGCCAGAGATCATATCCCTAAGCTTTGATACCAAATGTGACGACTCCAAAATAGGTCCATTCCATCCAACCCATTTTGAGTCGCCAAATACATGGTACAGATAACAACTACAACTTTATTACAACAATTGTCATGCAAAATACAACAACACATATGCTATGAGTTTGGGTACAAATATATACCAACTGTGACTCATGTCCCAACCTTGGATAGCACGTCACAATGACACCTTACATAAAGGTATAGTCAAAAACTGTTTTAAAAATTAGAATATTTGGGAAGTGCTCAAGGAAACCCTCATACATGGGAGGCCATGCTTCTAGGTTATGATAGACATCATATGGCCACAGAATTATCCTTGGTTGACCCAATAGACCACAAAGAAAAATGAGAAGATTACTATCATATTCTTCCCAATGGCGAGTCTTCTCTTGACATATCATTATCTCCACTGTCTCTAATTGAGAATTATACTTCAACTAAACTCCAAGATCATATAGGTAGTGCTTGTAGATATACTCAACAAGTGGATGTGCACAACCATGTCTTATGATGACACGAGGTTGTGTGTCGTTAGACATCTTGTATGATAGTGGCAAAACACCCTTCCAACGTTGGATTCACTTCACCCTAGATGATTCACCAAATATAACTACTAAATGATGACCACCGTTCTATTCCCCTGTTACCCCCGCTCGACCCAGCTACACTCTTATTACCTGAAAGGAATTGTGAAACAGAAGGGTGAGCACAACTAGCCCAGCAAAGAATATCATGACTAAAGATAATTAAATTATCAATAGCATTCATCAGTAAAAAATCAGAGATTTAGAACATATGGTAGATGTTAAAACTTTTCAACCATAGTTGCAGCGGAACGAGCAATCCATTAGAAGAGTCAAATAGACTATAAAGTCTATTATCTTCTCCATTTTAAAAATCCACCAACAATGTTTTATCCCTGTAACATCAATCAACAATTCTGGTCCACAATCATATGAATAACTCATAATCATAATTGTAGTTCTAAATTACTCTTCTCATCCAGGACGAAGATAATTTTCATCACCTATCTTTACCTGAAACATCAAAGATCATGGTTACACCAAATCACATTTCCTGTTCATAATCATACTAATAACTTCATCTTTGTACTACGGCCAAAGATATTCATTTGTATCACCAGTTGGTCATGTTCATCTCAACACATGTTCATCTTTGCACTACTGGCCAAAGATATTTAACAACATGTCATCTTTGCACTACGGGCCAAAGATATTCATCAACAATTCATCTTTGCACTACAGGCCAAAGATATTCATCAACACTTCATCTTTGCACTACAGGCCAAAGATATTCCTCAATAGTTCATATTTGCACTACAGGCCAAATATATTCATCAACCGTTCATATTTGCACTACAGGCCAAATATATTATTATCTCAAAGAATATATAATCATTTCAGAATTTATATAACCAATAATTATAACCATGTTAATCAATTCACCTTTGCACTTAAGCTAAAGATATTCAATAACAATTCATCTTTGCACTATAGGCCAAAGATATTCAATAACTGTTCATCTTTGCACTACGGCCAAAGATATTCCTTAACAGTTCATCTTTGCACTATAGGCCAAAGATATTCAATAACTGTTCATCTTTACACTCAAGTAAAAGAGAAATTCAACATCAGGGTCATAAAAATGTTATATATGAAAATAAAAACAATATAATCAATAAATAGTTTTAATCTCAAGAGTAATATTCATAAATCAACTATAATTTGGTTAGAAAAAGAAACCAATTTTGTCATGAATAGTAACTCGTGAATAGTAATCCATGAATAGTAACTCATGAATAGTAACTCGTGAAGAGTAACTCATGAATAGTAACTCGTGAATAGTAACTCATGAATAGTAACTCGTGAATAGTAACTCATGAATAGTAACTCATGAATAGTAACTCGTGAATAGTAACTCGTGAATAGTAACCCCGACATGGAAAGTTCCAAATTTGATAAAAAGTTCATATCAATACTTCGGCATAATGATATTGAAGAAAATAATATCATTTAAGAAGAAATAACATCTCTTACTATCCCTTACAATCCCTTACAATCCCTTACCTCAAAAGAGCAATACTTCTGACTGGAATAACGCTGAACGAACTTGCACCGTATATCAACACTCAAGATATCAAAAAAACTCACAAGAATACACTCGATAATATAGAGAGAGAAATAGAGAGAAAACTTCAGTTTCTGGTGTGATTTTCAATTCTAACCTAAGCATCCTATTTATAGGAAAATGCTTAGAACACCAAAGCAGAAAATTGAATATAATATTAATATAATTACAAAATATTCAAGCCCACCTCTAGATACTTGAATTCAGCCATAAACACATGCTAACCTTCTAGAAAAAGTAAGAAAAAACGTTTTTCTTAATAAAAATAATTAAAACTTCCAAAAATCAATAATTTCGGAACTTCGGAACTTCAATAATTCATAATAAATAGCCCTTTTATCAAAAAATTCGAATCTCGCGAGTTTTTATAGGAATTTCAATTCTCTACAACTTTGCAGAAGAAAGTTTTTCCAAATGCCAAACAGAAATTGACCGAAATCCACAAACGGGCGATTTTACAGTCACTAATAAATTTTCGGTCAAGAATTGTGTCCACCAACACACAAAACATGTGTTAATCATTTAATGCCACAAAAATACTCTTCCTCCTCATTTATTCATATATCCCACATTCATTATAAAAATATCACCATTAATATATTATTAAAATAATATATTTAATTGAATTATTTTATCAGAAAAAGATAAAATATTAATTTACAACAATTGTCACATTAAAAAATTTCTCCATCTATATCCACATAAAATCAATATTTTTCTCATCATATAAATCAATAATTAATTATACACAAATAATATTACAGAACCGCAGTACTGGCAACCAGGCCGTTCCCAGGAAAGAGGGGGCTTTCCAATAAGGATCTCTCCTTACTGGCGCGCAATTAGATGACCAAACCTCTCCTTAGACAGAACTTTCTAGACATTGCCAATAATGTTATCTAATAATATTATTCAGATAATATGAATTATTGTTCCGATAATAGAAAATACTGTGTAGTGACAATTATTAAAATAACAGTAATATAAAATATCAACGCAGCAATTATTGAATCAATAAAATAAAATATTGAACAGTAATTACTGTAACCATTATTGAGTAGTGCCTTCTTACGTAAAAATCAATAATTAGTGCAATACCGTGTGCTACTGTGCAACAACGCGTATTACTTTGTTTTAACCACCGGGTATTCCAACAGTGTTAACGGTAACAACTACGCCGTTAATTATAAACAACTTACTCTTGTCGTTTTTTTCATCCAATCGCTTTCCGTTATGTGGCCCACAAAAGACTGCGCCGTCGTACGAATATTCTCCGACAGTAAGAATATTCCACGACCAAGCGAATATTCCCCGACAACAATGAATATTTTATAACCACTTGTGTATTTTAAAAAAAATTCATATATCACCCTTAACTTTAACATTTATCAATTTAACCATTTACTAAATAATAATTATAAGAAAAATTGAATACTTTTATTTCATAAAATTCGGGGTCTTACACTGACAACAGGATATTGTGGTCTGAATGGCAAAATGATTGGCTCTGGAGTAGTCACTTTCAAAGGTTTGTTGACTCCTTTGAGTTGAATTGTGAATGGTTTAACAATCCCGTTAGTCTCAGTGGATATAATTGCTACCAGTCCCTTCCATTTAATAGGACAAGTATTTTCACTCTCAAATAGCACAATATCATTATCTGCCAGTTGCAGGACACCTCTAGCAATTAAGTTCTGAATAAGGTGGCGGAGTGCCCAGTATTCTTCCATGCTGTGACCGCGAGAATGAGAGTGATATTGACATACTCCATCAAGGATTAAATCGCCCTGAACGAGGATTAATTGGAGGTAGAAGGGATGTGATTCTTCTTTCATTGATTAGCATATGAAGTATCTCGTCCATAGGTTGGCCTAGGTATATAAATTCCGTTCTATTAGCAAACTTCTGACGGGCTTTGGCAGTTGCTCTCTTCGTCACTTTGTCCTCCGATGTTTCATATTTTGAAGGTGACGATGGAGTATTCATAACCAAGTAGAGGAGACTAGCATGCTCCTGGCTGACTAATTGGCATTTGACTTGCTGGTAATAGGTCACTAGTTCGGCCAATTGCTCAATTTTTTTACATAGAGCTTTAATCTTCCGTTCCATCGTAAACTGGAACTTTTCATAATCCCATTTGTCAACACCGTCTTTGATAATCTGGGATGCTTCACAGTTAGAACTGGAACTTTGTCCATTGCTCCAATTAATCATGTTGACCTCTTCCTCTTTGTGTGGAGGAAGAGGGTTGTCTTGCACGTGAGGTTGATCTGGTTTGGTGAGCACGATCTCACCGTTGTCTATTAAATCTTGGATCTTGTGTTTCAAGGCCCAACAATCTTAAGTATCATGTCCAGGTGCCCCGACATGATAAGCACATTTCTGAGCAGCATTGAAACCCCTCCCATTAGAATTGGCTGGTGGAAGAAGATGCATGATTTTCTTCTGAGTGGTCAAAAGATTGAAAATGTTCTCGAGTGAATCCCCTAGGGGTGTGAACACTCGAGAGCGTTTGACTTCTCCACCCTTAGGCAATGGAGGGTTTGAAGACTGTGCTTGAAATGGAGTGTAATTTCTTCGTTGGATAGGAATATTCTGATTGCCATTTTGACCTTGTAGTATCAAGGAAACATCCTCCTCTTTCTTTTTATGGACCCTCCGGGGGTTATTTCCATAATTTCCAGATTGGATGTGCTCAGCAATAGCTTTAAGAGTGGCTAGGTCTAAAATTTTTCCTGACTTCAATCCCATCTCAGCCATCTCTCCATGTTTGATAATTTCAAAAATTAGTTTACCAATGCCAGCTAAAACTCTCTCATAGAAAGGAGCTTCTTGTATGTCGATAAAGGTCATAACCATCTCTGACTCTGTCATAGAAGGAATCACTTGAGCAGTAAGGCGCCTCCACCTTTGAGCATATTCTCTGAAAGACTCATTGGACTGTTTCTTGACCTTGGTAATCTGGTACCGATCAGGAGCCATCTGAGACTGGAAAATGTATTGTGTGAGGAAGGCATGAGCTAATTCTTCCTAACTATGGATCTTTGAATTATCTAATCTGGTATACCACGAACGGGCTTCTTCAGTTAGACTCTTTTGGAACAACTGCATTCTGAGCTTTTCGTCCTCTGCATAAGATCAAAGTTCTCCAATGAACACCTGTAAATGGGTGTAAGGATCTCCTAACCCATCATACTTTTCGAAGTCAGGAGTTTTGAACTTCTCTAGATAATGAACACCAGGGAATATACAAAGGTCAGCATATGAAACACTCCCGTGTGCTCCAATTCCTTTGATAGAACGAAGGGTTTCTTCCATTTAAAGGACCTTTTTCTTGATGTCACTAGTGTTTAGATCTCCTTTGAGATGGGTGATATCATGAATTTTGTTGGTTGTATCTAACTAAAGCTCAGGTACTGTAATAGCTTTATCAGAACCTTGGATTCCTCCTTGTGTAGAGGATTTAGCATGTATGGGTATCTTCGTACCTTGAGTAGATTGATGTAGTTCATTAAGCAGAACAACTAAATCTATAATTTGTTTACTTAATCCATCAAATTCTTCGCGAGAAACTGGATTAAACTGGTCAGATGAAGACATGATTGGCTGTAGGCTCGTGGCCTTTTTGGACTTTGACCGGGTAATAGGTCTGAATGCTTCCCTGCGATAAAACTTGTATAGTTTAATTTTAGGGATTGTGTAAATGTTTACATGCTATGTGATGTGTCCGTTTTAGGATTATGATCCTAAAAAATAGATGTTAGCTGTTTGTAATACATGATAACATGTTAATTTAAATATGTACATGGACATATTTCTTCATATTTCTCATTACATGGAGGTGAATATGAAATGAAATTACAAGTAATTGACTTTACGAGTAATTTAAAATGAGAAAGCATGAAGAGACTTTCCTCCGTGTTTGGTTTATCAAAGGCTGACCTATCTTAGGTTTCTCTCGCGGCTTTTTGGCATGAAGGTTCCCAAATCATCGTAATTTACTCAACGGGAAGTTAATCCGGTCTTTCAACTGAAGCAAATTTGGGTGGTGCCTTTCCTGAGCCTCGTTGGAATTAGTCTTCCTACGAGTCCAGTAATCAAACACCGACATGATAGCCTCTTGGTGGAGGAACCACACAACATACATTCACATACAACGTGTCTCACCGTTTATGAAAATTATGAGGGCCCCGAATTCGGGTCCCAAATCACCGCGGATCCGGTTCATTCATTCTATAACTATTACGGAAGATATAAACATAAATTGTTTATACATTACATTACACACTATTCTCCAAGGTCGAGTAACCTTAACTTAATACATAATTCATAACTTATTTGACTTACAATAACATTTAGATACATTACTGTTACAAATCTAACTGCACACGTATACTAAAGCTGGAACTATCTTTGACCTTTCCTTATATTTGATGTAATCGTCTTAATCTGTAATTTTAATCATGATATAGCAAGGGTGAGCATAAGTTTGCCCAACAAGTTTAAGTTCAATAATTTAACGATATATCACGATTGAAAGAATTTGAATAATAAGCTGGCTATAATTCTATAATATAGTTGTGAATTAGGACGAATAAATTTTCTAACTGAACAAGCATTTAACATGAACAAATATATTTGAACCGAATGGTAATGAAGGTGATCAGCCTTTCATACCTAATGAACACTTGCAATATGCACAGGGTGCAATTAAATAATTCTTAGACATGGCAATCAGGATTGATTAACCAAAAATATAATTGAATAATACAACTCGAGGTCGAGTTAAAGAAAGACTTGCCTGAACCGTTGATTACCGCTATGCAATATAATAAGCTTTGTCTGAAGACCTAATATTAATAATATCGATCTATAAGTTAGAATAATATCATAACAGTATTTAAAATAACCTAAACACATTATCACATAACCCTATCAGTCTATAACACACATACGACTTAACCTCAAGTCAAATTTTTACAGTCTGAGTCGAGTTCAGTATAATTCTAACATCCCGACGGTTTAGTCGGACAAAATTTCGAGTCTAAGTTCCATTAAACTCTGTCTAAACACTTAACCATTATCTAAGATAATTTATTAATAGCCAAAGCATTTTTCATAAGCCTGTAAAAATTTTCAGATAATTATTATCATTTATTATGATTTTTCAATCATTAATAACGTATTTATATGAATTAAATACCACATAATTCCTTTATCATTAATATTTATTTATTATTAAATATTAATAAAATTCATGTCATAATATTATAATATATTTATAATATATCAAAGTATTTTTAATACCTTAAAATCATATTTATATGATTTTTAAACCGTTAAATCCATTATCTGATAATTGCTTTTAATATTAAAATATTAATATTTTCATGACAAAATATCAAAAGTTATATATTATAACTTTAAATTTTTTTATAACACTTATATCATTTTTATATAATTTCTAAATCATTAATTTTATTTTTTCATAATTTATTTAATATATTTATTAAAAAAATTAATTAACATTAATTTTAATCAATTAATGAAATTCATCACAAAATATCAAAAGTTATTAAAAATAACTTAAAATATTTTCTAACACCATAAAATAATTTTTGATGTATTAAAATTATTTTTAAATAATTTATTTAATATTATAATTAAATAAATTATATACCATTTATATTCCAAAAATATTAAATATTTATGAAATATACTCAAAATAATTAAAAACTAATTTTCAGACTTTAAAATAATTTTTAGGAATTTATTTTGTATTTTTAATAATTAAAAACTATTTTATCTATTTATTAATTAATTTCAGAAATTATCTGTCACTAAAGGGGCTTTAAGTGACAAAACTGTCGCCGTTGGTATTCTTCGTGTTCTTGAGCAAGAACCCAGAAACTCAAAGGCAGTTACAAGGTACAACGTTTGACTGTGCATAGATTCATGATATTGTTGTTTCTGGGCTGGTAATCGTTTTAATATTGTAGTATGTATGTAATACTACAACTACAAATCGTTTTCATGCTCAAACTACATCATCACAACAAGATCTAATCTATAGAAAACCTTGTCAGACGAGTTCTTGAGTTTTTGGGCTGCCCAGAAACTCAAGCAGTAGTAAGGGTCCTACTTTGCAGTCTTATATCTTTGATTCAAGGAATTGTTTATGTGATCTATGAATTCAAACTTGTAATAGAGGTGTCAGGGTACAACAACATGCTATCATTTCAGTCTAACATCATAATACATGTAAGATCCATGCTAGTCAAACTATGTCAGAAATTTCGCTCATGAAGATTTCTGGGTTTTCCAAAAATCTGCAAAAGCAGTCGATCAACCCTACTTTGACCCATCCTATCTTTGATTCAGTGTATTATCTGGGGGTTCTAGATGCATACAAATGAAGCCTACATGTCAGAGAACAACTTTAATACAACAACATGGCTAAAACACTTAACAGAAGTAAGATCAAAGCCTTCAAAAATGGCTGTCAGAAATTCTGGAAATTTGGGCTGCCCAGAATTTGATTCCCGTGAACGGTCAACGAGGTTTGACAGCTCATATCTCTCAATCTATTCATGATCTGGCCGTGTTTCTAGTTTCAGATCATAGTCTACATGACATAGAACATATTTATAACATAAAACAACAAAAATCAAAAACAGAGAAGGATCTTTGGGTCCTGACATATGGCTGTCAGGCCATATTTTAACATTTTTCCAGATTTCTAAAATCATAATTTTCGAGCATCTAAGTGTTATAGATCTATGATCTATCAACCTAGATCACTAAATGACACCCTAATACACAACTTTAACCAACCAATTACAACATATAACATAAGATCACTGATTTTTAAGATTTAGGGTTTATACATCTTTTACACTTTGATCTTGATTCTGACTTTTGGTTGCTGATCATGGAGTGCTAAGATATGATATTGACTTAACCTATAACTCCCTTTCACCCTCATTTCCGAATTTAGAGAGAGAGGATGGTCTTGGACAAGTTGGAAAATAAAGTGAGACTTTCTCTTACTTTTAATCTATATAAGTCATGATGTAGTGTATATGGCTGGCAATGTTGGCTGAAATAATAGATATAGGCACATGGAATAGCCTTTAGTTGGTCAATAACTCACACGAGGGCAAGATTTACAAGCTAACTCATAAACAATGTAATAAGGGTATGTTGGTCATTTTGATTTTTATTTTAATGGCAACATGGTCTTTTGTCCCAACCCTTAGGGTTTAAGTTTTAACCCTTAGGGTTTAGGGTTTAACCCTTTAGGTTTTAAAAACTAAATTCTAGAATTATTAATTTAGGTTTTCAAAAATAAAAATTAATATTTCTAAATTATAATTAAGATTCTATAATTATATTAAAATTTCCTAATCATAATCCAAGCTTGTTAATTAGGATTATTATTCCTAATTAAAATTGCTAATTAAGCAATTAGGGTCAAAATGGTACATTAGGGTTTATAACCCAAGAATTAGGGTTTTAAATAGAAAAATAATCTTTCTAATTTAGAAATTAGATTTCCTAATTAGATTAGGGTTTTATAATTACTAATATCTTGAAAATTAGGATTAGTGTTTCCTAATAAAAATTATTAAATTAACAATTAGGTTTTCTCTAATTATAAATTAGGGTTTCTAATCCAGAAATTAGGATTTTCTAAATCAATTAAGGTTATTCCTAATTAAATATAATTTATAACGTTTCAACCTTAAACTTGCATTTGAATTCCCAAATTAGGGTTTTTAACTTCCGAATTAGGGTTTCAGATTCTCGGAACTGAAATTAGGGTTTCCAGAACCGGTTTTAGGGTTTCTTATAATTCGTAAGAATTTTCTAACTGAACGCTGACGTTCTTAATATTATGTTTAGGGTTTGACACTGATAAAGTTTATATGGTCAAACCATAACCCTTAACCATATTCTGAACACATAAATGACCATATAAACAGAACATATTCACGTATACACTTAATCCTGAATAATTCACCAAAATCCTTCATAGAATTTTGAAATCCTCAAAATTCCTTCCCAAAAATATCAAACGCATACACTTATTTTCTGTCTAGGTTCTAATATTGAACCTTAAATCAATCAATTACAATTTTAAAAATTGTCTAATTTCTCGGGTTGTCACAAAAATGATGACATGTGCGAAGCACTAATATCACAGATAGATATATTGCAGTGCAATAAAAAGAAATGCATTCGTACACATTCATCATAAATGTAAATGCAACATCCACACACAAGCATATAACAGTTTTAAAAAGCTTGTAATAGCGGCTTAAGTCCTCTTACTGGTGTCCCCAGCAGAGTCGCCATCTGTCGACGTCAGGATTTTTATTTGTCCCTTTTCTGTTCTTGTTCATTTGTGCTTTAATGTTAAGTGAGATTTGTTTGAAAAAACAAGTGAAAAAGGTCCGACATGTATAATGTCGACGATGGACTGTTAAGAGTCGCCAGTTGATTTTTTAACTGGTTATACCAACACAACCGAGAAAAGGTTTGTACATTGACCTAGTGATGTGGCACTGCTAAACGGGTCTGTAAAACCGAGGTTCATTTGGGTCCGAGGACTTGCTTATGCGGAGGGAAGGTGTTAGGCACCCCCCGACATTCGTGTTACCACGGTGACCGCCACTTTTCAAGAAACTGTTATATGAATATGTGTGTGTGGGTCAATGTGCAATTATTTGAAAGTAGTGATATGCCTCATTCACACCTATATACAAAGGGTTTGAATTTATGTAAAAATTCAGTTTTAAACAAGATATAGCAGTGATGTTTTAAAAGAGGTTTTTCAAACCCTATGCTCAATAGTAATTGAGGCCTTTGATACTTTCATTTTATTAAAATGTTCGGCTTGATTGTTTTTAATTTTCGAGATGCGAAGCATCTTCGAGAAAATCATGTACAAAATAGTACCGAACTCCCCGTGGGCATGAAAACCATCTGAGGAAATCCAAACACCGTGAATAAATTTACAAGCTGCTTACAGCTGAAAAATGTCCATTACGGGAACCGAATCTAGATTCAGTAGACTGAATCTGTGATTATATCATTCCTAGGCTCACATGATACTGCAGTTTATATGAAAACTGTAAGCAGTAATATATATATAAGCTGTAAATATATATATACAGACATGATCAACCACCACGAAGCACCTCTACGGGGGATCAGAAATATAAATATATAAAAGCGGTATATATATATATATATATATATATATATATATATATATATATATATATATATATGATCAACCACCATGAAGCACCTCCATGGGGGATCAGAAATGTAAATAAAGCTGTAAAAGCGATCAACCGCCACGGAGGAAACTCCAGGCGGGACGAAATGTACAAAAAGTAGTAAAAACGGTCAACCGTCACGAAGTAAACTCCAGACGGGACGAAATGTATTATATATATATATATATATATATATATATATATATATATATATATATAAGCGTGTAAACACACCAGATATAAAATTCAGGCTCATCGAACATAGTTCGACACACAGTTCATACATATAAAAACAATTAAACGTACCAGACGTAAGTCTTGGCTCATCGAACAGAGTTCGACACACAGTTCATATATATATATATATATATATATATATATATATATATATATATATATATATATGTATATATGTGAAAGCAATTAAACGCTCCAGACATAAGTCTAGGCTCAATCGAGGCATAACTCAATAATGTTAGTCCATATATATATATATATATATACAAACTGAAATGAAACCACGGACCGAAGTCTGGGCATACACACGCAACACGACTCTCAATGTGAAGAATAGTGCGTGCAAAGATGAAGAGAAAAGCTTTAAAGTGTGTAAGAAGGCTTACAGTGGGCTGCCAAAGAAGACTTCTATAACTTGAAGTGGATGAACACTTGGCTCCCACGGTAAAAAGTAGCTATATATGAGCTTACAAGTGTTTAAAATGAGAAAGCACTCAGTTTAGGGTGTGTACTGAGCAAATTAGACAGGGCTTCCTCGCCTTTTTTCTCTTTCAAAATGGCCACCCCAAGCCCTCTATTTATAAAGGGGGGGAATCTGCGGCTAGCCACAGGTGTACCTACAACTGCCCGGGGTGCCCCAGGCTTTGCGGGTCCCGTCGTCTCGAAGTATGTGCACGCGTGCAACGCGATGTCTGCACGAACTTTTAGAATTACAATTCGGGCATCCGTCTGAGGTGTATAAGACCTATTTTTGGATTGTCGTTGTCGAGAGTTATGCAATGACATGGGATTAAAGGTTGTACGAAGTCAGGAAGATGGGACTATGCCCTCCGGTCTTCAAGCTTCAAATTCTATCAGTTATCCTGCGCAATGGTCACTCGGGATTGGTTTTCCTTGGTTCTTGTGGGACATTGTTGTGTAGAAATGTATGTCTAAAATGTTGAGACAACGTGATGTGGCGTCAAGGTGGAAAGATGACGACTTTGCCCCTCATCAGGGTTATCTCCAGTTTGGGCTGACAAAGCAGACGTTGCTCAGGGTTATCTTTGAGATTGGACTGCTGCAAGTGTTGAAGGTCCTCAGTGTCATCTCTGAGGTGTGCCTGTCTTCTCGCTGTTATCACCGGTCTTGTACTGAGTGCCTCGGTGTAAGCATCGAGGTTGAAGCTGATTGTATGCATTTGAAATAAGCATTTCCGGGGTTATCTCCGGAACTACAACTGCCTTCCTTGGGGTTATCTCCAAGGTTGGAATCTACTATTCCTAGTGTTGGGACTGAGACTGAATATCTCGGTGTTATCTCCAGTTTGAATCGGTCTTCTCCGGTGGAATTTTCGGTATTGGAACTGCAGGCCTTGGGGTTATCTCCGAGGTTGGAACTGATGCTCCTGGTGTGTGTTTCGGGGTTGAGTTGAGCTTCTGGTAGTATCCGGACTGGATATGAGCTGTCTTCCAAGGTTATGTCTGAACGACAAATCTGCCCTCCTGCAATGTCAGTAACAGGTGTGCAGAAAATTTTGAGTGTCTACATATTGATCATCCATTTCTTACGTGTTCTTAACATACATGTTCATTAAGTTGCACTTCTCTTATCACCCTACAATGGTAGAGATGGAAGATATAAGATCACAAGATCATTACCTTTGATGACTAGCATCCTTTTTCTTGAAAATCTAACAAAGGATGTTGGACTTAAAGTGCTTATTCTCTCTACCAATTAAGTTGCTTTATAAGGAAAGTTGTTGGATAATTTGAAAAAGCCAAATAATGAAATCCAACTTGCTATTTATAGAAGTCTCCAAGTTAGGGTATATTGGTCATTAAGACATCCACCTCCTTTACAAACCTCCTTACTATTCACTTACTTAATTATTAAGTAAACTTGCTAACCACACTTATTACTTGGTCATTACATAACATGCTTGGTCATCACAACACTTGGGCACCAAGATCACCCATGGGTTACCCCATGGATCATGCTTTACCCATTGGATCATTAATTTGTCTTAGTGTTAATTAGTTTATTTTATATTTGGGCTTTACCTTAATAACCACTTGGGCTTGCACATCCAATTCCTATTGGTCTTGTACATCCTACATAATCCACAAGTCCATCTACAAATGGCTTAAAGCCATAGGACATATTCTATACGTATAATTCTTGTATTCTAATTTGTATACTAGTTCATAATATATGGTATTCCATCATTCCCCCATACTCGTATAATATTTCGTATCATACTCGTATACACTACCTCGCACAATACATATGTATCGTACGATCACTACGTTAAATTCTTAACGCTTGATTTTTCTAACATTCTCAAATTAAGTCCGCATGCAAAAATATTACGTTTTCCATACTTGAATTATTATTGCATAATTCATCTCACCTCGATATTATAACGTTTCGTATTTCTCAGAAGTTCAAAAATAATTCCCAAGCAGAAAACGATGAATAGTATTTTTCAAAAAATTTCTCGAAAAACTTTTATTTTCGTCTTGGAAATTAAAACACTTTAATTCTTTCACATAGTTAAAATACTACGAATTTTCGACGTTTCTAGGTTATAGAACGACGTTCATCTTACTAACACATAATAATAACAAATAATATTATTTTATTCATTATAGAAGTATTTACAAAAAGTTTGATTTTCTGGGGCGTTACAAACATCTTGTTCTAACACTTTGGTCTATAAGGATTTGGAATCCAGCCTCCTGCATTGAATAACTAAAGGAATTTTTATTTGTTCAAAAGTTTGACATTGTTCGTTCCTACACTTATTCAACCCCCCCTTCTAAGTGTGCCTACTTAAATTTCATCCTCACACATGAAGAGGTCCTATGGGAGCTACTTGGCTGGTTTGGATCCATATATCTTGACAAAAGTCTTCAAATCACCTCAGAAAGGGTGTGGTAAAATCTAATCATGAGCTCATTAAATGCAGTTCATAGCTATATGCATGCATGCATTACTTTAACATACATCTGCAGTAGAGTTAAAAATGTATGTTCATTTAATGCCTAGACTCGTGAAAATTTTTTGCCTAAGTCTCCTTTGTAAAAAGGACTATCCACATGCACGTAGGCATGACTAGGTGGCCATTCAATTGCATATCAACTCAAAGTCATAAACATCTTTTATGAATGAAAAAACATCAAAGTTATATCCATAAGGTTAGTCTAATTACCAGGATTATTTTGCTTTAAAACCTTTGCTCATTTGTCCTCAAATAGGATGAAAAAAATAGCAGAAAAAGGTGCCAATTGACTGTTTTAAAAGTCAGTTTTTTTCACATCAATACATTCAGCATGGTAAAATACTAACATTTACTACGTTAAATAATTTTTATCAAGTCATATGAGCATGCATATTCACTACAATGTGTTTTGAAGCATTTTGTATGTCATCTCACTTTCCAACGGTCAAAACTGGAAAAGAAAACATGTAAATGTTACCAGGATAATGCAAAACGATTGTACGGTGATGGATTTTGCAGAAAATAGCCCAAACTCAGTAGATCTGAAGAGGAAATCTCGGATTCTCTGTATGGCTTTAACTTAAAAATGACTTGTGAAAGGGATGCGAGATGAGTTATAACCCACGAGTGGTCGCGGGTCAACTCGTGGTAGCCGCGGGTCTACCCTGGGTGGTCCCCACCACCTCCGGCTCGATCAAATTTGAGTTGCAAAGGAGGTTCAAGAAGCTGAAAAGGCAAATATGGAAAATAAATGCTACGCGATTAAGCGGAAAAGCATGAAATCTTGGTTTCAAAGACCAAATTGTGGGTCTACATATCAATCATTGGTATTCTCCCAGATACAGGGTTTAGAAAGTCGATGATAAAAGTTGTTGAAAGCGACCCTTATCAACGCATCGCGAAGGTCTGATGCCATCAACCAGGGGTTGTGATTGCAATCAAAAGCATACAAACTCATCAAGAGTATCTCTCGTCAGGAATGCATCCCCAGTGGAGATTTTGAACATCATAAGCCATTGAAAGCTATTTTAATGAGGATCAGGCAGCCCTGATATTAAAAGTCATTGGCGATAAATCCAACGAAGCATCAGAGCTGGTCCGATGATGCAAGCCGTTGAAAGTTACTTCAATGAGGGTCAGGCAACCCTGACATTGCAAACTATTTGTGATAACTCCAGCGAAGCTTCAGAGAAACCTGATGATATAAACCACGGAAAACCATCCTCATCGGGGAGGACCGATGATGGAATCTGTTATACAGATCCCCAGCAATCGGAACACCATTCCCCAAGAGTCGCTTACAACAAAGAAGAACGTCTTCGGTGGAAAGCCTTTCCAAAGGAATAAGGATTTTGGTAATAATCCCAATGTCAACATCATGTGGTCTCAATCATTGAGAAAACTCCACCCCAGGAATTTCAAAGAAATCTTTGTGACTTGCTAGCAAATCAGGCTCAGATAGCATTAATGGATAGTTCAAACCACTGGCGATAACCCCAGCGTGGCATCGGGAGATACCGGTGATGAGAGCTTTGCAAACTACCAATTGAGTAGATATCAAAACGGTTCAACAGAGCCATCATTGACAACTCTATACTCCAGCAGAAGCAAAAGGGGCATGCAGTTTCATATCCTATTGGAAATCATTCCAACAAACAACATTCAGCATAACGTTACATCATGCTGCATTACACTTGCATCATCCTAAGCTTGTCATATTTCAAGTGTCTAGTAGTCTTTATCCTATCCATGTCAATGCATCGCATAAATATGATAAATAGGAGCATCTGGAAGTCAAATCATTTTCAACCCCGGAGACAACCCAGGGAGACTCATTTTTAACCCTGGAGACAACCCCGGGAGATCCAGTTTCAACCTCGGAGATAACCCCGAGGGATCCAGTTCAAGTTCCAAAGATAACCCCAAAAAAATCAGTTCTAACCCCGGAGATAACCCCTTGGAGATACAGTACACACCCTGGAGATAACCCCAGGAGGTCAGGCCAACCTCAGAGATAACCCTGAGGACATTCACATTCAACAGCAGCCCAATCTCGGAGATAACCCTTAGAAACGACTGGTACAACTGCGTCAAAACTGGAGATAACCCCGAGAGGGGCAAACTCATCATTTTGCCACCTCAACATCACATCAACGTTATCTTAACATAGTTTAACTCAAACTGCATACCAAGATGTCCTACAAGAACCATAGCTCAAATCCTGAGCGACAACTACACAAGACATCACAACGGATATACATTGAAGACTTGGAGATCTGGTCATGGACACATCTTTCCGGCTTCGTACAATCTCTAATCCCATGTCATTGTGTAGCTCTTGATAACAGATTTTTGAAACGGTATATCACTCCTTTATCGGATGCTCGAATTGAAAGTAATGAAAGTTCGAGCGGACATCGCATAGCTTGAGTGCACATATTTTGAGACGACGGGACCCTCAAGGCCCTAGGCAGCCCGAGCAGTCGTATGTAGACCCGCAGCTGTCGAAAATTTACCCACGACTGCTGCAGGTTAACCCGAAGCCATCTTGTCATTAAATATGAGTTCTTGGCGGCTCATTTGAAAATAAAAGAAAAAAGAAGAAATAAGAGAAAACTCTGTCCATTTCAGTCTGTAACTCCTGCTAGAGTGCTCCAAATTGAGTGATTCTTCTTTCTAAACACTTGTAAGCTCGTGTTTTGTAACATACTGAAGTTTAACCTGTGGAAATCGAGTTTTCAAGCCTCAAAAGCAATTTGAAGTCTTCTTGGCAGCCCACTGTAAGATATTTGAAAATTTTAAGCTTTCTGCTACTATATATATATATATATATATATATATATATATATATATATATATATATATATATATATATTTTGAGACGCCCCCAAAATAGGTATACATCACCCATTCTGAGTCGCCAAATACTTGGTACAGAAATCAAATACAAACTTTTTTTATACAATACGACAAAAGCGTAGCTGAGAGTTTTAACACGAATATTATCTTCTACATAATATCCAAACTCAAATTCAATCCTCATTACAATTATTATCACACTATTTCACAGAATAGTGAGGACTACTAAAGCAACCATCTGGACCGTCAATCCATTCCTCGACTAGTCCCAACTATATTCTCATTTCCTAAAGAGAACAGTGAAAGAAAAGGGTGAGCTCAACTAGCCAAGTAAAAAATATTATGACTAAGATAATGCACAATAAATTATCGTTAGCCTTCAACAGTATAATAACTGATAAAATACAATAGACAACAAGTTTTAGATCTACAACTGCAACGGAATAAGCAATCCATTAGAAGAGTTAAGTAGAGTATGATATCTACTATCTTCTATGATTTAAAAGTTTATCATCAATTTTATCCATGCACTACAACCCAAGGATATTCATTATTATCACAACCACGAATTATCCATGCACTACGGGCCAAGGATATTCGTGTTTTCACTAATAGTCATGATCATGCCAAACAACAATTCATCTTTGCACCCTTGGCCGAAGAGAACGCAGGGTTATGATCATTCCAACATCTGTCCATCAATGCATTACGGGCCAATGAGGACTTTTACCACATCATTTGTAACATTACGAGTTATAATCATACCAATCAATAGTCCATCTATGCACTACGGTCAAAGATGACTTTCATCACAATATAAGCATGAGAATGATGACAATGATATACGAATTCAATTAAATGAAAGCAAGGATAAATTTTAAAGATTTATAATTTAATTTATCCAGAATTCAATAATATCTAAATTGTCAACATGATACTGCTTTGTGGAGTAAAATTCAAGAATAATATTGTATCAAAAATAATTTGGACAGAAAAGAAATTAATTTTTGTCATGAATAGTACTCTGGGTGAATAGTACCCGAGAGAAAAGTACCCCGTGAATAGTACTTTATGAATAATACTCCGGGTGGTGCGAAGCTTAAAAGAAGCACCTCAACAAATATCTATTCTGGACTTGGTATTCTCTTCTGAAGACTATCGGAAGGTCTTAATGAAGATGTTAGAAGAAGCCCACCTGCCAAAGACGGTGGATGTGGAAAATTTTCATCATCTGATAGATCACATTTTCAACAGCAATGTGATATCTTTCACTGATGATGACATACCTCCCGAAGGGACGGGTTATTGCAAGCCACTGCACATAGTAGTGATGTCTTCCGGATATGTGGTCCGAGGTGTTCTAATAGATAGAGGATCATCCCTAAACATCTGCCCCTATGCCACGTTAGAAAAGATGCAGATTAATCCCAATCGGATCCAAAGCTGCCACACAATCATCAGAGCCTTTAATGGGTCTTGGCGAGATGTTATAGGAGAGGTTGAATTACCAGTGGAAATCGGTTCATATACCTTCTACATATCCTTTCAAGTGCTCAAAATCACTACATGATATAATTTACTATTAGGAAGACCTTGGATCCATATGGCGGGAGCTGTCCCATCCACTCTTCATTAACAACTCAAATATATCATCAATAATAATCTGGTCATTGTCAATGATGAACCAGAGTATCCTATCCAAAGTGATATGCCTCTAATCAGTTTCAGTGAAGAAGTTGAGCCAGTCAGCTGGTGAGCAACACTCACTATCAATCCATCGGGGCTCCAGCTTTGAAACCCATAGTTTCTATCGAGGTCATGTCGTCCAATCAAGAGATGATATCCTTGGATTTCCAACCAGGACGAGTGTTAGGAAAGAATCAACAAGGAATCAAATTCCTAATTTAAATTCCTAGCCAGACAGGGAAGGTCGAACTAGGCTATTCCTCTGGGTCAAGTCACAGGAACCCGCACAAGCATACATCAGTTAATTCATCTACAATTCTATTTCCTAAACCTACAGATGAAGATTTTGTATGACTTCTAAGCAAAATTCCTATCTCCGTGACGGGTGTGCTATTTCCTAAGCCCATACCGGCTCGTGGGAAAGAAGTCCTAATTCCAGATCCAGACATTGAGGAAAGGAATCAAAGGCGCAAACAAGATATACCAAGACGGTTATCAAAGATGTACTTCCTGGTACATTCAGAGGGTATAAATGACGATATCCTAGATGAAGACTGTTCAGACGTCATGGCCATAATCCAAGAGGAGGAGGATGATAACTTCCCCTTCATCACAGCTAGCCATCAGGACTTGACCCTAGAAAATTGGAGCAGCACTCCTTGCATTTTCCAAAAAGGGTAAAAAGGGAAGAAAATCCCTCTGCCATGTAAATAGCATTAACTGCTTACTTTTGTTGCATAGTATTAGCAGTTGCTTTTATCATGCCATGCTAACACTTTGTATGATCAAACAATTTCATATATTAAGTGAAAGCATTTTATTTTAGGACTCCAGAGTTAAATTTATCTAAACTTACAGATTGAATGCTAATTCCTAACAATGACTGCAACTTTGATGTAAAGTTGGACTCTGACTTGATGGAGATTGAGCAAGAGGACTATGAAATGCCTGAGGAGATCAAAGAATGGGTCGAAGGAAAACCCAAACCAAACCTTGATCAAACCACCTCCTTCAACCTCGGAACCTAAGAAAATCCCAAATAAATCCAGATTGGCGTGGACCTTACCCCACACCAAAGGAATGACATGGGTGCTTTATTGACCCAATTCTAGGATGTGTTTGCATGGTCTCATGAAGACATGATCAGTTTGTCAACTGATATTGTCATACATCGCCTGCCCATTAAAGAGGGATTCGAGCCAGTCAAATAAAAGCTCAGGAGATTGAAACCTGAGTGGAGTTTGAAAGTTAAGGAAGAAATTGTGAAACATTTCAAAGCTGGCATCATCATGATATCAACATACCCTGAGTGGCTATCCAACATACCATTTATCCACATACTTTTTGACAATACAGCTCGGTATGGCATGTACTCTTTTTTTGAATGCTTTGCTGGGTACCACCAGATTATGGTTGTAGAAGAGGACTGGGAGAAGACATTATTCATCACTCCCTAGGGAAACTTTTGCTACAGACGGTTGTCATTCGGCCTCATCAATGCCGGAGCTACCTATCAGCGAGCTATGATGGCTCTTTTCCATGATTTAATGCACAAAGAGATAAAAGTCTATGTGGATGACATCATTGTCAAGTCTCGTAGGGAAGAAGACCATATGGACCATCTCAAAAAAGCTCTTCAACCAGTTGCGCAAGTACAACTTAAAGTTAAATTCAGCCAAGTGCGCCTTCGATGTCAAGTCAGGCAAGTTATTGGGATTTCTAGTGAGCCACAAAGGCATTGAGCTAGATCCTGCCAAAATTTAAGCCATTACTGAGATGCCTATATCCCAGACAGAGATGAAAATACGGGAATTTCTGGGAAGGATCAACTTCATCAGCCGATTCATCTCTCAACTCACAACAACCTGTGAGCCCATCTTTAAGTTGTTACGGAAGAACTCCTCTAAAAAATGGAACGAAGAGTGTCAAAAAGCATTCCTTTTCATCAAAGAGAAATTAGTCAAAGCTCCTATCTTGGTACTTCCCAAGGATGACGTTCCCCTATTTATGTACCTGCTAATCAATGACAATGCCATGGGCTGCATGCTGGGACAAAAAGACCATACAGGCCAAGAAAGAGCTATCTATTACCTCAACAAAAGTTTCATCATAAGTGAGCACAAGTATGCCTTGATTGAAAAGACTTGTTGTGCATTAGCATGGGCTTCCATAAGATTACAACATTATCTCCATTGTCACACAACCCATCTCATAAACCGCATGGATCCTCTCAAATATGTATTCAGCAAACCTATGTTGAATTGTTTACTATCCAAATGGCAGTTAATCCTCCAACAATTCGACATCATCTACGTGACCTAAAAGTCTACCAAAGGTCAAAAAATTGTGGATCAACTGGCCACATCACCATCAGGGGATTTCAAACCCTTGGAAACATATTTCCCTGATGAAGGGGTAATGACAATTCAGCAACACCATCAGGAGGATACAGTCTATTCATGGAAGATGTATTTTGATGGAGCTATAAACATGGAAGGTGCTAGAGCAGGAGCAGTTCTGATGTCTAATTTGGGAGAACAGTATCCCATTGCTATCAAATTGCAGTTTGTTAGCACCAACAACATAGCTGAGTATGAAATCTGCATACTGGGGTTGAAACTAGCCCAATCCATGGGAGTCAAATGAATAACTGTCTTTGGAGATTCCGAGCTGGTAATCAAACAAACCACTAGGATCTATCACACCAAAGAATTACATTAGTTGCCTTACCATCGATAAGTTATCCAAATGGCTTCGAAGTTTAAAGAAATATCCTTCCTCCACATTTCTCGAAACAGGAATGATATCAACTTTGGCTTCCTTGATCAACACATTTGAAAAGGGAGGCATTCTAAATATCAAATTTTCCAGCCAAAAGGCCCTACCCTATGGAAATTACATCGGAGAAGTATCAGATGAATTGCCTCCCATCCAACACCCTTGGTACCATTCCATCAAGGAATATTTGCGAGATGGATCTACACCCACTGGGGCAAGTCAAGCTGAAAGAAAGTGGATCCATAGAATGGACATGAAATTCTATCCTAGTGGAAGAGATGCGGGACTAGGCCTTCTAAGATGCCTAGACAAAGACCAAGCCCAAAGACTCATGAATGAAATCCATTGTGGAGTATGCGGTCCACACACGAGTGGTCCTCTACTTGTTAAGAAGATCTTAAGAATAGGGCATTACTGACTCTCTCTCAAAGCTAACTGTGATGATCACGTCAGGAGATGTTATCAATACCAAATTCATGGAAACGCTTTCCACGCCCCTCCAAGGGAACTCCACAATATGAGTTCACCCTGGCCCTTCTCAATGTGGGGAATGGACGTGATCGGGCCAATCGAGCCCAAAGCCAGCAATGGTAATCGGTTTATCTTCACCATGATCGACTACTTCACCAAATGGGTAGAGGTAGTCTCTTTCCCCAGAGTTACCAAAGAGGTGATTATTGGTTTCATCAGAAATAATGTCATTTATTGATATGGACAAATGGAGGTGATTGTATCAGACAATGCCAAAAACCTCAACAACCAAATGACGGTGGAACTATGCAAAAAATTCCACATCAAGCACCTCAACTCTATCATCTATCGTCCAAAGATGAATTATGCTGTTAAAGAGGCTAATAAGAACATCAAAAAGATCATACAAAAGATGTCCGCCAATCACAAAGGATGGCCTGACTTGTTGCCTTTGACTCTGTTAGTCTACATAACATCAATACGCACTTCCACTAGGGCAACCCCCTATGGCATGGAAGTAGTGCTCTCCATAGAGGTAGAAATGGAATCCCTAAGAGTGTTGATAGATGCTCAAATGGAGGAAGACCAATGGTTACAAGATTGGTACCACCAATTATCTCTGATAGATGAAAGGCGGGCCACAACCATTTTCCATGGTCAATTATATTAATAGAGGATTGCTCGATCCTACAACAAGAAAATCTGGCTACGGCAGTTCAAAAGAAATGACTTGGTCTTGAAGAAGGTCCTTAACAATTGTGACAACCCCAAAATAGGTCCATTCCATCCAACCTATTCTGAGTCACCAAATACATGGTACAGAAAACAACTACAACTTTATTACAACAATTGTCGTGCAAAATACAACAACACATATGCTGTGAGTTTGGATACAAATATATACCAAATGTGACTCATGTTCCAACCGTGGACATCACCTCACAATGACACCTTACATAAAGGTATAGTCAAAAACTGTTTTAGAAATTAGAATCTTTGGAAAGTGCTCAAGGAAACCTTCGTACATGGGAGGCCATGCGTCTAGGTTATGATAGATATCATATGGCCACAAAATTATCCTTGGTTGACCCAATAGACCCCAAAGAAAAATGAGAAGATTACTATCATATTCTTCCCAATGGTGAGTCTTCTCTTGACATATCATTATCTTTACTGTCTCTAATTGAGAATTATACTTCAAACAAACACCAAGATTATATAGGTAGTGCACGTATATATACTCAGCAAGTGGATGAGCACATCCCTGTCTTATGATAACACGAGGTTGTATGTCGTTAGACATCTTGTATGATAGTGGCAAACCACCCTTCCAACGTTGGGTACACCTTACCCTATTGGATTCACCAAATAAAACTACTAAATGAACTTTTTTATATACTGCTTCGGGAGAACATCCACAGCTAGAGACCACCGTTCTATTTCTCCGTTACCCTCGCTCGACCCAGCTACACTCTTTTTACCTGAAAGGAATTGTGAAGCAAAAGGGTGAGCACAACTAGCTCAGTAAAGAATATCATGACTAAAGATAATTAAATTATCAATAGCCTTCATCAATAATAAATCAGAGATTTAGAACATATGGTAAATGATAAAAATTTCAACCATAGTTGCAGCGGAACGAGCAATCCATTAAAAGAGTCAAATAGACTATAAAGTCTATTATCTTCTCCATGTTAAAAATCCACCAACAATGTTTTATCCCTGTAACATCAATCAACAATTCTGGTCCACAATCATATGAATAACTCATAATCATAACTGTAGTTCTAAATTCCTCTTCTCATCCAAGACGAAGATAATTTTTATCACATATCTTTATCTGAAACATCAAAGATCATGGTTACACCAAATCACATTTTCTGTTCATAATCATACTAATAACTTCATCTTTGCACTACGACCAAAGATATTTATTTGTATCACCAGTTGGTCATATTTATCTCAACATCTGTTCATCTTTGCACTACTGGCCAAAGATATTCAACAACATGTCATCTTTGCACTACGGGCCAAAGATATTCATCAACAATTCATCTTTGCACTACAGGCCAAAGATATTCATCAATATTTTATCTTTGCACTACAGGCCAAAGATATTCCTCAACAGTTCATATTTGTACTACGGCCAAATATATTCATCAAAAGTTCATATTTGCACTACAGGCCAAATATATTAATATTTCAAAGAAATATATAATCATTTCAGAATTAATATAAACAATAATTATAACCATGTTGATCAATTCACCTTTGCACTTAAGCTAAAGATATTCACTTATAAATTCAATGGTCATGATCATACCAATCAACAATTCAACTTTGCACTACTGGCCAAAGAGAACCCATAGTCATGATCATACCAAAAATTTACACATCTTTACACTCAAGTCAAAGAGAAATATCATCATTAGGGTTATAAAAATATTATATATAATAATAAAAATAATATGATCAACATCTAGTTTTAATCTCAAGAGTAATATTCGTAAATCAACTATAATTTGGTTAGAAAAAAGAAACCAATTTTTTCGTGAATAGTAACTCGTGAATAGTAAACCCGACATAAAAAGGTAGAAATTCTACAATAAAATACTTACCAATATTTTGGTGTAATGATATTGAAAGAATAATATTTCTTAAGCTTATAAACAATTTATTTTAATTGTTTACACTTTACTAAATAATGCATTCAATCATCCTAAAATGTCAAACTCATAAGATTTCATTACCAATAATCAAAACCCTCATCAAAAATCTGCATATACCTCATATAGGATTCTCAAGCCATAAAATCCTATTTTCTAATTTTCTTTCTTCACAAAACATATTTAATTCATTTACTCATAACTAGACTATTTTCATGAAAAATACCAAATCAGTTCCAAAAATATTTCTTTTCTGAGATTTAGCATAATATAGTCCCATAATGAACATATATTTTTCTCAAAATTTTTAAAAGTCATTTACTATTTTTTATATGGCCAAAACAGCTGAATATTTAGACATTTGTCAAAAATTATACTTTTATCTAAAAATTCTGAAATTCACAGAGTATACTCCTATCATATACATGTACTCCTAATAAAAATTTCATCAATTTTGGAGTTAACCACAAGGAATTATAAGCGGTTACTTTTAAAATAGTCTTTTCTCATAAAATTCATAACTCTTAATCTATACATCCAAAAATCACCATTTTTGGACACAATCAATAACACTCATCAAAATATCATTTCAAATTTTTCCAGAATTTTTTGAAGGTCAGAAGAATTACGAAGTGAAAAAAACATAATAACCCTTAAAATCCCTTACTATTCCTTACCTCAAAAGAGCAGTACTTCTGATCGGTATAAGGCTGAAAAAAACTTGCACTGATGAATAGAAACTCACAAAGTATCTAAATACTCACAAAATACACTCAATAATCTAGAGAGAGAAAGAGATAAAACTTATGAATTCTGGTGTGATTTTCAATTCTAACTTAATCCTCTATTTATAGGAAAATGTTAGCACGCCGAAGCAGACTTGACCTGTAACCTGATGGCTTTACCTGTTACTATTCCCACCCACTACATTTAAATAAAAATCTCAGCATATTTCTTCACCAACTAAGAGTGGGGCCCACCAATTTTAGAATTTTCCACCAAAATCATTTATAAACCTAATTTTCGAATCAGTCACCTCTTAAAATTCATAACAAATTATACATTCATTTTTAACGGTTCAAATTTATGGACATATACTCAACTCATATATGTATAACATATCCAAAAATCACAACGATCCAACGGTCAGATTAAAAATTATAATCCCCGCAAAATATCTCAAAAATCCTGATTTTTAATACCTCCATTCCGACAAAAATACTGATAAAAACCTCAACATTAACTCCTTCATTTTTAACCACAAAAATATATCCCTCATTTATATCCACATAAAATAAATATTTTCTTATCATACGAATCAATAATTAATTATTCACAAATAATATTACAGAATCACATTTATGACAACCAGGCCGTTCCTAGGAAAGAGGGGGCTTTCCAATAAGAATTTCTCCTTACTGGCGCGCAATTAGGTGACCAAACCTCTCCTTAGACAGAACTTTCTAGACATTGCCAATAATGTTATCCAATAATATTATTCAAATAATATGAATTATTGATCTGATAACGGGAAATACTGTGCAGTGACAATTATTGAACAACAATAATATAAAATTTCAACGTAGCAATTATTGAATCAATAAAATAAAATATTGAACAATAATTACTGTAACAATTATTGAGTAGTGCCTTCTTACGTAAGAATTAATAATTTTAAAAATACTATGCAATACCGTGTGCTACTGTGCAATTACGCGTATTACTGTATTTTAACCACCGGGTATTCCAACAGTGTTAACGGTAACAACTACGCCGTTATTTGTAAAAACTCAAATTTGTCATTTTTTCACCCGACAATTATTCTGTTATGGGGCCCATAAATGGCTGCGCCGTCGTACGAATATTCCCTGACAGAAAGAATATTCCACGACCAAACGAATATTCCCCGACAACAATGAATATTTTATAACCACTTGTGTATTTTGAAAAAAAAAATCGTATATCACTCTTAACTTTAACATTTATCAATTTAACCATTTACTGAATAGTAATTATAAGAAAAATTGAATACTTTTATTTCATAAAATTCGGGGTCTTACAATCTCCCCTCCTTATGAAATTTCGTCCCCGAAATTTACGTACCTGGTATTTCGAAGAGTTGAGAATACCTTGCTTTCATTTCAGATTCTATCTCTCGGATCATCATGATTTCTCCATTGCTCATCTCCCATGATAACTTCATTTGGGTTCCTCATTTGTTGAGAAGTCATGACAACCGCCATCCCTCGAACTACTCGGCTTTGACTTGTCTGGAGCAGCATTTGGCGTCATCATTACCGTTGGAATATACCTTTCTATAGGACATATTCCTCCCTCAACTGCCTCTTCGTACTCCTCATTCATGATCTGAATCATCAATCTTCGATCCATATCGGATTCAGGTTGACCGCTATGTACAGGGTAATTCAAAACTCGATGTTGGGTTCTCCCAATTTCTTTCCAAAAAGAGAAATTCATATCATCTATTTTAGCCTTCTTAGATCGAACATCTCTTTCCACAATATCCACATGTCGTGCGGCTTTTGCCCATGCATCACTTATTCTCAGTCGTTCAGTTTTTTCTTCTTTCACCTCAGATTCCATTTTTATCATCTTATACTCTGCCAAAGAATGCTTCTGTTCAAGCATCACATATCGGGTAACACAAGTTTGAATTGTTGCATCCTTTTGTTCCACGACCGCTTGTCGTTCTTCTGCCTGCTCTTCTAACTCATGAATACGATTTTGAAATTCTACATTTTGATCATATAATACCTCTAATAAACTCTCCTCAAGTACTTCTTCTTCCTCTTCTTCCTCAGTCTCAGCTGTTACCTCTGCGACTATCTCGGGTGCAACTATCAATTCTTCACTCACCACATGGATATCTCTAATTCTTTCTTCGTCTGACATCACATTATCACGGATAGTGATTAGAGGTATCCCCACAGTCTCATTCACTCCATTGTTAGCATTCTCAGCTGCCATTCTCAAATACTGCCATAAAACAAGGGTTAATTAAACAAATTAACATATCACATAATATCCCAATATTATGACTGAACAACAAATAAGCTTAGGTAGGACACACTAGCGAAGGATTTACTCATCTCTCCCCTCCTAGTTGTATTCCCCGATCTCTGCCAGAGATCATATCCCTAAGCTCTGATACCAAATGTGACAACCGCAAAATAGGTCTATTCCATCCAACCTATTCTGAGTCGCCAAATACATGGTACAGAAAATAACTACAACTTTATTACAACAATTGTCCTGTAAAATACAACAACACATATGCTGTGAGTTTGGATACAAATATATACCAAATGTGACTCATGTTCCAACCGTGGACATCACCTCACAATGACACCTTACATAAAGATATAGTCAAAAACTGTTTTAGAAATTAGAATCTTTGGGAAGTGCTCAAGGAAACCTTCGTACATGGGAGGCCATGCGTCAAGGTTATGATAGATATCATATGGCCACAGAATTATCCTTGGTTGACCCAATAGACCCCAAAGAAAAATTAGAAGATTACTATCATATTCTTCCCAATGGTGAGTCTTCTCTTGACATATCATTATCTCTACTGTCTCTAATTGAGAATTATACTTCAAACAAACACCAAGATTATATAGGTAGTGCTCGTATATATACTCAGCAAGTGGATGAGCAAATCCATGTCTTATGATGACACGAGGTTGTATGTCGTTAGACATCTTGTATGATAGTGGCAAACCACCCTTCCAACGTTGGGTTCACCTTATCCTATTGGATTCACCAAATAAAACTACTAAATGAACTTTTCTATACTGCTTCGGGAGAACATCCACAGCTAGAGACCACCGTTCTATTTCTCCGTTACCCTCGCTCGACCCAGCTACACTCTTATTACCTGAAAGGAATTGTGAAGCAAAAGGGTGAGCACAACTAGCTCAGTAAAGAATATCATGACTAAAGATAATTAAATTATCAATAGCCTTCATCAATAATAAATCAGAGATTTAGAACATATGGTAAATGATAAAAATTTCAACCATAGTTGCAGCGGAACGAGCAATCCATTAAAAGAGTCAAATAGACTATAAAGTCTATTATCTTCTCCATGTTAAAAATCCACCAACAATGTTTTATCCCTGTAACATCAATCAATAATTCTGGTCCACAATCATATGAATAACTCATAATCATAACTGTAGTTCTAAATTCCTCTTCTCATCCAGGACGAAGATAATTTTTATCACATATCTTTATCTGAAACATCAAAGATCATGGTTACACCAAATCACATTTCCTATTCATAATCATACTAATAACTTCATCTTTGCACTACGACCAAAGATATTTATTTGTATCACCAGTTGGTCATATTTATCTCAACATCTGTTCATCTTTGCACTACTGGCCAAAGATATTCAACAACATGTCATCTTTGCACTACAGGCCAAAGATATTCATCAACAATTCATCTTTGCACTACAGGCCAAAGATATTCATCAATATTTTATCTTTGCACTACAGGCCAAAGATATTCCTCAATAGTTCATATATTGCACTACGGCCAAATATATTCATCAACAGTTCATATTTGCACTACAGGCCAAATATATTAATATTTCAAAGAAATATATAATCATTTCAGAATTTATATAAACAATAATTATAACCATGTTGATCAATTCACCTTTGCACTTAAGCTAAAGATATTCACTTATAAATTCAATGGTCATGATCATACCAATCAACAATTCAACTTTGCACTATTGGCCAAAGAGAACCCATAGTCATGATCATACCAAAAATCTACTCATCTTTACACTCAAGTCAAAGCGAAATATCATCATTAGGGTTATAAAAATATTATATATAATAATAAAAATAATATGATCAATATCTAGTTTTAATCTCAAGAGTAATATTCGTAAATCAACTATAATTTGGTTAGAAAAAAGAAATTAATTTTTTTGTGAATAGTAACTCGTGAATAGTAACTCATGAATAGTAACTCGTGAATAGTAACTCATGAATAGTAAACTCGACATAAAAAGGTAAAAATTCCACAATAAAATACATACCAATATTTCGGTATAATGATATTGAAAGAATAATATTTCTTAAGCTTATAAACAATTTATTTTAATTGTTTACACTTTACTAAATAATGCATTTAATCATCCTAAAATGTCAAACTCGTAAGATTTCATTACCAATAATCAAAACCCTCATCAAAAATCTGCATATACCTCATATAGGATTCTCAAGCCATAAAAATCCTATTTTCTAATTTTCTTTCTTCACAAAACATATTTAATTCATTTACTCATAACTAAACCATTTTTATGAAAAATACTAAATCAGTTCCAAAAATATTTTTTTTCTGGGATTTAGTATAATATAGTCCCATAGTGAACATATATTTTTCTCAGAATTTTTAAAAGTCATTTACTATTTTTCATATGGCCAAAACAGCCGAATATTTAGACATTTATCAAAAATTATACTTTTATCTAAAAATTCTGAAATTCACAGAGTATACTCCTATCATATACATGTACTCCCAATAAAAATTTCATCAATTTTGGAGTTAACCACAAGGAATTATAAGCGGTTACTTTTAAAATAGTATTTTCTCATAAAATTCATAACTCTTAATCTATACATCCAAAAATAACCATTTTTGGACACAATCAATAACACTCATCAAAATATCATTTCAAATTTTTCCAGAATTTTCTGAAGGTCAGAAGAATTACGAACTGAAAAAAATATAATAACCTTTAAAATCCCTTACTATCCCTTACCTCAAAAGAGCAGTACTTCTGATCGGTATAAGGCTGAAGAAAACTTGCACTGATGAATAGAAACTCATAAAGTATCTAAATACTCACAAAATACACTCAATAATCTAGAGAGAGAAAGAGAGAAAACTTATAAATTTTGGTGTGCTTTTCAATTCTAACTTAGCCCTCTATTTATAGGAAAATGTTAGCACGCCGAAGCAGACTTGACCTGTAACCTGATGGCTTTACCTGCTACTATTCCCACCCACCACATTTGAATAAAAATCTCAGCACATTTCTTCACCAACCAAGAGTGGGGCCCACCAATTCTAGAATTTTTCACCAAAATCATTTATAAACCTAATTTTCGAATCAGTCACCTCTTAAAATTCATAACAAATTATACGTTCATTTTTAACGGTTCAAATTTATGGACATATACTCAACTCATATATGTATAACATATCCAAAAATCACAACGATCCAACGGTCAGATTAAAAATTATAACCCCCGCAAAATATCTCAAAAACCCTAATTTTTAATACCTCCATTCCGACAAAAATACTGATAAAAACCTCAACATTAACTCCTTCATTTTCAACCACAAAAATATATCCCTCATTTATATCCACATAAAATAAATATTTTCTTATCATACGAATCAATAATTAATTATTCACAAATAATATTACAGAATCACATTTATGACAACCAGGCCGTTCCCAGGAAAGAGGGGGCTTTCCAATAAGAATTTCTCCTTACTGGTGCGCAATTAGGTGACCAAACCTCTCCTTTGACAGAACTTTCTAGACATTGCCAATAATGTTATCTAATAATATTATTCAAATAATATGAATTATTGATCTGATAATGAGAAATACTGTGCAGTGACAATTATTGAACAACAATAATATAAAATTTCAACGTAGCAATTATTGAATCAATAAAATAAAATATTGAACAATAATTACTGTAACAATTATTGAGTAGTGCCTTCTTACGTAAGAATCAATAATTTCAAAAATACTATACAATACCGTGTGCTACTGTGCAATTACGCATATTACTGTATTTTAACCACCGGGTATTCCAACAGTGTTAACGGTAACAACTACGCCGTTATTTGTAAAAACTCAAATTTGTCGTTTTCTTCACCCGACAGTTATTCTGTTATGGGGCCCATAAATGGCTGCGCCGTCGTACGAATATTCCCCGACAGAAAGAATATTCCACGACCAAACGAATATTCCCCGACAACAATGAATATTTTATAACCACTTGTGTATTTTGAAAAAAGAATCATATATCACTCTTAACTTTAACATTTATCAATTTAATCATTTACTGAATAGTAATTATAAGAAAAATTGAATACTTTTATTTCATAAAATTCGGGGTCTTACAACAATTAAGATCAATCTAATGGAAAATTTGACCCAAACTGGGAAGTCCTGTTCATTGTCAAGGAGGTATTGACAGGAGGTTTCCTCATATTACAAGAAATGGATGTCTAAGAATTTTCCCAACTCATCAACTCAGACACCGTAAAGAGGTATTATGTCTGAAGTTACCTGCAAACTAGCATCTTGGTTCTGGATCATCAATCCAATAGTCAGTTCATGTCTTCAAAACCCTTCTAACCATATCAGTTTTTCATCCCACCAGGGATGAACTACACAAACCTAATCTCCCCCATACACGGGAGTACACAGGCAGCCAATTATGGTCTAGTATAACCTTTGCAAGAACAAAAACAAAACCCGTTCACCACATACAACTTTAAACCTTTTCACGCTAGGGTTGAACTATGCAAACCTAATCTCCCCCATACACGGGAGTACGTATGCAATCTTCTAAGGTGCGGTCTAACTACAAAAACAAAAAATTTCACACCCTTCAACTTTGTTAACCTTTCGAACCTTTTTACGCTAGGTTCAAACTACGCAGACCTGATCTCCCCTCATCAATGGGAGTACGTAGGCAGCCATTCACGGTGCGGTCTCACCCCTGCAAAAATACAAAATCCTGTCAATGGTACTGGGATCATCCTTCAACCTTTCAAGCCAAACCATAAGAGATGAAACTACATGATCTCCCCCATACACGGGAAAACATCGGCGACCATCTATGGTGCGGTCAAACCACACTTCATCGGCTTAGACCACAGAGATGGAACTACCTGGTCTCCCCTCACAAATGGGAGAAAAATCGACGACCATCTATATTGCGGTTGAATCCTCAAAGAGAAACACCAATCCATAAGAGATAGAACTACCTTGCCACCCACATATACGGGATTATCGACGACCATCTATGGTGCAGTCAACCTCAGAGAGGAAAGCCAAAATCCTCTCCATAATCACATTCAGAAATAAGTCCCAAGACACCAAAAAGCTGGGGAACACAAAGATCAACGATCTATTTTGAAAGATCTTGAGACATCTCAATATCCATCCATCAAGGAGGAGTTTAGAATCCATCGAGATCACAAGTCCTGGAGAAAATGTAACTATTAAGCAATTAACAAGGCATATCTAAAAGGGAAGTGAATCAAAACATATTTCTTTTCCATATAATATTATTTTATATATACAATGTGTCTTGTACATGACAAAATGGCTGACTTAGTCTACGGAAGAAATTTAAAGCTAATCTACAAACCCGTGGATAAGCAAGTCATCAAATCAAATATGGCATCCCTCTCAGTAGATGGAGGTATATCTATGAGCTCCTGCCCCAGGGTGTCCACACGATCCAGGAGATCTACGGCCATCTGCAAGGTGATACCGTGCTCATCAATGAATGCATTCATCTCTATAACAATGTCAGCAGTATGAGATCTAAGTGTAAAACTATTTGTAGTGGCAGCATCTCGGGTAGCTAGAGCCTCATCCCGCATAACAACAGCTGCATCCCTAGATGATCGGGCCTCATCTTGTTCAACAACAGCCGTATCCCTGCAAGATAGAGCATCATCTCTCTGAACAAGAACAACATCTCTATCAAAAAGAGCTTTCAACATCAACGCCCTAGCCTGATCCCTCTTAAACGTCATCAGATGTAACCTCTGCTCTAGATACTCTGCAGAATGTGGAGCCATAACAGTGGGAATACTAGGGGAATCAACCAGAGTTACTGACGAACCAGTAAAAAACTTATCCTTGATGGGAGAATCAGGGTACTCTATAGGCTCCCCATCACTAGAATCAATACCCAACTCTGAGGATATAACCCTAGCCGATGTAATCTCTACCTCCAACCATGCAAAATACTATGGAGAACGACCTAGATGGCTAGTTAAAAAGTTAGCCCTCTCTCGATGCGTCCAATAGTCATAAATCCTGGATAAATTCTCTACTAATAGAAGCTGAGATGACAATCGTTGATCCACTACCCCGTCAAAGGGATGAATATCCTTAATTTGGTCAAACTGTGCCATAACAGCTAGTGGATGATATGTGGTCACCCCCACCTCAAACCGGCCAGGGGAAGATAATCCATGCCGACTACATGAGTGATAAAGCTATAGCGAGAGCTAAGCCCTGAACATGGAAAAATATCAAACGGGTCCTCAATACCTGACAAGAAAGCCAACCAAGATGTTGCGTCTGTACACTAAGCTGGCTAAAAGGAATATGACATGGCTATCTCGTGGAAAAAATAATACCTATGGCATCTAAAAGTGCCAATAGGTCTCAAGTGTGTCATATAACACACATATAACAAGACCGCAGTGCCTATGAAAACTCCCACTGAATTAATATGGCAAAATGTGGCCGACCACAAGGTCTCTGCCAAAATAATCGGTATGATGGTATGACCCTCCCGGAGAGCACGAACTACCATAATCACACCGATATCCAAGTGGTCCATGTGCAACGACATGTACTTATAGGCCACCATGCACATCAAGAATATGTCTACACGGGCGACATGCCAATCACCCTCAGAAATGGTGAAGTCTCCGAAGTATCGCAGATAGCTGTGCAACGACACAAATATGTTAATTACGAAACTCATGGACACCACATGCCCCGAGGTATTCTCGTCCTGGACAACTCTGCGCCTCAAACCTGTTAAGGTCATAAACTGTCAGCTCATATCACCGACAGCCATCCGAGCGCAAGGCCGATCAAATGACAAATCTGTAAGATGCTCATACTCCTCCAATGTCAAAGTCAACTCATGGGTATTAAATCTAAACACATGTCTATCTGGTATCTAATGCCCAAGCATGCCCTTTATAAAGGCCCGATGGAACCTGAAATGTCAAGAAGGGCATAGAGTGCCTCAACAGCTGATCAACTGTCACCCGATCTAAGGAAAACAAATGTCATACCACGATCTCAAAGAAGTTGCCACCAACATGGGTGGGGTATGCTCAATCTGGCTAACAGTGGATGAAGACATCTGTAGAGCCGTATCATAAGACCATCCAAGGGTCAATGCTAAACTCATCTCTGGAAATGCATATCCATGACATAATACATTCATAATAAATGGAAAATGACAATATGATGTAAGGAATATAAAGCATTATACATACATTCCTAAGTACATCATCCTCTAAATACATCATCTATGTGCACAACTAAAAAAATATAGGGAAATGGGGCACTGTCGCCAAACATCTAACAGAGACCTATCAAAAGATATAATGAGAACTGGGGCACATCAACCCAATATCTAACAGAGGCCTATCAAAAGAAATAGCGAGAAATGCATCAGAAGAAGTCAATGGTCTTGATGTCCACATCATCCAATCTTTCCATCTGATGTAACTCCTACTGAGTCACTGAATCTCTGCCAGAAGGGATATCAGGCTGATATAACAGAGGATCTACGCAGGCAAAACCATCTGAATATAGGCCACCTGAAGGGCCAGCCCCAGAGCTGGAAGGATCAAAAGTATCCACCTCTGATTGATCTCTGCCCAAATGCCGGATTAACAAATATGCTCGGTTCAACTGATGGGTCAAACTCTCAATCTACATCAGATGAGTAGGATCTCAAACGTAGTTAATCCAATCTGTCATCAAGACGGAGCTAGAAACCATATCTCCCATAAACTATGTGGCGCGGTCTGAGCTCCAATGTTGCGAGGGAACCACCAGTGGTAAAAGCCTCCTAAGTGAAAGGTCCCTCTGATAAAGTAAATCCATCCATGCCTATCAATGAGATCTCAGTGATCTATTGCGACAAAGGCTAATGACGCCTGACAGGAGAAAAGAGCAGAATACGTATCTCTCATGTAGTGCTCCTAATAATACGTTCTCCTAAATAGAGCTCCCAACCTCTATCAGTAAGGAGAGGAATCCGACAGGTGGACAATAAATACTCGACACCAGTCAGGAAACCACCCTCGAAGCCAACTATCAAATTATCCTCAGAGTAAGGAACCCATTTGATGACCTCTGTGGTCAACAACAACAACTGTATGCGAGATTGGGTGAAACCCTCAACTATAGGAACCTCCGCCAAAGTGGAGTAATGACATTGCCGTCCCCGTGGGTAGGTGTCCAAACCTAGCATGTTGACAGGAATACAAAGATCAAATATCTGCGGTCAGTCAAACTGGCAACCCGAACAAAGGGAACTCAAAAGAGAAAATGCTCGCCAGCAGGAATGGGTAAAACCCTAGCCAAGCCTCCGTCTCGCCCTCTGAGCGTAGGCGCATCCCCCTGAGGAAGTAAGCAAAAGTGTAGGAGCCCCAATCAAACTCTCCGATATGGTCCACATCCCGAGTGGCGCTAACTGAAGAAAATGACAGCATCGAAGAGTTATCAGCTAGGAAATAACCCCTAAGGTTGATCAGAAACAATCTTTGAAGGATGAAATCATCGGGAAATGGCCCAATCAGAGCCCCACTCATGGCATCTCCACTCAAGGGACCAAAACGGACAGTCCAACCTTTGAGCACTGTAGTCGGGACTCCCAACAAGGATATGACGATAGTTGGGGAAATGTCAGCCACCAAAAGCACTGGCACCCCCTAAAACTCCATCCCAATGATTAACCGCCAATCCATTGGTGTCATCATCACCTCACAATCCAAAAAATAGAGAGACTTGGTCTGGTGAAACAAGCGCTCAGACAAAGCCCAGAGATAACCCCAGGGACAGCGACGGGGGAGGATGGAAAAGAAAGCCTCAAAGCCCCAGGAATGAACAATCTCTCGATACTCTAGATGGAGAGTCTGGTACAGAGAATGTATGCTAAACTAGTTCCCTCTGGGCTACGTAAAGTCGAGAACCTGCATCAAAATACCAATCAAGATCAAAATCGTTGCCCCCATAAATGGGTAAAGGAAGATTAACACAGCTATTACCTCGTTCGCATGAAGATAGATCGAGGGGTGATGACTCAAACCATTCAGAAGCTCTGGAATCGTCACATTTATAGCTGGAAGCTCCCTGCGGGGAATGAAAGAAAAAGGAGTAGGATCCGCAATGGGTACGTCCTCCTCCTCGTCCTTAACATCAGATCTCTCAACCCGGATAGAACAAATCACAAACTCAGTTAACCGGCGAGGCTGTCGGGCTGGGCGTGTGACGCCCCCAAAATAGGTATATATATCACCCATTCTGAGTCACCAAATACATGGTACATAATTCAAATACAAACTTAATTAATACAACTGTCGTGTTAAATACGACAAATATAGTTGAGTTTTTATCAGGAATATTATCTCATAGACAATATCCAAACATAAATTCAATCCTCATTACATTTATTATCACACTAAATAGTGAGGACTACTAAAACAACCATCTCGGACCATTACTCCATTACCCAACTAGTCCCGGCTATATTCTCATTTTCTGAAGAGAAAAATAAAAACGAAAGGGTGAGCTCAACTAGCCCAGTGAGAAATATTATGACTAAGATAATACAGAACAAATTATCATTAGCCTTCAACAGTGTTAAACTGATAAAATATAATAAACATCAAGTTTAACTGCAGCGGAACAAGCAATCCATTAGAAGAGTCAAGTAGAGCATGATATCTACTCTTTTCTAGGATTTAAAAAGTTTATCATCAATTTTATCGTTTAGACTCAGCTTCATAAATAATCCACATCATCGAATCATCCCTGCACTACGGGTCAAGGATATTCATTATTATCACGTCCACAAATTATCCATGCACTACAGGCCAATAATATTCGTGTAATCATCAATGGTCATGCTCATGCCAACAACTGTCCATCAATGCACTACGGACCAAGGATATTCATTAGTATCACGTCCACGAATTTTTCATGCACTACGGGCCAACAAATATTCGTGTAATCATCAATGGTCATGATCATGCCAACAACTGTCCATCAATGCACTACGGGGCAATGAGGACTTTTACCACATTATTTGTAATATTACGGGTCATGATTATACCGAATAATCTCTGGTCATAATCATACCAATCAATAGTTCATCTATGCACGTAAGCCAAGTATTACTTTCATCACAATATAAGCATGAGAATGATGACAATGATATAAGAATTCAATTAAAAGAAAGCAAAGGATAAATTTTTAAAGATTTATAATTTAAGTTATTCAGAATTCAATAATGCCCAAATGATCAACATGATACTTCTTTGTGGAGTAAAATTCAAGAATAATATTATATAAAAAATGATTTGGACAGCAAAGAAATCAATTTTTATTGTGAATAGTACTCCGGGTGAATAGTATACCATGAATAGTACTTCATGAATAGTACCAGTGAATTGTACTTTATGAATAGTACTTTATAACTAGTACCCCGTGGATAGTACTTTGTGAATAGTACTCTGGCAGAAAAAGCTTAAAATTTAACAAGAATGTTTAGAAAATATCCTTGTAAAATGATACTAGATGAAGCATAAATTTTAAGGATATTTTATAAATTTCACGGAGTATAGAAGCAATACTTTAACAGAATGAGTATAGAATTAAGAATACGAAACAAAATAATATTACTCACATACTACAGAGTATGGAAGCAAATATTATTTCATATGAATATTAAACAAAAATAATATCACTTACCTTAGAAGAAGACTAGATACTGGAATAATGAAGTAGCTGAATACTCTTCTTTTTTCTCTCTATAGCTTCTCTCTCTATAATTGCTCTTGTGAGTCTTAGAGAATTGGTGAGAATGAAAGAAGAATGAGCTTCTTTTTATAAAAAAACATAGTTTCGATAATTGTACGTTTTGGGGCTCGAATTATTACAGTATAGTACCTTCATCTTTTCCTCTATTTTTAATTTAGTCCTACAAGTATTATCAAACTTGCACCACCTTCCCTAATAGTACATGTATGTGAATCAATAGTACATGCATGTGAGTCAATAGTTCTATTCATGTGAACAAATAGTTATATGCATGTGAACTAATAGCAATTAATTGCTCATTTATCTTATTAATTACCCGATTGGTCAATTTAACCTCTAGAAATCAATTATTATCGAAATAAATGTCGATTTTCACTAACACTAATAACCCCAACACAATGGAAATATCAATTTTATCTTTAATCAACACGAACTTATTCATCATTAATATTATAACTCACAGTATTTAATAACCAGATCATTCCCAGGAAAGATGGGGCTTTTCGATAAGTATCTCTCCCTATTGGCGCGCAATTAGGTGACCAAACCCCTTTCCTCGACAGAACTTTCTAGACATCGTCAATATTGCAAATAATAATAGGAATAACTTTATCGTCTCAATTATTGATTTAAAAATATAAAATATTATGCAGATGATATTATGACAATAATTGAATCAATAATATGAGAGATATTATGCAGCAATTACTGTAGCAATAATTGAATATAACTGAGTGACTTCTCACGTAAGAATCAATAATCAATACCGTGTGCTACTATGCAACCACGCGTATTACTGTACTTTTACCACTGGGTATTTCAACAGTTTAACCACCGTTATTTTTATAAAAAGATATTTATGTCGTTTTCTAACTCTGAAAATACTTCTGTTATGGGGTCCACCAATGATTATGTCATCGTACGAATATTCCCTGTTAAAACAAATATTTCCTGATCAATCAAATATTTTATAACTTGCTTACTTTGCAAAATTTATAAATATTACCCACAACTATAATATTATATCACATCCACACCATAATATTCAAAAATATATTTTGAGAAAAATTAATCTTTATTCAAAAAAGTTGGGGTCTTACAACCTCCCATTCTTATGAAATTTCATCCTCGAAATTGGAGTACGTACCTGGTATGTCGAAGAGGAGAGGATACCTTGATTTCATTTCAGATTCTAACTCCCAGGTCATTTCTTCCACATCGTGATTTCTCCACAAAACTTTGAGTTGAGGTATATAACCTTGGAGCATAGAATATGATCCTTCTATTCTAAGATTTTAATAGGTACCTCTTCATACGTTAAATCTTCCGCTATCTCGTCCGGCTCTAATTCAATAATGTGGTTCGGGTCTTTCACATATTTACGTAACATAGATATGTGAAAAACGTTATGAACACGAGACATACTTGGCGGTAAGGCGAGTCTATAGGCCACAGTTCCTACTCGGTCAAAGATTTCAAATGGACCAATGAATCGAGGATTGAGCTTTCCTCTCTTTCCAAATCTTATAACTCCTTTCCATGGAGCAACACGTAACAACACATGATCACCAACATTGAATTCCACGTTCTTTCTATGAAGATCATCATAACTCTTTTATAGATCTTGTGAGGTTTTTATATGTTGCCGGATCATTTGAATCTTCTCCATAGTCATACGTACTAATTTCGGCCCTAACAACGTTGCTTCACCCACCTCGTCCCAGAATACTAGAGAATGACACTTGCGTCCATACAATGCCTCGAATGGAGCCATGCCTATACTTGCTTGATAACTGTTGTTGTAGAAAAATTCCACTAATGGCAAGAACTTGTCCCATCTCCCTTTGAAGTCAAGGACACAGAGTCTTAATAGATCTTTAAGAGTTTGAATAGTCCTCTATGACTGCCCGTCCGTTTGAGGATGATATGCCGAACTAAATTATAAATTCGTGCCCATATTTTTTGTAAACTAACCCAAAATCGTGAAGTGAATCTTGGGTCTCGATTAGAAACTATGGATACTGGCATACCATGCAGTCTTACAATCTCATTTATGTATATACGAGCAAGAAGTTCAAGTGAATAAGTTTCTCGTATAGGTAAGAAATGAGCAGACATGGTTAATCTATCAACAATGACCCAAATTGCATCTATGCCTTGAGAAACCTTGGGAAGACCAGTAACAAAATCCATGGTAATGTGCTCCCACTTTCATTCTAAAATTTTAAGTGGTTGCAATGGACCTTTTGACACTTGATGCTCCTCCTTGACTCGTTGACATGTTAAACACCTTGAGATAAACTCCGCGATCTCTCTTTTCATATTGCTCCACCAAAATGTATGTCGAAGATCACGATACATTTTGGTACTTCCAGGATGGATTGCAAACGGTGTATTGTGCGCCTCCATCATGATCTTATACTTTAAATCAGGGTCCTTAGAAACACAAAGTCTGGAGTTGACTCGAAGTATTCCTTCTTCATCGATTCTTGCTTCTAGAATAGCACATTCTTGTACTTTCTTTCTCATACGCATCAGCTCCAGGTCTGTAGCTTGAGCAACTTTAACTTTATCGATTAAAGTCGGTTCTACTTGTATATTTGTCATCATCACGTGAGTCCCTAGAGTCTTTAACTCTATCTCCATCCTTTATAAGTCATACAAAATGGGCCTTTGTGTTGACAATATCGCTCTCGTACTATGATCTTCTACTCCATGCGTCAACTACTACATTCGCATTTCCAAGATGATATTGAATGATATGATCGTATTCTTTCAACAGCTCAAGCCAACGTTGTTGCTGCATGTTGAGCTCCTTTTGGGTAAAGAAATATTTTAGACTTTTATGATCCGTGTAGATCTCCACTTTTTCCCCATACAAGTAATGCCTCCAGATTTTAAGTGCAAAAACGACTGCTGCCAACTCTAGATCATGAGTAGGATAATTCCTCTCATATTCTTTGAGTTGTCGTGAGGCATAGGCTATGACTTTTCCATGTTGTATGAGAACACATCTTAACCCTCTGTCCGAAGCATCGCTGTAGATAGCAAATCCCTCCGAACCAGGTGGTATTATCAGAACAGGTGCTGAAATAAGTCTTCTCTTGAGTTCTTGAAAACCCTTCTCACATTCCTCGCTCCAACCAAATTTTATATCTTTCTGAGTCAGCTGAGTTAATGGAGTAGCGATTTGAGAAAACTCTGCTACGTATCTCTGATAATAACCAGCTAAGCCAAGAAAGTTACGTACTTCAGTCACTGACTTAGGTTGCTCCTAGCTTTGAATTGCTTCAATCTTTGTCGAGTCAACAGATATTCCATGATTTGATATCACGTGCCCAAGGAATGCTACTTCCTTAAGCTAGAACTCGCATTTCTTCAACTTGACATATAGCTTGTTTTCACGAAGCTTTTGGAGTATTAGCCTCAAGTGTTATTCATGATCATCATGGCTTTTGGAGTATATGAGGATGTCATCAATAAAGACAACCACAAAATGATCCAAATATTCTTTGAATACTCGGTTCATCATATCCATGAAGGTAGCAGAAGCATTAGTCAATCCACAAGACATAACTAGAAATTCATAATGCCCGTACCGAGTTCTGAAAGCAGTCTTTGGAATGTCATCAGCTTTAATCTTTAACTGATGATATCTGTAATGAAGATCGATCTTTGAAAAGAATTTGGCGCCTTGCAACTGGTTAAATAGGTCATAAATGCGTGGCAATGGGTACCTATTTTTGATGGTGACATGATTCAACTCTCGATAGTCAATACAAAATCGCATACTTCCATCTTTCTTCTTTACAAATAAAATAGGAGCACCCCAATGAGACGTACTAGGACGAATAAAATCGATGTCTAACAATTCCTGCAGTTGGGTTTTTAACTCTTGAAGTTCAATAGGAGCAATTCGATATGGGGCTTTGAAAATAGGTTTTGTATCGGGTTCAAGGTCGATACAAAATTCAATTTCATGCTCTGGGGGTAGGCTGGGAAGTTCTTCAGGGAATACATCAGGAAATTTATTAACAATAGAAATATCATTAAAAACAGACGTATTTTTGTTTAAATCCGTGACATGGGCTAGGAAAGCTTGACGTCTATTTTTTAATAAACGAATAGCTTTACTTAATATGACATTAATTGACTTTAGTGGTTTGGTTACTTGAATTCACATAATAGGTTGGTTAGGAATATAAAAGCTAACAACCTTACGAAAATAATCAATTTTTGCATGATGAGTAGTTAACTAATCAATCCCTAAAATCACATCAAATGCAAGTATTTTCAAAGAGATAAGATCGACAGGTAACGCGCGGTTACCGATTTGAATCAAATAAGACTTATAAATAGTGGATGTAATGAATGTTTCTCCTAATGGAGTTTCAACAGATAAGTCAAAGTCTAATTTCTTCGAAGTTAAATTTAAACGTTGAGCGCAAGTAGGAGAAATAAAAGTATGGGTAGAACCGGTATCAAATAAGGTATAGACTTCACTAGAGTTTATGATTAGCTTACCCGTGATAACTTCGTTCTGTTTCCTCGCTTTTTGGGAGGTCACGACAAATGCTCTCCCTTGAACTACCCACTTTGACTTGTCTGGGACGACCTTTGGTGTCTCCATCCCAGCTGGACTTGACTTTACTGCACGACAAAATCGAGCTAGGTGACCTTTTCTTCCATAATTATAAAATGCTTTGGACTGCTGCGTACAGTTTGGACTGATGTGTCCCTCTCCTCCACATTTATAACATACGATCGGTGGTCGCTCTCCTTCCTTAACAACGGTTGCTGGTGCTTACGTCTTTTCATTATTATTGAATCTCTTCTTCTTAAAATTTCTACTCCTATTATGTTGGCCATGATTACCACCGAAGTGGTTACCATTTCTGGCATGTTGACTCCCTCCACATTTGTTGTCACCGCTTTGATGACTGCTACCACTGGTATTATCATTTTGCTAGCTGCTCTCCCTTGGTTGGTTTGACTCATTATCGTGCTCCAATAACTGAGCCCTATTTACAACATCTGAATACAAACATAGTTTATGAGAAATGAGGTATTGACGTATTTCGAGTTTCAAACCTCGCAGGAACATTCGTGTCATACGCTCCTCATTATCAACCAAATAGGATGCAAACTGGGATAACTCTGCAAACTTAGCCTTGTACTACGACACGGTCATATTGTTTTGTTCCAACTTGATGAACTTCACCTCCTTCATATGCGAATACTTCTAGGAAAGTACTTATCGTTGAACAGTTCTTGGAACTTCTCTCAAGACATTTTGACTGCGGTAGGCTGAGTACGTTTTACTGATTCCCACCAGTAATCTAACTCTCCTCTCAATATGAAGGTAGCAAAGGGAACCTTTTGCTCGTCGGAGCATCCCAAGACATCAAATATCTTGGTGATCTGTTTTATCCACGTCTCTGCCTTAAGTGGTTCTGGCTTTTCCAAAAACTCTGGTAGTCCCAGCTCCTTGAACTGCTTAGCAGTGACCATCCGTGAGTTACCAGTGTTTTCACCTACATTTTGGACAGGAGTCTCTCTCGCCTGATGTTGCATGAATTGCAGAAAGCCTCTGAACATCCCATCGTTCATCATTTGGTCGGTGTTGTTGTTTACTTGAGGATCATTGCCTTCTGATGTACGTTATCCTGGGTATTGATCAATGGTGACTCAACGGTCTCATGTGCTCCATTGCTTAACTCGACATTTTCAAATGCCATTTTCAAACACTGCCACAAAATAAGGGTTAATTGATATGCCACATATTATCTCTATATTCTGACCGACCAATTAAATAACAAATAAACTTAGATAGGTCATACTAGCGAATAATTTCCCCGTCTCTCCCCTCCTAGTTCTTGTCTCACATCTCAGGCAGGGATCATATCCCTAAGCTCTGATACCAAATGTGACGCCCCCAAAATAGGTATACATCACCCATTCTGAGTAGCCAAATACATGGTAGAGAATTAAAATACAAACTTAATTAATACAACTGTCATGTAAAATACGACAAATATAGTTGAGTTTTTATTAGGAATATTATCTCATAGAAAATAACCAAACTCGAATTCAATCCTCATTATATTTATTATCACACTAAATAGTGAGGACTACTAAATCAACCATCTCGGACCGTCACTCCATTCCCCGACTAGTCCCGGCTACGTTCTCATTTTCTGAAGAGAACAATGAAAGCAAAAGGGTGAGCTCAACTAGCCCAGTAAAAAAAATTGTGACTAAGATAATGCAGAATAAATTATCGTTAGCCTTCAACAGTGTTAAACTGATAAAATACAATAAACATCAAGTTTAACTGCAGCGGAACAAACAAACCATTAGAAGAGTCAAGTAGAGCATGATGTCTACTATCTTATATGATTTAAAAAATTTATCATCAATTTTATCGCTAAGACTTAGCTTCCTAAATAATGCACATCATCGAATCATCCCTGCACTACGGGCCAAGGATATTCATTAGTATCACGTCCATAAATTATCCATGCACTATGAGCCAAGGATATTCGTGTAATCATCAATGGTCATGATCATGCCAACAACTGTCCATCAATGCACTACAGGCCAATGAGGACTTTTACCACATCATTTGTAACATTATGGGTCATGATTATACTGAATAATCCATAGTCATAATCATTCCAATCAATAGTCCATCTATGCACGTAAGCCAAAGATGACTTTCATCAAAATATAAGCATGATGATGATGACAATGATATAAGAATTTAATTAAAAGAAAGCAAAGGATAAATTTTTAAAGATTTATAATTTAATTTATCCAAAATTCAATAATGCCCAAATTATCAACATCATACTGCTTTGTGGAGTAAAATTCAAGAATAATACTGTATCAAAAATGATTTGGACAACAAAAAAATAATTTTTTGTCATGAATAGTACCCCGGGTGAATAGTACTCGAGTGAATAGTACTCCATGAATAGTACTTTATGAATAGTATTTGTGAATAGTACTTTGTGAATAGTACTTTGTGAATATTACCCGTGAGTAGTACTTTGTGAATAGTATCCCGTGAATAGTACTTTGTGAATTGTACTCCAACATGAAAAGCTTAAAATTTAATAAGAATATTTAGAAAATATTCTTGTAAAATGATACTAGATGAAGCGTAAATTTCAAGGATATTCTGTAAATTTCACGGAGTATAGAAGCAATACTTTAACAGAATGAGTGTAGAATTAGGAGTACGAAACAAAATAATATTACTCACATACTACAAAGTATGGAAGTAAATATTATTTCATATGAATATTGAACAAAAATAATATCTCTTACCTTAGAAGAAGACTGGATACTAGAATAGTGAAGTAGCAGAATACTCTTCTTCTTTCTCTAAATTGCTCATCTCTCTATAATTGCTCTTGTGAGTCTTAGTGAATTGGTGAGAATGAAAGAAGAATGAACTTCTATTTATAGGAAAATATAGTTTCGATAATTGCACATTTTGGGGCTCGAATTATTACAGTATAGTACCTTCATCTTTTTCTCTATTTTTAATTTAGTCCTACAAGTATTATCAAACTTACACCACGTCCCCTAATAGTACATGCGTGTGAATTAATAGTACATGCACATGGATCAATAGTTCTATTCATGTGAATAAATAGTTATATGCTGTGAACTAATAGTAATTAATTGATCATTTATCCGATAAATTACCTAATTGGTCAATTTAACCTCCAGAAATTAATTAATTATCGAAATAAATGTCAATTTCCTCTAACACTAATAATCCCAACACAATAGAAATAACAATTTCATCTTTAAATAACATGAACTTATTCATCATTAATATTATAACTCACAGTATTTAACAACCAGATCATTCCGAAGAAAGAGAGGACTTCCGATAAGGATTTCTCCTTATTGGCGCGCAATTAGGTGATCAAACCCCTTTCCTCGACAAAACTTTCTAGACATCGTCAATATTACAAATAATAATATGAATAACTTTGTCGTCTCAATTACAGATTTCAAATTTTTAAATATTATGTAGATGATACTGTGACAATAATTGATTCAATAGTATGAGAGATATTATGTAGCAATTAATGTAGCAATAATTGAGTATAACTGAGTGACTTCTCACGTAAGCATCAATAATCAATACTGTGTGCTACTATGCAATCACGCGTATTACTGTACTTTTACCACCGGGTATTTCAACAGTTTAACAGTAATATTTTCGTCGATATTTTTATAAAAAAATATTTCTGTCATTTTCTAACTCTGACAATACTTCTGTGTATGGGGTCCACCAATGATTGTGTCGTCGTACGAATATTCCCTGTTAAAACGAATATTCCTCGACCAATCGAATATTTTATAACAACTTGCTTACTTTGCAAAATTTATAAATATTACCCACAACTATAACATTATATCAAATCCACACCCTAATATTCAAAAATATATTTTGAGAAAAATTAATCTTTATTCATAAAATTTGGGGTCTTACAAGGCGAGGCCGGGGAATATTTAAAGCTCTCCTCCCTGTTGACTTATATCATACACCATCCTAAATGTTTTGATGATGATCATATTATGTTTCTAATCACACTCTATAAATTTTCAGGAAAAGAAATAGCATTACAGGAACATCGAGCAGGAAAATATAAAGACTTGATGTCTTTGAAGGATGAAAGTTATTTTGAGTCCTAGGAGCTAAATGTAAGATCTTCGCATTGATTACATTTCAATACAAGGCTTTAGGGCATTTACATATATACATTTATATAATTATTTTGAGTATATTACTCTAAAATTAATACCGGATTAATAATTTTTATAGAGCTTAACGTGTTACCCTAAATCGTGAGATAGCATCTTGGAGTAAATGGTTAGTTAAAATTAATTTCATGAATTATGCTTCATATAGTTACATAATCTATGGGAAGCAATTAGATATATTTTACTAACCCACTGAAGATATGGTAATAATCTTTATGCTTTACTAGTGGCGGCGATAATGCATGGTATTTATGGTAAGTTAATCAAACCGTTATTGGGACTCCAGAAGTTAAGCTACTGATATATAGTTATATCATAATTCCAGCGAATCTCGTTCTTTCCCCATAATAGTGTGGTATATAAAATGAGAATTACAAGAGATATGTTTTCACCACGTGACGGGCACTCAATCAGGCTTAAACCCTTCATCATTCACATTGGTATATAAAATGATTTCAGCGAAATATCTCAAATTACTCATAACAGCTTTCTATGTTAGCCATATGACTGGAAAGGGATTTGATCATATTGTGATTGGCACATAATCTGGATATTATACTAATTGTTCATCAAATGCATAATTTATGAAATTTGTCTTAAACAGTCATATTACAGAATACGCATATGCAACGGTAACATACTCAGTTTGCCTATAAAAGAACTGGATCTAATGGCAAGAAAAAATAAGAAAAACATAATATCATTGATGTACATACATAACATTAACGTTTTTTTCGGCTACGTCTTCTTCTTACTGCTTATTGTGATCTCATTGAAGAAGTCTTTGTGGTTGATTTCTGAAGTGGTCTTATAGCATATAAACTGGTAATATCTTTCTTGTTCATCATTGCATACTAGAGCCTTGAATTGTTAAATGATTAATTACTTTAATCAATAGACCTCAATTTGTATTTTAATTTTTCATAGAATTGATATTATCTAAATATGTGTGGTAATCTGGTTTGGGTTACTGTATTGTTACAATCAAGTTCGAGGAAAGCATAGGTGCTTGAGAGTGCATAGGTGCACAAGGAGCAAATGTGCTCAAGTGGTTAAAACTTGTATTGTAATTAAAGTTGATTAATAAAGGTGAATCTGTTAGGTTTTGTGAAAATCAAAGAAGTAATCAAATTACAAAAATTAGCGGAAGCAAAATAAAATCAGATTTTAAAATTTTTCACAAACCAATTACCCGGATCATCCTTTATGCATATTATTAATTAAACGAAGAATAAGAAATTATGAAATCATACCCTTGTAGAAACGAGCTTCCTCAGGTACGAGTTCACCTCCAACTTCTCCGCGATCTCCTCGAATCTCCGGGTAGATTCTTACCTTTGATCAATGTAAGCCACCCAGGTGTATGGCCTCTAGAGGTGATCCACCAAGGAAGAAGAATTTTCAAGAAGAAGGGTGTATTGGCTCAAACCCTAATTTTTGCTATCTCTATAGAAAAAGGGGTGTACTCTCCAACTATTGAAATTATGTACATTTGATATCTGATATAAGACTCCTCTTATAAAGATATCAGGTAACCCTATTTAATTAAAATAAGGTATTATTTATTTAATTAAACTCTTTTAATTAAATGGGCTCCCTAATCTTATTAGGGATAATTAATTAAACTCCTTTAACTAATTTTTCCTCCTAATCCTATTAGAAATAAATGAGAGTACTTATATTAAATTAATTCATAAACTCTTTTAGAAATTAAAATAATAATAATTGTAATAATATTAATAAGACTCCTCTTATTAATTTATATTTAATATTTCTAAAATATTAAATAATAAATATTAAGCTATTTAATTTATTTTATCACCATAGATTAAATTAAATATACTTAACATATTATTACGATTATGCCATTAGCTTCTTAAATAATTACTCTTCCTTTTATAGTGTGACCCTTTAGGTTCTCCATATTAAACCGGTTGTGAATAAATCAATTAGAACAATTCTAATCTTATTTAAATAAATAAATTAAACGATTAATTTATTTTAATAAATAATATTTATTCTATAATAGGGATAAGCCTCCTTAAAGATCAACGACTTTCCAGATAATATAGATTTCAACATTAATCATAAAAGAACATTTGAGTTAATAGTTACCGTACAATTCAATCTTTCCACCATACAATGTCCCAATTATATATAAGACAAGGAATTACTGTCAAGTCTTATTTTATTTAATTATATGTATTTCGATTCCTAAATGCACAACTCCTAATGAATGCAAATTAGAAACTACTTTCTAATTTTATTCCACCTTGGCCAAGGATTCCTGGGTTGTCATTTATCGAATCACATAGGACATTTCTCTTCTTTTACTAGAAGTGGTAGATTCTTTATTGATCATTCACTATCTTCATATATAACTTATTACATCCAAGTATACCCTTTGATATACTCTAAGAGTCTTAAGGAATAAGTCAAAGTGTAACTCATTATTTATAAGATACTATGATGATCTAAAGTCTAAGGATTATTTGTACTACTATCACTACAGGAATTCCTATTGACATGCAAGTAAAACTCCATTAGGTATTCCTTAGCGAGTCACGTTCAGTGAACTTATTCTCTAATAAGCACCTACATACTTGCTTTAGTGTCTCCACACAAATGATCATGAGATCAATCATCCTCATCCAATGAGCAAGCAACGTACGTACCAATCTATCTAGATTCACTAATCCCCTTTTTAGTGATCCATTGATTGGGAACATTTTAGTTTAAGCTATCTAAGAATTTAGATCTCATTAGCATGATCTCATCATGATTCTAAAAGCATTACTTTAAACTATGAGTTTATCACATATTATTAAAATAGCACCATGTAGATAATAAATGACTTTAATAAATAATTCTTTTATTAATAAATAAATAAGATTGATTACAAAGTATATGATTTATCATCATACATGATTGGCTTGTATGCATACTACTTTCAATCTCCCACTTGCACTAAAGTCAATCGTCGTGGTATCTCATACCCATCTTCTCTAAGTGACGATCAAACTGCTATTGTGTTAACGCTTTAGTAAATGGATCTGTAATATTGTCTTGAGAGTCCACACGCTCCAAGGTGACTTCTCCTCTTTCAATGATCTCTCTGATCAAATGAAATTGCCGCAACACGTGTTTAGATTTCTGATGAGACCTGGGTTCCTTAGCTTGCGCAACAGCTCCAGTGTTGTCACAGAAGAAAGGTACTGGTCCTGTAATGCTAGGAACCACACCAAGTTCGATAATAAACTTCTTCATCCAAACAGCTTCCATTGTTAGGTTTTGTGAAAATCAAAGAAGCAATCAAATTGCAAAAATTAGCGGAAGCAAAATAAAATCAGATTTTAAATTTTTTCACAAACTAATTATCCGGATCATCCTTTATGCATATTATTAATTAAACGAAGAATAAGAAATTATGAAATCATACCCTTGTAAAAACGAGCTTTCTCAGGTACGACTTCACCTCCTACTTCTCCGCGATCTCCTCGAATCTCCGGGTAGATTCTTACCTTTGATCAATGTAAGCCACCCAAGTGTATGACATCTAGAGGTGATCCACCAAGAAAGAAGAATTTGCAATAAAAAGGGTGTATTGGCTCAAACCTTAATTTTTTCTATCTCTATAGAAAAAGGGGCGTACTCTCCAACTATTGGAATTACGTATATTTGATATTTGATATAAGACTCCTCTTATAAAGATATCAGGTAACACTATTTAATTAAAATAAGATATTATTTATTTAATTAAACTCTTTTAATTAAATGGGCTCTCTAATCTTATTAGGGATAATTAATTAAACTCCTTTAACTAATTTTTCCTCCTAATCCTATTAGGAATAAATGAGAGTACTTATATTAAATTAATTCTAAAACTCTTTTAGAAATTAAAATAATATTAATTAGACTCCTCTTATTAATTTATATTTAATATTTCTAAAATATTAAATAATAAATATTAAGCTATTTAATTTATTCTATCACCATAGATTAAATTAAATATACTTAACATATTATTACGATTATACCATTAACTTCTTAAATAATTATTCTTCCTTTTATGGTGTGACCCTTTAGGTTCTTCATATTAAACCGGTTGTGAATAAATCAATTAGAACAATTCTAATCTTATTTAAATAAATAAATTAAAGGATTAATTTATTTAAATAAATAATATTTATTCTACAATAGAGATAAGCCTCCCTAGTGATCAACGACTTTTCAGATAATATAGATTTCAACATTAACCATAAAAGAACCTTTGAGTTGATAGTTATCGTACAATTCAATCCTTCCAACATACAATGTCCCAATTAAATATAAGACATGAAATTACTGTCAAGTCTTATTTTATTTATTTATATGTATTTCGATTCCTAAATGCACAACTCCTAATGAATGCAAATTAGAAACTACTTTCTAATTTTATTCCACCTTGGCCAAGGATTTCTGAGTTGTCATTTATCGAATCACTTAGGACATTTCTCTTCTTTTACTAGAAGTGGTAGATTCTTTATTGATCATTCACTATCTTCATATATAACTTAATACACCCAAGCATAACCTTTGATATACTCTAAGAGTCTTAAGGAATAAGTCAAAGTGTAATTCATTATTTATAAGATACTATGATGATCTCAAGTCTAAGGATTATTTGTACTACTATCACTACAGGAATTCCTATTGACAGGCAAGTAAAACTCCATTAGGTATTCCTTAGCGAGTCACGTTCAGTGAACTTATTCTCTAATAAGCACCTACATACTTGCTTTAGTGTCTTAACACAAATGATCATGAGATCAATCATCATCATCTAATGAGCAAGTAACGTACGTACCAATCTATCCGGATTCACTAATCCCCTTTTTAGTAATCCATTGATTGAGAACATTTTAGTTTAAGCTATCTAAGAATTTAGATCTCATTAGCATGATCTCATCATGATTCTAAAAGTATTGCTTAAAACTATGGGTTTATCACATATTATTAAAACCGCACCATGTAGATAATGAATGACTTTAATAAATAATTCTTTTATTAATAAATAAATAAGATTGATTACAAAGTATATGTTTTATCATCATACATGATTGGCTTGTATGCATACTACTTTCCGAGTCTCTAATACTAGTTGGTATTGGACGTGGATTAGGCTACTATTATAGAGTGTAGTAGTTGAACCACGTAAAAATTCTTGTGTTTATGTGATTGCTCATTGTGCTAAATTTTCTCATCATTTATTCGGCTAACCATTAATCTAGTAGTTTGCATTCAATATCTATAAATTTACAAAATTGATTCAACAAACTGCATTTACATAATCATATTCTGAAAAAATCTAAGTTTCTAAATTAAACATTTTGCAAAGTTTTAAATCAACTTAACATCTTGTTCTAACACTTTGGTCTATAAGGATTTGGAATCCAGCCTCCTGATTGAATAACTAAAGGAATTTTTATTTGTTCAAAAGTTTGACATTGTTTGTTCCTACACTTATTCAACCCCCCCTGTTTCTAAGTGTGCCTACTTAAATTTTATTTGGTATCAGAGCTTGGCTATACTTATCTTGGTCTTAAAGGCGACTTGTAGGGAAAGATTCTGACAAGGCACAATTCGAAAACACTCATCAAGAAGGACAATCAACAAATCGACCTCCATTACTTTATGGAACAGAGAACTACAATTTCTGGAAATTCTGAATGAGGATCTACCTAAAGCGAGACCCATGGGAATGGTTGGTGGTAGAGCATGGACCGGTTATTCCAAGGAAAAATAACGGCACTCCAAAAACTCTGCTCGAGATGGATTCAACCAAAACCTATATGGTTTCATATGATTCAAAGGCAATGAATATGCTTCTCAACGACATGGTACAATCCGAAATAGATAAAGTCTCATCATGCAACATAGCAAAGGAGATATGGGATACCCTAGTGGTGAGCCATGAAGGTACATCCAAAGTACGAGAAGTTAAGTTAAGCATGTTCATGCATGATTATGAAATGTTTAAGCTAGAAAAAGACGAAACAATCAAAATGGCTCAAGCACGATTTCTAGTACTTATAAACTCCTTGAAGTTGCTTGACAAGTCAATTCCACAAAGTGAAATCAATCGTAAGCTACTTCGGGCTATGCCCAAAAGGTTTGCATCCAAAATTACTACTCTTCAAGATCCTGTCAATATTTCATCCATGGATACCTTAACTCTCTTTAGTGAATTGGAAGAATATGAACATCAATTAAAAAGATATGATGTAAGACCCCAACTTTTATGAATAAAGATTAATTTTTCTCGAAATATATTTTTAAATATTATGGTGTGGTTTTGTTATATTATTATAGTTGTGGGTAATATTTATAAATTTTAAAAAGTAAGAAAGTTGTTATAAAATATTCGATTGGTCGGGGAATATTCGTTTCAAAAGAGAATATTCGTACGACGACACAATCATTGGTAGACCCCACAGCAGATGTATTGTCGTAGTTAGAAAATGACATAATTATCTTTTTATTAAAATAACGGCGAAAGTTTTACCGTTAAAACTGTTGAACTACCCGGTAGTAAAAGTACAATAATATGCGTGGTTGCATAGTAGCACACGGTATTGATTATTGATGCTTACATAAGAAGTTACTCAGTTATACTCAATTAATGCTACAGTAATATCTACATAATATCTCTCATATTATTGATTCAATTATTGTCACAGTATCAATATTTTTATATTATTAAATCAATAATTGAGACGACAAAGCTATTCATATTATTATTTGCAATATTGATAATGTCTAGAAAGTTCTATCGAGGAGAGGTTTGGTCACCTAATTGCGTGCTAATAGGGAGAAATCCTTATCGAAAAGCCCCCTCTTTCTTGGGAATGATCTGGTTGTTAAATATTGTGAGTTATAATATTAATGATGAATAAGTTCGTGTTGATTAAAAATGAAATTGATATTTTTTTTGTGTTGAGATTATTAGTGTTAGTGGAAATCGACATCTATTTCGATAATAATGGATGTCTGGAGGTTATATTGACCAATCGGGTAATTAATCGGATAAATGAGCAATTAATTGCTATTAATTCACATACTTATAACTATTTGTTCACATGTGTGTACTATTGATTCACATACATATACTATTAGGGGAGGCGGTACAAGATTAATAATACTTGCATGAGTAAATTAAAAATATAGGTATAGATGAAGGTACTATACTGTAAATATTTTTTTCACATATATACAACTATTGATTCACATGATTGTACTATTGACTCACATGATGTACTATTAGGGGAGGTGGTGCAAGTTTGATAATACTTGAAGGACTAAATTAAAAATTAATGAAAAGATGAAGGTATTATACTGTAATATTTCGAGCCCCAAAACATGCAAGTATCGAAACTATATTTTCTTAAAAATAGAAGCTCATTCTTCTATTATTCTCACCAATTCACTAAGATTTACAAGAGCAATTATAGAGAGAGAAGTTATAGAGAGAAAGAAGGAGAGAAGTCTGCTACTTCACTATTCCAGTATCCAGTCTTCTTCTAAGGTAAGGGGTATTATTTCTTTCGTATTCATAAGGGGTATTATTTCTTTCGTATTCGTAAGGGGTATTATTTCTTTCGTATTTGTACGGGATATTATTGTTGTTCAGTATTCATAAAGAATAATATTTTCTTTCATACTCTATAGTATGTGAGTAATATTATTTCGTCTAATATTCCTGATTATACCCCCATTTTGTTAAAGTATTGCTTCTACATTCCGTGAAATTAGTAGAATATCCTTGATATTTGCGCTTCATCAAATATCTTTTTATGAAAATATTATTTTGAGCTTTCATGATAATTATTGATCTTTTCATACAGGAATACTATTCATGAGTTACTATTTATGGGTTACTATTCACCTAATTACTATTCACTCAAATATTATTCGCTCGGATATTCGGAACACTTTTTATGTTAGAGTATAATTCACGAGTTACTATTCACCCAGTTACTATTCACTCGAATATTATTCACTCGGATATTTGGCGCACTTTTCATGCCGAAGTACTATTTCCGAAGTACTATTCATAGGGTACTATTTACGGGGTACTATTCTCCTAAAAAATATTTCTTTTCTGTCCAAATTATTTTTTGATATATAAATATTATTACTGAATTTTACTCCACAAAGTAGTATCATGTTGACAATTTGGATATTTTTAAATTCTAGATAAATTTAAAGTCTTTAATATTTATCCCTAATTTCGTTTTATTAATGCTTATATCATTGACATCATCTTCATGCTTATATTGTGATGAAAGTCATCTTTGGCTTGCGTGCATTGTAACATTCCATATTTTTGTTAAATGTAAGTTATAAATATTTATTAATTTATATAAATATTTATTGGATATGTTTATTATTGAATAAGTAATTGTTCAATTTGATTGAGTTTATTTAGTTAATTATTTATTTGTTAAATAATTAATGTGATTAGTTAATTATTTATTTGTTAAATAATTAATGTGTTATGTGGATTGAATTATGTGATTAAGTAATTTATGTAATAAATTGTTATTAAATAAAGTGTAACAAATAACTATGTTATAAAGAGTTATTAAAATAAATTAAAATAATTTTAATTTAGTTTTTTCCAAACAAGGTGTAAGTATATTAATCATTTAAATTTTAAAGGGATTTGCCAAACAAAGCCTATGGCCTTGGATTTTTTTGAATTTAAATTATTAATTTAATAAATAAAATATAAATAATATATATATATAAATATATTTTTGGTAACTGATAAACTTATTGGTATATTTAATACAGTCGTCAGTTTCCAAACGTTTGAAAAATAGAGCGTGCGTTACTTTTATTTTTGAGTATACGTATACTGTTTTGTGGCTTAGCTATCAGTTTTACCTTAGAGTTGTCTACTAAAAGGAGAAAAAGAAAAGTTTTAGAGAATTTGAGAGGAGAAAAGGGTCTGTGAAGTTGCAATTCTCAGAGGTTAGCAAGGATTTCAAAGCTAATTCAGTGGTATTTGCAAGGAATTATTACGCTAATTGAAGGTATTTTTCCTAATTATATGAATATGCATATATGAGCCTACGGCAAAATTTGATATGCTCTGTAATTTCAAATTTGTTGAATTGTTGTTATACAATGGGTTACTTGTGATTATATGAGTTTATGATGATTAGAGGTAGTGCTTAAACGAGAATTGCATGATAAATTCGTTTGACAGTAGGAAGAAATAATGTCAGTATATGTATTTCTTATGTAGCTTATGTAAATAACAATTATGATGATCAATTTAGTGTGTGAAATTGAACTGTGACTATATTAGTTAGTTTGTTAAGAATTACAGAGAACTTAGTTCAAAAGAATCAAATTGGTGTATCATTATGATTACAGTATTCACTGTGTTAAGAAATATCAAAAATGGAGTTTTTGGGTTTTAAAATATGTTATTCTAGTATTTAATTTTTCTAAAATTATGGTTTAAGTTGTGTTAATTTAGTATTTGTATGCTTGGTGAAGTTTATGTGTAATTTGCATTAGTTATTCATGTCAATTAGTGTTGGAATTGAAGTTATAGACAGAAAATTTAGTTGTTCTGTTCTTCGTGGTTGGTTTCTGTGAGTTTCGCGCCCCAGCGCCGTAGGTCGCGCCCCAGCGCCACTGTTCCGCGCCCCGGCGCCGAAAAAGTGGCCTAGTTGGGCAGTTTTGACCTCCTGTAGTAAAATGGCCATAACTTTTTCATACGAACTCCGATTGAGGTAATTCAAGATGATTCGGAAAGAGGACGAGTAGATCTACAACTTTCATTCTTTAAGTTTTTTAATTTGAGGTCTGTAACAGTAGTCAAAATGGTCATCTTTAGGACTATTGTGTATTTGGAGCCAATCGGAGGGCGTCGGGATGCACGAATGCAAGTGCAACCCTTTGGGTATTAGTATAACTTAATGATAACATGTTGGACATGTATTAGGATATTGTATCAAGTTGTTAATGTACATGTGGTGCAATGACATGATCATTTAAGTAATTGTAATAAAGCTAAAAAGTAATGTTCATGAAAGATGTGGTGTTGTTTAAACTTAAACTTAGTTAGTAGCTATACTAAGAGTAATAAAGGAACTCATAAAGGTAATGTTAGTGTAACTAATGTGTATTGTCAATGCATATGGTATGTGTAGGACTTGGGGTGAACGTGAATAGTAATTGTTTAACCTACACACGAGGCAAGTTCCCTAACCTTTGCTACTTTATTATTCAGCAATGTTACTTTTCACTGTTATGTTACACTTATGCAAGTTCTCTAACTCTACTTTTATAATTGTGCAAGTTTTCTTAACTCTAAACTTGTTATATTAGCATGCAAGTACCTTTAGTTTATCGTTCAAGTTATTATTTGTTGTGCATGCTTGATATTAAATTCTAAGATGTAACCTTAGCTTAACGTTGTTCAAAGCAAGGTATGATGAGTTATTCAATTGTTATGCTATTAGATTATTCCTAAAGCATGAACTTAGAACGAAATGTTTATTCAGTATGATCATTCAATAATATAGTGTTATTATCTTGTATTCAACTAATCCTTAGTTGATGTCTGTTGAACTCCAAATTACCTTGAAAGCTTATCCAAACCAAACTTACTTTGGTGCGGACTTGTATTCTAAATACTGAGATGAACAACTCTTTTAATAGAGGTTTACGCTTAGCGTTGAAATGGTTGTGCACAATACATTGTACGAAGGGTTGATCCCCCTAAGTACGTGGAGTCCTTATAGTCTTATGACTGTTAAAGTTAAAGTTGAAAGATTACTTATAACTGTGGACATGATTCGTGGTCATTAGACCCTCAGTAAATGTTATAATTTTCAGAAAGTTAATAGAATATATTGTTCAGTTCTATTGAGCCTAATATTGGCAATTGATGTGAAAGTTTAAAGATTTACTTATTGTTATTTCAAGTGGGTCTTGTTTGCTCACTCTTGCCTGTAAAATTTCTTACAGCTAAAGTTGAAACGGGTAACGTACCTAGCACCAGTAAGAGAAAAGGAAAGATGAATAAATACTGAAGACTTGTAATAGTTTTGATAGTTTACTTTCAGAATTTGATTTAAAGATTGTAATGAAGTTATTTAATTTTCCGCATTTGAATGATTGTTGTTAAAGGTTGGATAACCTGGGAGATTTCTTTTATTTAAGTTTAATCCTGTATGGGCATGTTTTCTTTTATTATTCAATTCTATTATGATTGGGTAGTTAGAAATGAATGTTTTGATTACGTGAACACCAAATCTTGAGGTAATGAAGTACCGGGATTTGGGGGTGTCACATGCATAGATGGACTGTTGATTGGCATGATTATGACCAGGGATCATGTGACAACCCGAATTTTAATAAGTTATTAAAATAAGAATTTAATAATTAAAATTCTTATTATGAAATGTATATATTTTGAATTATGTGTTTTGAGTGTGGGTAAGTATATATATTTACAATTTATCTTGAAATATGTGATTTGGTGTGAAGAGATTAAGTGTGAATATAAAAGAGATGTATATGTTTGGAAAATAAGGTTTAATAGTTAATTTAACTATTAAAGAAATTAAATTAGATTGTTATGGGAAGATAATTAACTAAATAATATTATTTAATTTAATTAAGTTGAAAATTATATTATGAAATAATATAATTCGATTATTATGCTTTATGACAATGAAATTGGTATGCATTAAAATTTCATAAATAATGAGAGTAATTCACTTAATTAAAATGGTGAATTAAAATAAATACATTTTATGGTAATTATTATGGGATAATTTATGTAAGTGTGATACTATTGATTAAATTAAATAATTTAAAAATTGGTGCGTATTTTTACGCAAGGATATTGATAATACTCTAATTTAATTAAATAATTAAATTAGAAGATTAATGATTTATTAAATAAGATTATAATTGTCTAATTAGAGATTATAATTTTGGTTAGTAAGATTTAATTAGATTTATTAATAAAATATGTTTAATTAAATTTAAATGTGACATTTAGAGAAAAGAAGATATATCATATAATAAGGAAGTAATAAAATAAAGTTAAAAAGGGATTTTAGAGAACTAACCAAACATAGCCTAGTGGCACTTTGTATTTGTAACTGATGGTATCTGTATAACTGAAGGATAAATAAAAAACACGTTACGTGTTTCATCAGTTAGAAAGCTTACGTGAAAATATAGAGGGAAAGAGAGAGTGAAAGAGAGAATTCTCTGAGATAGTCTAGAGGTAGGAGAGGAATTTCTAAGCCTTGACATCATCTCTTGCTAGCATACAACTAGGGTTTGAAGGTATATTCTACTTCTAATGTTATGTTTTGAGTTTCTATGATCATCTTTTGTAGATTATTTATGTTAGACCACGTGGGATTGAAATATATATATATATATATATATATATATATATATATATATATATATATATATTATAATCTGTTAATAATCAGGTGTGTGTACTATTTGATGATCAAATTCGTGAGAATCGGTTTGTGGGAAGAAAAATAAATAACAGTGATATGTTTATATGAAATTGGCTTTAAAAAGTACAAAATTTCATGTTTAATATATGTTATAATCTGTAAATTGATGTGGAATTTTGTTAGTATGTGAAGAAACGAAAACAACGTAGTTGGAATTGTATCAATTGGTTAAGAAACAAAGATTTGGCAATCGAATTCGCTAAACATGTCAAAACATGAAAATAAAGTATGAACATGTGTTTTGGGTCAAATTTTAGGTTGGTTAATGTTTTTATAAATCGTTATAATTTTAGTATGTTGTAGTTCTATGAATTACGAGTCCATAGAATCGAAAACCAACTAATTCGAACTTAAAACGAGAAAGTTATGGCAAAAGTTGTAAACTGGGCGAGACCGAGCGCGAGCGCGCCGCCCAGGAGCATGGCCGCTCGGCTGGGCGCACTAGAATGGTGAGAGCAAGGGGCGCGACCGCGCCCAATGTATGCTAACTATGACTACTTTGACCTAGTTTGGTAAAACGGCCATTACATTTGCATACAAACTCTGAGTGAGGCGATTCAAGATGATCCGAAACGAGGACGAATGGACCTACAACTTTTGTTCTTTAAGGTTTTCAATTTGAGGTCGTTAGGAAAGGTAAAAATAGTCATATTTGGGACTGTTGTGTTTTTAGAGGCAATCGGAGGACGTCGGGCATGCACATATGCATATGTAGTGCTTCTGACAATAAAAGATGTTTAAAGTTGTGACGCCCACAAAATTAGGTATACATCACCCATCTTGGGTCGTCAGATACATGGTACGGAATACAAATATAACTTACTAATACAACTGTCGTGTACAATACGACAAAACATAACTGTGAGTTTGAATACAATTATTGTCTACTAGAGACTATACAAACTCAAAAGGAGTCCTCATTACAATTATTGTCACACTATTTAATAGAATAGTGAGGACTACTAATACTATCATCTGGTCCATCACTCCGTTTCCCGACTCGTCCCAGCTATATTCTCATTTCCTGAAGAGAAAAGTGAAAGAAAGGGTGAGCTCAACTAGCCCAGTAAGAAATATTATGACTAAGATAATGCAGAATAAATTATCATTAGCCTTCAACAGTGTTAAACTGATAAAATATAACGAACATCAAGTTTAACTGCAGCGGAACAAGCAATACATTAAAAGAGTCAAGTAAAGAATAAAATCTACTATCTTCTATGATTTAAAAGGTTTTTCAACACTGTTATCGTTGGGACTCAACTTAATAAAATAATCAACATCATCGAATCACCCCTGCACTACGGCCAAGGATATTCGTGTATTCATTAATGGTCATGATCATGCCAACAACTGTCCGTCAATGCACTACGGGCTAATGAGGACTTTTACCACATCATTTGTAACATTACGGTCATGATTATACCGAATAATCCCTGGTCATAATCATACCAAGTCCATCTATGCACTACAGGCCACATATGACTTTCAACATTTTATAAACATGAGGATGATGACAATGATATAAGAATTAAATAAAACAAGTTCAAGAATTAATTTATCCAAGAATTAACAACGTCCAAATTGTCAACATGATACTGCTTTATGGAGTAAAATTCAAGAATGCTTAGAAAAATATTTTCATAAAAAGATACTGGATGAACCGCAATTATCAAGGATATTCCACTAATTTCATGGAGTATAGAAGTTAAAACTTAACCAACTGAGTATAATAAAGAATGGAATAACAAAAGAAATCACCCGGCATGCAATAGACCGCACAGACAGGTTATTCTAACAGAATAATAAATAATGGAACCAGGTCCGGCGTAAACGCACAGACAGGATATTCCGACAGAATAATAAATAATAGAACCATGTCCGGCGTAAACGCACAGACAGGATATTCCGACAGAATAATAAATAATGGAACCACGTCCGGTGTAAAACACACAGACAGGATGTTCCAACAGAATAATAACAAAACTGGACCAGGTCCGGTGTAAAACACACAGACAGGATGTTCCAACAGAATAATAATAAAAATGGAACCAGGTCCGGTGTAAAACACACAGACATGATGTTCCAACAGAATAATAACAAGACGAAACTAGGTCCGGTGTAAAACACACAGACATGATGTTCCAACAGAATAACAGAAGAATGTCACCAAGTATAGGGTAGACCGCGTATACATGTTATTCCAACAGAATAATAAGAAATGGAATAACAACAATTCTCTTCATGAATAAGAAAGAATAACACCCCTTACCGTTTTAAAGAAAAACTGAAATAAGGAAGTAGTTAAGTAGCAGAATACTTTTCTTCTCTCTCTCTATAGTTTCTCTCTCTAGAGTTTAGTGAATTCGTAAGAAATAATGAAGGAATGAGCTGCTATTTATAAAAAAATGGAATGCATAGTAACTAATCCATGAACGGTCCAGATTGATTACTTTAATCTGACGGTCCATATTTAAAAAAAAAATCTTTTAAATAAAATATAATATATTCTATTTATAGAATAACTTTAATAAAGTATTCTGTTTTATATAAAAAGATGTATCTGTTTTATTATGTTAATAATACGAATAAAACAAAACTTCATTATCGCTAAATAATTCATATTATTAACTGACAATAATTGAATCAAACTGAGTGACTTCTCACATAAGCATTAATAATCAATACCGTGTGCTACTATGCAACCACACGTGTTACTGTACTTTTACTACTGAGTAGTTCAACAGTATCAATGGTAAAACTTCAGCCGTTATTTTTAATAAAATATTTTTATCGTTTTCTTAATCCGACAATAATTCCGTTGTGGGGTCCACCAATGATTGTGCCGTTGTACGAATATTCTCTGTTAAAACGAATATTTTCCGACCAATCGAATATTATATAACAACTTGCGTACTTTGTAAAATTTATAATTACCCACAACTATAACATTATATCAAATTAACTCCATAATATTCAAAAATGATATTTATAAAAAATTCATCTTTATTTATAAAAGTTGGGGTCTTACATAAGTTATAAAATATGAATGTTAGTAAATATAATGATACTTAACATTGATAAATGATGTATTCGATAAGTTGTATAAGCATACTAAGCACACACAAGAGAGACAAATCGGGCGTGTGACGAATAAACGTCGAAACGCCGTGACAAGTGTTAATGAACGTAAAAAGTGTTTTAATTCAAATGAAATGAATATTATAAGATATGAAATGGGGTTAATATAAAACCAATAATGATTCCTAGTAAGACTTAATCACTTGAATGAACTTCGAGTATGAAATATTGTGATATATAAGTCGAAAGTTAACATAATCAAATTGAATATTGTGTATTGATTAATAAGAAGGGTTATGGGAGGTAGAGTAAAGTTTACATTACAACTATTATGCGTTGCTATGTGACTAATAGTTGATATGTATGATTATATAATTGTGTAGGGCACGTGAAGTGCAGATAACTATAAGATATTAAACTGTTATTGGTAAATAACGATCAAGGCAAGTCTTTCAGTTCCTATTTGTTATGTGAACTTGATGATTAACTATTTTAAATCTTTATTGCAAAGAGCATGATGTGTTATATATATGTTGAAAGTATGAAATGTTAAAGTCTACTTATGACTACGTTGATTGAGTAAGGAACTCAATCTTTATACATGTTATATGAACTGTAGCATGTACGTTATGTTAGTCCAATGTTTATGAGATATATGTTGAGCATGTTATTATATGCTAAGTGATGCATGAAAACTGTTAGATTTTGCTGGGCTGTCGAGCTCAACCTTGTAAATAACCATTTTTGCAGGTTAAGATTTCAAGGTAAGGATATGTGCTAAGTGAATTATAGAGATCCATATTCGCGAAGATTACTTATGTTTTATGAGAAATGTATTTAATATTTTGAATGTAACATGTTGTTGAATTGTAAGTTGAGTTATCCGGTGTATTTGGATATCTATTTATGATGTAAGACTTTGTATAGTCATTTCGTTGTAATGATTCATGATATAAATTTGTGTCAAATAGATGTAATGCAAAGGTTACAATTTAGGGCAATACATACGGAAATGTATAAAAGTTTTAAATATTCTGCATTTTTAGTGATTTTAATATCGAATAATGATGTAAAGATAGATTAAAGTTGTATTATTAACGATTGAGAAGGAGAATATTACTGTATGAATTTGGGGTCATTACAGTTGCTATCAAAGATGTAGGTTATAAACCTTAGGTAAGAGTACCCTAGGCTATAACCTTAGAGAATAAAGGAGAAGATGATAAAGAAGTTAAGAATAGAAAGTTATAGTTAAGTATGGTACAGTTGTACTCCTTAATAGTTGATGTATGGTATCTGGGCTAAACGATTCCTTCATAGAGCAGAGGTATATACGAACTAGCAACTTAGAACCTAGTTTGTTAGTTGTTTATGGAAAACCACTCAGCATACCATATTGAAACTATTAGAGACTCGATGTGTACCAAGTATAGAAAATGGATACGTATGATGAAAATGTAGAACTTGAATGAAATGTTGAGCAATATAAATGAAGTTAGAAATTCTTGAAGGAAGAATTGTTATATAAACAAGAAAATTTAAAGAATAATCTTGAAGAGATATAAAGATAAGAAATGAGAGTTACCTAACTCCAATAGCCAAGATAATGAATAATGTAGTAAATGATGAAAAAGGAAAGAAAGGGGATAGTAAAACAAAACGATCACCAGTTAAGCAAAGAATTTTAAGGGAGATGATTATAAAATAAGATCACGACGTGATATATTTAAGTTATAAAAGAAAGATGGTATGTAATGTTTGAATAATTATAGCTTGATGCTATGAAGATGATGTACTATGAAATAGTACAAGATAAACTCATGAGGAGTTATAGATAATGTGATACGAGAAATTCGTATCGAGAAAAGAGCAAGTTATAGGTTAGGTGGGATTTCAATTGAGGACTCATGTGGTGGCTGAGTTGTACAAACCTTTGTATGAGCAAGGATTTTGTGTTTGCGCTCAGTTTATCACATTGATAATCATTGAAATGTTGGTGTCGCGCTATCAATGTATATGTGGCGAAAAGGTGATTCTTTTCTCATGTGTATATTTGATAGTTAAAAACTATTAAGATTAGTCAGATATTATTAGGATTAGGTGCGGTTCTTAAAACTAATGCATATGGTAATTTCGTGACTCATAATAATATGGTATGTTTTGAACCCCTCAACGAATGGACGCCTATGGTCTGACTATGATAAGTTCTTAAACTCCTATTATTGTGGCAAGTTCCTAAATTTTCGATGTGTAGTAAGTTTGATGAACTATATTGGGTAGAAAACGGTTATAGTATAGAGAGTATTGATGAAGTTGAAGATTGATAGAATGGTTAAGTAATGAAGTGATGGAGTAAAGATTGAAGTTGATGGATACGTAGATGTTCTAAATCTACTAGCTATGCTAGACTTTTGAGATTTATTGACTTTGTGCCGATGGTTGTACTTTTTATTTTTGAAAAATGTTGGATTACACTAGTGAACCAAAGAATTTTTAAAACAGTGCTATTATTCGCATATCTATGCTATTTGTTTTGGCTAGATAATTTTTTTTTTAAAATTTTCAAAATATATTCTAACTGTATGTATCGGGTGATATGATAAACGATGGAGTCATCAATGCAATGGAAGCTGGTGTTGGATGTGATCATATGATCGTCAGCCCACTATGTGAGATGTAGTATGACAACGTCATAATCATGACGCCATAAAAGGATTTTTGAGATTTCTTTGAGATATGAGAATATATATATATATATATATATATATATATATATATATATGTATGTATATATGTATGTATATATGAATATGTATATTTTGATTGATGTCCGAATTGTTGTAGAAGTCTATGCTATTTGATTCAGCTAGACGATTATTGAAAGATGTTCATGAAATTCAAGCGTTTCTTGAGAAGTTGTACAAAACCAAATTGTTTTGGTGCGGATTCAGATGTTGAAAAGCTGAGATGAACAACCCTATTATAGGGGAGTTATTTTATGCAATGCGTTTAGATGTTTGTGCACAATATATTGTACAAAGGGTTGATCCCCTTAAGTACGAGGAGTCCCTATAGTCTTATGACTGTTAAAGTTTAAGTTGAAAGAATACTTATAACTATGGACATATACGCATAGCGTTTAGATGTTTGTGCACAATACATCGTACAAAGGGCTTTACACCCTAAGTACAGGAGTCCCTATAGTCTAATGACTGTTAAGGTTTAAGTTGGAAAAGTACTTATAACCGTGGACGTAGTTCAAGGTCTTATGACCCCTCGGCATGATTTGGAATCTTTTAAATTCCTAAGTTATTCATATTGCTTTCCAATTATTGAGCAATTGTGGAAGATTCTTGCTATTCTAAAAGGCGAATGTGGTAAGGATGATATTCTTTAGAAAGAAGTAAGTCGTAGAATGCGACACTGAATGATAAATATTGAACAAGTGAGAAAAGAAATTTTGAAATGAGAAGGAGATGAGTTATCAAAGAATAATGTAAAACTTTTAATAGAAAAGTTAATAATTATAAAAAGATCTTTGTGGAAGAAAGTGGTTATAGAACCCAATGAATGAATAAAGTATTAACGTAAAATCTATTTTGATAGATTGAATGAATGAAGATTAATAAATAAAATTTCGCGGACGAAATTCTTAGAAGAATGAGTGAATGTAATATCTCGAGTGTTTATGAGTTAAATATATGATAACCATCCTTAGAAAATGAAATGAATGGGTTAATAAATATATAATACTCAAATATAATTGAGTCTAAGTAAATGTTACGAAATATAAAACCTATATTAAGGTAATATGTTAAAGTTATTCAATGATAATTTTTTACAGAGATTTGATGAAAATCGAGTAAGGTAGGTTTCGTTGATTCCGAGGATGGAATTCTTATAAAGAGGGAAGGATGTGACAACCCGAATTTTTATAAGTTATTAAAATAAGAATTTAATAATTAAAATTCTTATTATGAAATGTATATATTTTGAATTATGTGTTTTGAGTGTGGGTAAGTATATATATTTGCAATTTATCTTGAAATATGTGATTTGGTAAGAAGAGATCAAGTGTGAATATAAAAGAGATGTATATGTTTGGAAAATAAGGTTTAATAGTTAATTTAACTATTAAAAAAATTAAATGAGATTGTTATGGGAAGGTAATTAACTAAATAACATTGTTTAATTTCATTAAGTTGAAAATTATATTATGAAATAATATAATTCGATTATTATGCTTTATGGCAATGAAATTGGTATGCATTAAAATTTCATAAATAATGAGAGTAATTCACTTAATTAAAATGGTGAATTAAAATAAATATATTTTATGACAATTATTATGGGATAATTTATGTAAGTGTGATACTATTGATTAAATTAAATAATTTAAAAATTGGTGCGTATTTTTACGCAAGGATATTGGCAATATTCTAATTTAATTAAATAATTAAATTAGAAGATTAATGATTTATTAAATAAGATTATAATTGTCTAATTAGAGATTATAATTTTGGTTAGTAAGATTTAATTAGATTTATTAATAAAATAAGTTTAATTAAATTTAAATGTGACATTTAGAAAAAAGAAGATATATCATATAATAAGGAAGTAATAAAATAAAGTTAAAAAGGGATTTTAGAAAACTAACCAAACATAGCCTAGTGGCCCTTTGTATTTGTAACTGATGGTATCTGTATAACTGAAGGATAAATAAAAAACACGTTACGTGTTTCATCAGTTAGAAAGCTTACGTGAAAATATAGAGGGAAAGAGAGAGTGAAAGAGAGAATTCTCTGAGATAGTCTGAAGGTAGGTGAGGAATTTCTAAGCCTTGACATCATCTCTTGCTAGCATACAACTAGGGTTTGAAGGTATATTCTACTTCTAATGTTATGTTTTGAGTTTCTATGATCATCTTTTGTAGATTATTTATGTTAGACCACGTTGGATTGAAATATATATGTATATATGGTGTTATAATTTGTTAATAATCAGGTGTGAGTACTATTTGGTGATCAAATTCGTGAGAATCGATTTGTGGGGAGAAAAATAAATAACAGTGATATGTTTATATGAAATTGGCTTTAGAAAGTAAAAAATTTCATGTTTAATATGTGTTATAATTTGTAAATTGATGTGGGATTTTGTTAGTATGTGAAGAAACGAAAACAACGTTGTTGGAATGGTATCAATTAGTTAAGAAACAAAGATTTGGCAATCGAATTCACTAAACATGTCAAAATATGAAAATAGAGTATGAACATGTGTTTTGGGTCAAATTTTAGGTTGGTTAATGTTTTTAAAAATTGTTATAATTTTAGTATGTTGTAGTTCTATGAATTATGAGTCCATAGAATCGAAAACCAACTAATTCGGACTTAAAACGAGAAAGTTATGGCAAAAACTGTAAACTGGGTGAGGCCGAGGGCGGCCGCGCGGCTGGGCGCGCTGGAATTGGCTTGGGCGCACTGGAATGGTGAGAGCAAGGGGCGCGGCCGCGCCCAATGTGTGCTAACTGTGACTACTTTGACCTGTTTTAGTACGGCCATAACTTTTGCATACAAACTCCGATCGAGGCGATTTAAGATGATCCAAAACGAGGATGAATAGACCTACAACTTTTGTTTTTTAAGGTTTTCAATTTGAGGTAAATAGAATGGGTCAAAATAGTTATTTCTAGGACTGTTGTGTTTTTAAAGGCAATCGGAGTGCGTCGGGCATGCACGTATGCAAATATAGTGCTTCTGACAATAAAAGATATTGTTCTAAGTTTTAAAATATGAATGTTAGTAAATATGATGATACTTAACATTGATAAATGATGTATTAGATAAGTTGTATAAGCATACTAAGCACACAAGAGAGACAAATCGGGCGTGTGACGAATAAACGTCGAAACGCCAAGTGTTAATGATCGTAAAAAGTGTTTTAATTCAAATGAAATGAATATTATAAGATATGAAATGGGGTTAATATAAAACCAATAATGATTCCTAGCAAGACTTAATCACTTGAATGAACTTCGAGTATGGAATATAGTGAGATATAAGTCGAAAGTTAACACAATCAAATTGAACATTGTGTATTGATTAATAAGAAGGGTTATGGGAGGTAGAGTAAAGTTTACATTACAATTATTATGCATTTTTATGTGACTAATAGTTGATATGTATGATTATATAATTGTGTAGGGCACGTGAAATGCAGATAACTTTAAGCTGTTAAACTGTTATTGGTAAACAACGATTAAGGCAAGTCATTCAGTTCCTATTTGTTATGTGAACTTGATGATTAACTGTTTTAAATCTTTATTGTAAAGAGCATGATGTGTTATATATATGTTGAAAGTATGAAATGTTAAAGTCAACTTATGACTACGTTGATTGAGTAAAGCATGCTAATTGAGTAAGGAATTCAATCTTTATACGTGTTATATGAACTGTAGCATGTACGTTATGTTAGTCCAATATTTATAAGATATATGTTGAGCATGTTATTATATGCTAAGTGATGCATGAAAACTGTTAGATTTTGTTGGGCTGTCGAACTCAACCTTGCAAATAACTATTTTTGCAGGTCAAGATTTCAAGGTAAGGATATGTGCTAAGTGAATTATAGAGATCCATATTCACGAAGATTACTTATGTTTTATGAGAAATGTATTTAATATTTTGAATGTAACATGTTGTTGAATTGTAAGTTGAGCTATCCGGTGTATTTGGATATCTATTTATGATGTAAGACTTTGTATAGTCATTTCGTTGTAATGATTCATGATATAAATTTGAGTCGAATAGATGTAATGTAAAGGTTGCGATTTAGGGCAATACAGACGAAAATGTATAAAAGTTTTAAATATTCTGCATTTTTAGTGATTTTAATATCGAATAATGATGTAAAGATAGATTAAAGTTGTATTGTTAACGATCGGGAAGGAGAATATTATTGTATGAATTTTGGGGTCGTTACAGATCATTCGGTATAATCATGACCCGTAATGTTACAAATGATGTGGTAAAAGTCCTCATTGGCCCGTAGTTCATTGATGGACATTTGTTGGTATGATTATGACCAAGGATTATTTGGTATAATCATGACCATTGATGATTACATAAATATCCTCAGCCCGTAATGCAGGGATGATTCGATGATGTGGTTTATTTATTAAGCTGAGTCTCAGCGATAAAATTAATTATAAACTTTTTAAATCATGGAAGATAGTAGATATCATGCTCTACTTGACTCTTCTAATGGATTGCTTATTCCGCTGCAGTTAAACTTGATGTATATTATATTTTATCATTTTACCACTGTTGAAGGCTAATGATAATTTATTCAGCATTATCTTAGTCATAATATTTCTTACTAGGCTAGTTGAGCTCACCCTTTTGCTTTTATTGTTCTCTTCAGAAAATGAGAACGTAGTCGGGACTAGTCGGAGAACATAGTGACGGTCCGAGATGGTGGCTATAGTAGTCCTCACTATTTTATGAAATAATGTGATAATAAATGTAATGAGGACTTCATTTGAGTTTGAATACTGTCTATGAGACAATATTCGTGTAAAAATTCTAAGCTATGTTGTTGTCGTATTGTATAAAAGAAGTTTGTATTTGATTTATGTATCATGTATTTGGCAACTCAGAATGTGTGATGTATACCTATTTTGGGGGCGTTACAGTTGGTATCAAAGCTTAGGGATATGATCCCTGGCTGAGATGTGAGGCTAGAACTAGGGGGGTGAGAAGGGTAAATCCTTCGCTAGTATGACCTGCCTAAGTTTATTTGGTATTTAATTGGTCGGTCAGAGTATAGAGATAATATGTGACATGTTAATTAACCCTTGCTTTGTGGCAGTGTTTGAAAATGACATTTGAAAATGTTGAGATCAATAATGAAGCACATGAGACCGTTGAATCACCAACGATCAATACCCAGGATAATGTGACAATAATCCTCAGGTAAACAACAACACCGATCAAATGATGAACGATGGGATATTCAGAGGCTTTATTCAATTCATGCAACATCAGGCGAGAGAGACTCCTGTTCAAAATGCAGGTGGAAACACTGGTAACTCTCGGATGGTCACTGCTAAGCAGTTCAAGGAGTTGGGACCACCAGAGTTTTTGAGAGAGCCAAAACCACTTAAGGCGGAGACTTTGGATAAAGCAGATCACCAAGATATTTGATGTCTTGGGATGCTCTGAGGAGCAAAAGGTTCCCTTTGCCACCTTCATGTTGCAAGGAGAGGCAGATTACTGGTGGGATTCAGTAAAACGTACTCAGCCTGCCGTACCCAAAATATCTTGGAAAAAGTTCCAAGAGCTGTTCAACGACAAGTACTTTCCCGAAAGTATTCGTCACATGAAGGAGGTGGAGTTTATCAAGTTGGAGCAAAACAATATGACCGTGTCGCAGTACGAGGCTAAGTTTGTCGAGTTATCCCGGCTTGCATCCCATTTAGTTGATAATGAGGAGAGAATGACGCGAATGTTTCTGCGAGGTTTGAGACCCAAAATACATCAATACCTCATTTCTCACTAATTGTGTTTGTATTCAGATGTAGTGAATAAGGCTCTGTAACAACCCGATATTTTCTACATAAATAAATAAGAAATTTTGCGTATAAATTTTTTATATATATATTAAGGATGAGGATTTGTACAAGATAATGAGTATATGTATTTATGTGGTAAATAAAAATATATTTATTGCATAAATGTTTACAAGTAAATTTATTTTAGAATTATTGATTATTAAAAAGTATATTCTTATAATAATTAAATTATGATAGAAATGTTTTATTAATTATTTTCCATGAAAATATAAGCATATATTATTTAAATAATATATGAAGTGATTTTTTTAAATAATTATAATAATTATTTTATTATATGAATTATTAAGTTAATTATTTTACCTTAATTATTAAGGTTAAATATGAAGAATAAATCAGATATGGAATCCAAACCATAATTTTGGATTATTGTCAAGGTATGAAAATAATAATATAATATTAATTATATTTTAATTTTTCAGTGCTATAAATATGTACTGTATGTACGTATTGATAAATGATTGGTCAATTATGGTGTTTAATTTCAAAACCCTAATTTTTTGTGAGAAACCCTAGTTTGAAAATCAAATGTGAGCTTAAGACTGTTATATAACGGTGTTATATATTTTATGATGTGTATTATATAATGATTTGATTAATTAGGTAAACCCTAATTAACAAATGGAAATATAAATTTCTAGAAACCCTAATTTGATAATTAGAAAAACCTAATTATAATCGTTACCCCTAATTATCAAAATCTTAAAGCCTAATTGCTATTTTAGCAAGGTTAATGATAATTATATGATCTAAACTCTAATGTTACTGTATAAGGTAATTAGAAAATTAATCATAATTAGGAAACCCTAATTTCAAAATTTTAGAAACTAAAATTTATTTAATTTTTATTTGATTTTATTTATTTTGTGCAAACTCTAATTGCTAAATCCTATATTTTTGTGTTAAACCTTAGGGCTAAACCCTAAGGATTAAACCCTAAGGCTAAGGGTTTGCCAAGTTCCATTTTGCCATTAAAATGATTTATCAAAAGACCATTATGCCCCTTTTGCATTATTAAAGCTATAGAATAGGTTTTGACTTAATAGGGAGAGTTGGTGACCAAACTCTAACCACTACCTTGACTTAAAATGGACAGCATTCAGCTCTTGTACCAGCCATTCCTGCATCTAGCAAGCTCTATATATAGATTGAGAGAGAAAAGTTTACTTTTGTTAGCCATTTTTGTCCAACACCCAAACCTTCTCTCTCAAGCTCCAAACCTCCGAAAATATAAGCTATATTAGTCTCAAATCAAAGCCCCACGATCAACCATAACATAGCATAAACACAGAATCATCAATTGATCAAAGAATGTATAAAACCCTAGCATAATTTATGTCCATAGATTCTGTGTTAGATGTTAGTTTTTATTGTTAAAATATGTTGGTTGTAGTCCATTTTGACGATCTGGGTTGCTAAATGTTGGATCCATAACATTTAGAAGCTTGGATTTGTGTTTTTCAAAAATCTGGAAAAACATGGTTTTGTGGTCTGACAACGAATGTCAGTGGCCACAGATCCTTACTCGTTTATGATTTGTGTCGTTTTTAAGTTGATATGTGTAGTCTGACATGTGGTCTTTTATCTGGAACAAGAATCAGTCTTTGATATAGTTCATATTGCAAGATATTTAAGGTCAAAAGGCGTTGACCTGCCATGACCGGGCGTTTCTGGGCAACCCAGAAACAGCCCAAAACCGGCCTGACAACGTTTTGATTCGACCAGATCTGTCAGTGTGTGTATGTTTTGGTTCTTTTGTTGCATTAAAGTTATAGTATGGTAGTTATACTACAGGTTAATACTCTTAGATAGCTTTTATCACAAACGTGTGAGATTTGGAGGATGGTCAAACTAGGCAGAAAGTCCACGGATGAACTTTCTGGGTAACCCAGAAAGTCCATGAGTGTGGTTTCTGACAACGTTTGACCAGACAAGATCTTGGTATTATGTTGTTGTTTTATTTATGTGTTGTAATAGAAATGTTGTCCTACATGCTAGCTACAACCTGGAACTTTTAGATCACAAAAATATTACACGGATTTCAAGTTGTGGAAGCCCAAAAGTGTATTCTCGAACTGTTCTTCGTTTCTGGGACCCAGAAATGAAGAACAACCTCTGACAACACTTTTGGAGGCTCAGATCTCTTTGTTTGTGCATTATTTGATGGTGTTAATGGCTGAATCGTGTAGTCTTGTGCTTGTACTACATTATCTGACCATTAACATGTCCTGAATCATCATGACCAGATCAGAAATCATGGTCAAAGGAGGAACCTCGAAACTGCCTTATGAACAGCTCAAGAACATGAAGAACACCTATAGCGACAGTTTTGTCACTATAGGTGGCCTTTAGCGACAGACAGCTTATTATTTTCTGCAAATTAATTATTAAATAGAAAAAAATAGTTTTTAATTATTAAAAATACAGAATAAATTATTGAAAATTATTTTAAATTCTAAAAATTAGTTTTTAATTATTTTAAATATATTTCATAAATATTTAATATTTTTGGAATATTAAAAGTATTTAATTTATTTAATTATAATATTAAATAAATTATTTAAAAATGATTTTAATATGTGAAAAATCATTTAAAATTATATTATGATATAAGAAAATATTTTAAGTTATTTTTATGACTTTTAATATTTTGTGATAAATTTCATTAATAAATTGATATTAATGGTAATTAATTTATTTACTAAATGAATTAAATAAATTAATTAAAAATAATTTTATTATATTAAAAAACATTTTAAATAATAATAAGGTATTTAAAAATATTTTAAGTTACAAAAAAATAACTTTTAATATTTAAAGGATAATTTCATTAATAAATTAATATTAATGATTATTAACTTATTATTAAAAATAGTAAATTTATTTAATAATTACATTAAATAAATAGTTTAAAAATAGTTTTAATAATTTAAAAATCATTTAAAATGATATAAATGAATTAAAAATATTTTAAGTTATGAATAATGACTTTTAATATTTTGATAAATAGAACATTAATACCTTAATAATTAATGGTAATTATTTAAAAATGATTTAAATGTTGTAAAAATCATTTAAGGGTAATATTAATGTTTTAAAAAATATTTTGAGTTATTATAAATAACTTTAATATTTTGACAATGGTTTCATTAATAGTTTAATATTAATTAAATATTAATGATAATAGAATTGTTTAATATTTAAATCATTTTATAATGATTCCGATGTTTGAAAATTCATGATAAATTATAATAAATGTTTTAAAATTATATTAAGTCATTTAAAAATAATATGACTGATACGTACAGATATTGAGTTACAGGACAGAGTCTTAGACTCGATAATTATCCGATAAAGTTATCGGTACACCGATATGTTTCAGAAATTGATCTGGACTTAGATAATGTGATTAGATAAGTGATTATTTATGATTCAATGGTTGTTAAGCATATGTGCCAATGTGATTAGGATATGTGCTGACTGCAATAAACAGTATTATGTGTTGAGATATATTGTTCTAATCGAACGAACGATCTTATTAATGATAGGTCGTGAGATAAGCGATAAATCTAAATTACAAACTGTAAGCAGCGCTTCAGGCAAGTATCTAACTCTTTGCATTTACTTTATGCAACGGACATGCGTAAGATAATATCTAAATTGTTTATTTCAATTGTTCAAATATTTCAACTTTTGTATATACTTATGCAATGATTCTGTATAAGTAAGTTATTAAACTATAATTGTTGTACAAGTTCCTTTATTCTGTTATTATTGATCAAATTATATATTCTAATCGTTAATTTCTAAAACATGGTTATACAAGTGTCCCCACTTGGATAATCATTATATTTTATCACATGATGATACATACTTATCGGTGTTCAGTATGTATAAGCTGAATTAAAAGTCGTCTAAGCTATTTGATCCAGCTAGACATATATTTAAAGTTGTTGTTGAACAAGATAAAACTTTATCCAACTAAATTGTTTTGGTTTGGATTCAAGACTCGTATGAACATCCCAAATATGGGAAACTTTTATGCACCTAAGGCGGGAATGCTAGACGAAAATATCGTCCTTTAATGTAGTATTGATCAATACAGGGCATAACGGGCTGATCACCTCGTGCCCGTAAGTAATGACGGTTTACAGATGAAGTTCTGTTTAATCTTTTCGAAAATAGAAAATAATGTTCATAGTTTGTCAACTGATCCTCATTTATAGTCAGTACGTAGTTTCAAAAATTTAAAATCGAAATGATATGTTGTTTATTATCGGTTCAGTTTACTCGACAACTGTTGATTCGTTATAGAAGTATCGTTCAAAGAAAATATTTAATTCGTTCAGCTAACTATTATTGTTGCTATTACTTACTGGGCACTCAAATGCTCATCATTGCTTAAATTTAAATGTTTTCAGCTAAAGGTGAACAACCTGGAGGCTCTTCTAAGAACAAAGGGAAAGGGAAGGTCGCTAAATGAATGATAAGGCTATCTTTTGTAATAACTAGACTTTATTAGGGTAATGATGATATATATTAATTATCATGTAATGAAACGAATGTTTGAAGGTTTCGTACTTGGGATTGAAAACTCTGATAATATGTAAATTAAATTTGATAATCTAGATTATTGTTATTATTATTAGTATTATTCCGCTCATAGAAATGGTATCGCGAAGAACCGAGTTCGGGTTTCAAGTACCCGAGTTTGGGGTCTTTACAGGCTCAGTTATTGGAGCGCGATAATGAGCCAGCCAACCAAAAGATAATGAGCAACAACACGATAATAATCATACCGGTGGCAACGGTCATTGGAACAATGATAACCATCGTCGAGGAAATTATCATGCCAGAAATGATAACCACTTCGGTGGTAATCATGACCAAGATAATAGAAGAAATGATTCAAGTGGAAAATTCAAGAGGAGAAGATTTAACGATGATGGGAAGACGTCGGCAGTAGCACCAGCACCAGCAACAAATTCTAAGGGAGGAGAATGACCGCCAGTTAGATGCTACAGATGCAGAGAGTAGGGACACATAAGTTCAAACTGTTCACAACCATCCAAGTTATGTTTTAGTTGTGAAAAAGATGGTCACATAGCTCGATTTTGTCCTGTAGCGAAATCAAATCCAGCAGGGACGATAGCACCAAAAGCGGATACGGACAAAACAAAGTCGGTGGTTTCAGGAAGAGCGTTTTTCTTGACTTTTCAAAAAGCGAGTAACCCAAACGAAGTTATCACGGGTTAGTTAATCATAAACTCTAGCGAAGTCTATACCTTATTCGATACCGATTCTATCCATTCTTTTATTTCTCCTACTTACGCTCAATGTTTAAATTTAACTCCGGAGAAATTAGACTTGGACTTATCTGTTGAAACTCCGTTAGGAGAAACCTTCATTACATGTGTTATCCAAGTCTTGGATGAGAGTCACAGTTTTTAAATGATATTTCTATTGTTAAAAAATTTCTTGACGTATTCTCGAAGAACATCCTGGTCTACCCCAGAGCGTGAAATTGAATTTTGTATTGACCCTAGTACAAAACCCATTTCTAAAATCCTCAAATATTTCTTCACCCAAAACGAACGTATCATGCGCCAAACATGTTGGCTCGAGCGGTTGAAGATTACGACCATACCATTCAATACCATCGTGGAAAAAACGAACGTGGTAGCTGAAGCATTGAGTAGAAGATCGTATGCGGTTACGAGTACGACGTCGTTAACACAAAGACCCATTTTATATAATTTACGAAGGATGGGGATAAAGTTAAAGACTCTAGAGACCCACGTGAAGATAGCGAATATACGATTAGAATCGACTTTAATCGATAAAGTTAAAGCTGCTTAAGCTTCAGGCTCAGAGCTGATGAATGTGAAGAAGAAGGTTCAAGAGGGCGTTATTCCAGAAGCAAGAATCGACGAAGAGAGGAAATCTAAACCCTCGATTTTATTGGTCTATTTAAAATCCTCGATCGAGCAGGAAATGTGGCTTATAGACTCGCCTTACCGCTGAGTATGTCGCGTGTTTATAACGTTTTTCGTGTATCGATGTTACGTAAATATGTGGATGACCCGAACCACATTATTAGAACTAGACGAGATAGCAGAAGATTTAACGTATGAGGAGATACGTGTTAAAATCTTGGATAAGAAGGATGATATTCGATACTCAAAGGTTATACCTCAAGAGTTAGAATCTGACGAGGTATCCTCACCTCTTCGGCATACCAGGTACGTACCCTAATTTCGAGAACGAAATTTCATAAGAAGAGAAGGTTGTAAGACCCCAACTTTTATGAAAAAGATTAATTTTTCTCGAAATATATTTTTGAATATTATGGTGTGGTTTTGTTATATTATTATAGTTGTGGGTAATATTTATAAATTTTACAAAGTAAGCAAGTTGTTATAAAATATTCGATTGGTCGGGAAATATTCGTTTTAACATAGAATATTCGTACGGCGACACAATCATTGGTGGACCCCACAACGGATGTATTGTCGTAGTTAGAAAACAACAAAATTATCTTTTAATAAAAATAACGGCGAAAGTTTTACCGTTAAAACTGTTGAACTACACGGTAGTAAAAGTACAGTAATACGCGTGGTTGCATAGTAACACACGGTATTGATTATTAATGCTATGTAAGAAGTCACTCAGTTATACTTAATTATTGCTACAATAATTTCTGTATAATATCTCTCATATTATTGATTCAACTATTGTCACAATATAAATATTTTTATATTATTAAATTAATAATTGAGACGATAAAGTTATTCATATTATTATTTACAATATTGACGATGTCTAGAAAGTTCTGTCGAGGAGAGGTTTGGTCACCTAGTTGCGCGCCAATAGGGAGAAACCTTATCGAAAAACCTCCTCTTTCCTGGGAATGATCGGGTTGTTAAATATTGTGAGTTATAATATTAATGATGAATAAGTTCGTGTTGATTAAAGATGAAATTAATATTTCTATTGTGTTGGGATTATTAGTGTTAGTGGAAATCGACATCTATTTCGATAATAGTGGATGTCTGAAGGTTATATTGATCAATCGGGTAATTAATCGGATAAATGAGCAATTAACTGCTATTAATTCACATGCTTATAACTATTTGTTCACATGCATGTACTATTAGGGGAGGCGGTGCAAGATTGATAATACTTGCATGACTAAATTAAAAATAGAGGTATAGATGAAGGTACTATACTGTAATTATTTTTTCTCACATGTATAGAACTATTGATTCACATGATTGTACTATTGACTCACATGATGTACTATTAGGGAAGGTGGTGCAAGTTTGATAATACTTGCAGGACTAAATTAAAAATGAAGGAAAAGATGAAGGTATTATACTGTAATATTTCGAGCCCCAAAACGTGCAATTATCGAAACTATATTTTTCTATAAATAGAAGCTCATTCTTTTTTCATTATCACCAATTCACTAAGACTCATAAGAGCAATTATAGAGAGAGAAGCTATAGAGAGAAAGAAGGAAAGAAGTCTGCTACTTCACTATTCTAGTATTCAGTCTTCTTCTTAGGTAAGGGGTATTATTTCTTTCATATTTGTAAGGGGTATTATTTCTTTCGTATTCGTAAGGGGTATTATTTCTTTCATATTCGTAAGGGATATTATTGTTGTTCAGTATTCATAAGGAATAATATTTTCTTGCATACTCTGTAGTATGTGAGTAATATTATTTCGTCTCATATTCCTGATTATACTCTCATTCTGTTAAAGTATTACTTCTATACTCCGTGAAATTAGTAGAATATCCTGGATATTTGCGCTTCATCCAATATCTTTTCATGGAAATATTATTCCGAGCTTTCTTGATAATTATTGATATTTTCATACTGGAATACTATTCATGAGTTACTATTTACGGGTTACTATTCACTCAAATATTATTCACTCAGGTATTCGGGGCACTTTTCATGCCGGAGTACTATTCACGGGTTACTATTCACCCGGTTACTATTCACTCGAATATTATTCACTCGGATATTTGGGGCACTTTTCATGCCGGGGTACTATTCAAGAGAGACTATTCCTGAAGTACTATTCACCCAAAAAATATATTTCTTTTCTGTATACATGAATATTATTCTTGAATTTTATTCCACAAAGCAGTATCATGTTGACAATTTGGATATTTTTAAACTTTAGATAAATTTAAAGTCTTTAATATTTAACCTTGATTTCGTTTGATTAATGTTTATATCATTGTCATCATCCTCATGCTTATATTGTGATGAAAGTTATCTTTGGATTGCGTGCATAGATGGACTATTGATTGGTATGATTATGACCAGGGATCATTCGGTATAATCATGACCCGTAATGTTACAAATGATGTGGTAAAAGTCTTCATTGGCCCGTTGTGCATTGATGGACAGTTGTTGGTATGATTATGACCAGGGATTATTCAGTATAATCATGACCATTGATGATTACATGAATATCCTTGGCCCGTAGTGCAGGGATGATTCGATGATGTTGTTTATTTATTAAGCTGAGTCTCATTGATAAAATTGATGATAAACTTTTTAAATCATAGAAGATATTAGATATCATGCTCTACTTGACTCTTCTAATGGATTGCTTATTCCGCTGCAGTTAAACTTGATGTTTATTGTATTTTATCATTTTAACACTGTTGAAGGCTAATGATAATTTATTCTGCATTATCTTAGTCATAATACTTCTTAATGGGCTAGTTGAGCTCACCCTTTTGCTTTCATTTTAATCTTTTTAGGAAATGAGAACGTAGTCGGGACTAGTCGGGGAACAGAGTGACGGTCCGAGATGGTGGCTATAGTAGTCCTCACTATTTTATGAAATAGTGTGATAATAAATGTAATGAGAACTTCATTTGAGTTTGAATACTGTCTGTGAGACAATATTCGTGTAAAAACTCTAAGCTACGTTGTTGTCGTATTGTATAAAAGAAGTTTGTATTTGATTTATGTACCATGTATTGGGCGACTCAAAATGGGTGATGTATACCTATTTTTGGGACGTCACATATGATGACGAGGAAGAAGTTCTTCGAAAGAAAGTGCTAGCTCTTAATGCAGGAATTGAAGAGGAACTTAAAGATAACTCAGATGATGAAATAACTATGATCTCAAGAAGACTCAAAGGATTACTTCAGAGAAAGAACAAAAGGAAGAATGCATTTAATCCAAACAAACTCAAAAACAAGCAAACCGAAGAAACATGTTTTGAATGCGGACAACTAGGTCACTTCAAGAAGGATTATTTCCAGCTTAAAAACAAAGGAAAGCTAGGCACTAAAGAGTTCAAAAAGAACAACGCTTTCTTAACTTGGAGTGATGATGAAAAATCTGAAGTGGAGATTGATGCAAACGATGAACTAGCTCAAGTATGCTTCATGGGACTTGAATGTGAATCCAATGAGGTATCTCTTTTTGATATTATTATTTTAAAACAAGAAAGTGAAAAGCTAAAAGAAAAAATGTGTACTTAAAAGATCTAGTAAACACACTGATGGGCGAAGTTGAATCATTAATAGATGAAAAGAAGGAAATAGAAAAAATAACATACACAAATGAAGAAAAAATATTAGCTGCGAAAAATGACTTTTTGGAAAACTACAACAAAATACTTTTTAACAAGGTAAAACAATTAAATGCTGAAGTTAAAAAATTAACTAATGAAATAAAAATGAGAGATGTATGCATTGATGCGTTTAGTGATGAGTCTCATAGTAAGACACCTCCGACTAATGAACTTCAAAAGGAAATAGAATCACTAAAACTCTCTCTAGGTAAATTTGTACACGGTGAAGAAAATTTAAATGTCATGTTAGGGAAACAAAGCCCTAGTTATGATAAACAAGGCATTGTATAATCCGATATATAGAAAAGAAGTAAAAATGCTTAAGTCTAAATCATCATTTAAATTAAATTATTGTTCACCATTCACTACATTCAAAAATTATGGCACTAAAGGTCATCTAGAGATAAATTGATTAAAGAAGAAAAATAACAATAGAAATAAAACATTATGGGTAAATAAAAGTGATTTGATTTCAACTAACACAAATGGACCCAAAAAGATATGTGTACCAAAAAGATAAATTGCACCTTCTTTGAACAGGTATGTTTCAAGGAAAGAGTATCCTCTCAAAAGTGGATTCTTGATAGCGGATGCTCACGTCACATGACGGGTGACAAATCAAAGTTTGTGGAGCTAAATATCAAAAAGAAACATGGAACTATCACTTTTGGAGACAATCGATCATGTGAAATAGTTGGGAAAGGTAAAATCGGTAATGGTAAGGTTAATATTAATAATGTTCATCTTGTTAATGGTCTAGAATTTAATCTTTTTAGTTTTAGTCAATTAATGGATAATGGACATCAAGTAAAATTTGAAAAAGACAAATATACAATTTCACATGGTACTAACAATGCTACTTTAGTTGCCCAAAGAGAAGGAAATATATATACTCTTGATTTTGAGCAACAGGAGGAAGAATTATGCCTTGCCACAATTCAAGATGAAGTAAATCTATGGCATAGAAGAATGGGACATGTTCATACGGACCTAATCAAAAAGCTATAATCAAAGAACTTAGTGAAAGGATTACCCAAAATGAATTTTGAAAAGAAAGGTATATGTGAGCCTTGTCAACTCGAAGAACAAGTAAGAACAACATTCACAGTAAAGAACATGGTATCAACTTCTTATCCCTTACAATTACTCCATCTTGATTTATTTGGACCTGAAAGGCTGCTAGTCTAAATGGTAAATTTTATGCATTTGTGATAGTTGATGATTTCTCTAGATACACATGGGTACTATTTCTTAGAACCAAAGATGAGGCACTTAAAGAGTTTGAAAAATTAATCAGAAACTTGGAAACAAAATATAGCCTCGAACTTATAAAAATTAGAAGTGATCAAGGTACTGAATTTCAAAAGGATTTTATTATATTTTGTGATCAAAAAAGAATTACTCATGAGTTCTCGGCACCAAGAACTCCTCAACAAAATGGAGTGGTAGAAAGAAAAAATCAAACCTTACAAGAGACAACTAGAACCTCAATTCAAGAAAGTAAACTTCTAAAGAAATTTTGGGTCGAAGCTGTAAACACATCATGTTATGTACTAAATAGAGTACTTATCCGCCCAATTATCTTGAAAACACCCTATGAATTATTAAATAATAGAATTCCAAATATAAGCTATTTCAAAGTCTTTGGATCGAAATGTTTTATTCTTAACACCAGTGAGAACTTGGGTAAATTTGATGCTAGATCATATGAGGGAATCTTCATTGCCTATTCTCAAAATAGTAAAGCATGTCGCATATATAATGTTCAAAAGATGTGTGTTGAAGAATCTATACATTTTAAATTTAATGAGTCTAACAATGATAGTCCAAAAGAAAGAGAAGAAGATGCAGGGAATCTAGAGATTACTGCAAATCCAGCCTATCAAATAAAGCAAAACAACAAGTTGAAGGAATTTATCCAGCAAGCTGGATTAGATAAGCAGCAGGATTAGGAACGTATCCAGCAAGATGAATTCGAGCAGCGGGAAACTATCCAGCAAGCTAGATTAAACGAAAAATAGGACCTTGACTTAGAAACTACTCAAGATAATGATCTTCAGCAAGAAGAAATGACCCATGACATTTAACTACCAAAATTAGCAAGATACATCAAAAATCATCCTTCAGATAATATTATTGGCAATATAAATGAAGGAGTTACCACAAGAAGAAGAGCACAAAATCTTTGTGCATTTTTAGCATTCTTATCCCAAATTGAACCAAAGAATGCCAAATAAGCCATACTTGATGAAAATTGGTTACTAGCAATGCAAGCAGAGCTACAACAATTCGAAAGATGTCAAGTTTGGGAATTGATGCCTCCTCCAAAAGATGTATCCATTATTGGAACTAAATGGATGTTCAAAAACAAACTAGACGAGTGTGGAACAATTACAAGAGACAAAGCTAGACTAGTGACTTAAGGATATAACCAACAAGAAGGGATAGACTATGAAGAAACATTTGCCCATGTAGCTCGATTAGAATCCATTCGAATAGTGTTAGCATTTGCGTGTTTCAAAAAATTCAAACTACACTAAATGGATGTCAAAAGCGCCTTCCTCAATGGCTATATAAATGAAGAAGTATACGTAAAACAGCCTCCTGGATTTGAGCTTGATAAGTTCCCACATTCTGTATACAAACTAAAGAAGGCACTCTATGGACTCAAATAAGCTCCAAGAGCTTGGTATGAGAGATTGAGTAAGTACCTCCTATCAAATGGCTTCATACGAGGTAAAATTGATTTTACTTTATTTATTAAACGTCAAAATAAAGATATCATCATTGTACAAATATATGTAGACGATATAATTTTTTGTGCTACTAATAACTTCCTTTGTGAGTGGTTTTCCAAATGCATGCACAAGGAGTTTGTTATGAGCTTAATGGAAGAACTCATTTACTTTCTGGGCCTTCAAATTAAGTAAAATTAGGAAGGTATTTGCATCCATCAAACCAAATATACAAAAGAACTACTCAAGAGATTCGAATTTGATAACTCAAACTCAAAGGCCAATCCAATGAGCACATCAATAAAACACACAGTAGATGATAAAGGTATGGATCTAGAAATAACAAAATATAGAGGTATGATCAGAACTTTATTATATTTAACTGCTTCTAGACCCGATATAATGTACAGTGTATGTCTATGTGCTCGTTTTCAAGCAAAACTCAAAGAATCACATTTACAAGTTGTTAAATGAATATTTAAATATTTGAGTGGTACCACAAATTTAGGTTTATTTTACATAAAGTGCAATGATTTTGATCTAATAGGTTACTCAGACGCTGACTATAAAGGTTGTTAAATAGATAGAAAAAGCACAAGCGGTGCTTATACATTTCTGGGACAAAGTCTATTCTCATGGCACAGTAAGAAGCAAACATCAGTGGCCCTATTTATGGATGCGTCAAACATTATGTGACTTTAATATTGTGTGTGAAAATGTGCCTATATATTGTGATAGTACAAGCACCATTGATATTTTCAAAAATCTAGTCTTACACTCACGCACAAAACACATAGAAGTTTGACACCATTTTCTTCGAGACAATGTGTCCAAAGGCCTAATCAAATTAATCTTTATCCCCACTGAGCACCAACTAGCAGACATATTTACAAAACCCCTGGGTGAAGAAAGATTATGTACTCTAAGAAGAGAACTTGGAATGTGTCTGATATAGATATATATAGGCTGCATACTTTAAGGAAAATAGACGTGCAATCTAGATATCACGGCATAACTTGCTGCCTTAAATAAGCTAAAAATCTATTCTGATCTCTCTTACCAAACACGGCTCCATGACTTTCTATATCTCGGTAACACGCACACACGTTAAATCATAATCCTACTTTACTCTTTTGGCTTCTTCATCCCTCATAATTTCTTCTTCACCTCAATCGTTCCAGTAAACATCTCTTGCTCTCAAACCCTCTCTGTCTTTGAGATAAATCTGACGACGAGATGCCTTTACCATCTCCGCCGTCTCAACCTCTGATTTGTTCTTCTTGAAAACAAAAACGGAAGCAACCATCGATAACCACCATTTTCGGTGACTCTTCCTCTACAGAATCTGAAATAAGTTTGCCATCTCCTCCACCGGTTGGTACCTCTATTGGATCCAAACGTCATCGAATCACAGAATCTACACCAGGATCTCCACCTATGTAGGTAATACCCTTATCTTTTTCTCTGCATGAAGTTCCTGAGAATTTTTTTAGAGGCCATAAATTTGAACAACGTTTTAAATCCTTAATCTGTCAAAAATCGTTTATTTATGAAAAGATAATTTATATATTTTATTATAAAAAATCTCCTCTTCAACATCTCTTTAAGTCTTGTGGTTTATCATCCTTGAGTTTTCCTCCTTATATGGCCTATCCAAAGTTAGTCCAACAATTCTATACTAACCTCGAACATAATAGTGACTATTATACCTCTTTTGTCAATGGGAAGTCCTTATTCTTTAATGTTATGGACTTAGGGAGCATTATGTCTATTCCGTTTACGGGTGATTGTCCCTTTACCCTTAAAGGACATGTCTATTCCCCTTTCTCCCCTCTGGACCAACTTCAAACTATAATGGATGACCCCACTCTGACTTCAGTGATTCTTCCCAAAACCATTGATGAGTCCCCCACTGTAATAGTCCTTCACAAACTATTGAGGTATAATCTCTTACCTCGTATCGGTGGGGGTGTTGACTTCACATACCAGGATTTGGTCTTAGTGGCTCTGCTATTAAAAGGGAAACCTTTTAACTTCTCTCTTATGATGTTGAAACACATGGTTAACTACGTCAAACATTCAAAAAAATGTCTTCCTTATAGCTATTTTTTCACAAAACTGTTCAATCATTTTCAAATCTCCCTCGACAATGAAGTTTCCATCACCATCACTGACTCAACTGATTCGATGAATCTCAAAAGTTCCCATATCACTCTAGCTGATGGCAAATTCATTCATACTATCCCTGATGTTCCCTCTATTCCACCGGCACCCACTTCCATCCCATCTGCTCCACAACCCCCTCCCCTAAAATATTACCTCTTCTCAATACTCTTGTTACGAATTAAGCCACTCTCTATGCTGATGTAAAAGACATTCAACACCTCCTTTCTGTTTTATAACTTAAAAATAATTTTTAAAATTATTTTTGTAATTTTCGAAATTTAATTACTATTTTTAAATAATTTTTGAAATTTAAATAATTAATTTTAATAAAAGTGTTGCTAAAGATTGCCTATAGCGACAGAACCGTCGCTATAGGTGTTTTTCGTGTTCTTGGCCCAACCTAGAAATTCAAGTCAGCTTGCCAGGTACCACGTTTGACCAACAATTAATCTTCACACAAAGTGTTTCTGGACATGTTGATGGTCAGATCATGTAGTACAAGTACAAGACTACACGATCCAACAATAAACATCATTATAACATGCATAACCAAAGAGATCTGAGTCTCTAAAGTGGCTGTCAGACCTGTTCTTCATTTCTGGGTTACCCTGAAATGAAGAACAGTTTGACTGTCCATTTTTGGGCTTCTATAACTTATAATCCTTGCAATGTTTTAGTGATTTAAAGGTTGCAGTGTGTAGCCAACATGTAAGACAAGAGATCTATTACATAAAATCATAACAACAACAACACAACCGCGAGATCTATGCTGGTCAAAGTATGTTAGAGGACACGTTCAAACATTTTCTGGGTTACCTAGAAAACATGAACTGTGATCAACATAGCTACTTTGACTGGTCAGTGAATCCAGTATATTTGATATATAAAGGTTCTAAAAACATGAATCAACAGTTAACATAACATACTACAATATGGTTTCAACAACAAACTCAAAACATCCACAACATGACAGATCCAAGGCCAACAAATACTTGTCAGACGCTAGTTCTCGGTTTCTGGGCTACCCAGAAACGGCCCGGTCAATGCTGGTCAACGACCTTTGACCGATCTACAACTGATCTAGGCCTGATTCTTGATCCAAAGCAAAGATCTCATAGCATACTACAAGATCAACGCTTAAAATAACAAAAACACACAACAGGCCGAGATCTATGGGACCTAAAATTGGTTGTCAGACAACTGTTGAACCGTTTTCCAGATTTTTCAAATCTTCAAATTCGAGCCTCTAGATGTTATGGATCTAACATCTAGCAACCCAGATCATCATTAGACACTACTAACAACACATTTAACACAAAAATTCTAACATCTAACAACAGATTTATGGACAAAAATCATGCTAGGGTTTTATACCATCTATGAACGATTTTGATTTTTGGCTTCTGATTTGGTTATGGTGTTCGTGGGGCTTGGTTCTTGACTGATATTAGGAAATAATTTCAGAGGTGTGGGGCTTGAGAGAGTTTGGTGGAGTGTTGGGAAAAATTAGGCTACCAAATGCATTCTTTCTCTCTCCAATTCTATATATATATATATATATTGTTGTAATGTATTGGCTGATGCATGTTGGCTGATTTGTGTTAGATCTCAGTCACACAAAGAAGTCAAGGGTTGGCCAACAACTCTAACACTTGGCAAAATCCAATAATACAAGAGGGGTATTTTGGTCATTTCACTCATAAATTTAATGGCATTCTTGTAATCTTGCAAACCCTTAGGGTTTGACCCTTAGGTTTAGCATAAATCAATTGCTAGATTTCCAATTTAGGGTTTGCATAAAAATAAAATTAAATAAATTTTAGTTTCTAAAATTTTGAAATTAGGTTTTCCTAATTATGATAAATTTTCTAATTACTTATACAAGAACATTAGGGTTAAAAATATAATAATTATCGTTGACCTTGCTAATTTAGCAATTAGGATTTACAATTTTTATAATTAGGGTTACTAAATTATAATTGGGTTTTTTAATTACCAAATTAGGGTTTTAGATATTAGGGTTTTCAATTACTAGTTAGGTTTTCCATAATTAGCAATAAAATCTACTGTACATGATATTAATCACATTAACACAATTTCTAACTAATCACAAACTCCAGTTTAGGTTTCAAATTAGGATTTCTAATTTCAGAAATTAAGGTTTTACAATTAGGGTTTTTCTAAAGATTATTTAGGGTTTCTAGATTTTAATTAGGGTTTACCTAATTAATCAATTAATATACAACATAAAACATGTAACACAGTTATGTAACAGTCTTAAACTCGCAATTGATTTTCAAATTAGAGTTTCCCATAGTAAAATTAGGGTTTTGACCTTAAATACCATAATTGACCAACCATCCTCACTACGTACATACAGTACATATTTATAGCACTGAAAAATTAAAATATAATATTATTATATTATTATTCTCATTCCTAGATAAAAATTCAAAATTAGGGTTTGGATTCCATATCTGATATATTCTTCCATATTTAACCTTAATAATTAAGGTAAAATAATTAACTTAATAATCTGTACAAAAATTCATATAATAAAATAATTATTATAATTATTCTAAAAATCACTCCATATATTATTTAAATAATATATGATTATATATTCATAGAAAATAATTAATAAAAATATTTCTGCTATAATATTAATTATTATAAGAATATACTTCATAATAATCAATAATTCTAAAATAAAATTATTTGAAAATATTCATGTAATAAATATATTTTTATTTATCACATAAATACATATACATCTTATCTTGTATAAATCCTCATCCTTAAAATATATAAAAAAAAATTATACGCAAAATTTCTTATTTATTTATATAGAAAATATCGGGTTGTTACATTCACCCTCCCTTATAAAGATTCCGTTACCGAAATCACCGTTTTAAAACTCATACATACAAGGGTACATAGCATACACAATCATTGCAAGTAGATCTCGATCAACTTTGATCGAATTGATCTTTAACTAATCACATAAAACTTGTCCTTCTGATTAAATGGAAATTTGATTTCTAAAAGAACTCAAATTCCTCCCTCAAATTTTCTTTATAAAATAATTTACTATATATAGGAAAATCATGTAAAAGAAAATAAAAGTTATACGAATAATACCAGGAATCCCATTGCCAGCTGCCATCACGTCCTGGACAGTCATGTTGTAGACCCTTGCTGTTGATTTTGTTGGCTTGCTCGATGACGTAGGTCCCGTGATTGCTAAAGTCCCGCTGCCAGTGCCCGTGTTTACACTTCCTGCCTCCACCCTCCTCTTCGGACAATCCTTCACCTTGTGCTTAGTCGATCCGCACAGAAAACACCCATTATTCATCCTAAGATAGTGGCAGTTGGGAGAGATATGGCCCTCATGCCTGCACTTATAGTAAACAAATTTTCTCTTCAAACACTCCTAGAGTGGTTCTTCCCACATGTCTTACACGGCACCATCTGCTTCTTCGCACCTTCTTGTTTTACCTGCACACTTCCAAGGTTGTTCACCTTCCTCTTCCCATCTCCACTCCTATTCTACTATTAATTCCTACCTTCCCAGCTACTTCAGTCTTACCCTTATTCTTCCTCTCCTTGTTGTAGAGGCTCATGGCCTCACTTCCCTCCTCAGCTATAATCGCTTTCTCCATGAGTGTTGCAAATATAGGGATCTGCAACATTGCCACCTTGTTGTAGAGCCAGGGTTTAATCTCAGGTCAAACCTTCTCGCTTTTCTAGCCTCCGTATTAACTTGATGCGGGGCAAACCTAGCTAACTCATTAAATTTGGCGGCATATTCGGACACCGTTATATTCTCCTACTTCAACTCCAGAAATTTTACCTCTATCCTCGCCTGCATATTAGGTGAAAAATAGTTTTCGAAAAACAAAGTTTTGAACCTATCCCAAGTTATCACACCTTCTCCCCTGCCCTTGCCTGATTCGTTTCCCACCAAAAATTTGCCTCACCCTTCATCATGTAGGTGGCAAAAGCAGTCTTCTGCCCTTCAGTTACCCTAGCTATCACGAATGCTTTTTCAATCTCTTTGACCCAAGTTTGGGCTTCAACAGGGTCAGTTGTACCTTTGAATTCTGGTGGTCCTACAACCTTAAAGTCTTTGAAGTTCGCTAAGCGATTATCCGGCTGATTCCCAGCGATTGGTATTCCCTGTTGCATAGCCTGAGCTATCATATTTGCGAAGTTCTCCATCGGGTCTACTTGTTGTTGTCCCTCAGCGTTGTTGACATATTCTTCTGCCCTTTGATTTCGAGTTTGACGTCTTGGCGGCATTATCTGATTAAATAAAATCATAAATTTAACTTACATTCTAAACCTTATCGCATAAGTTTATCATATTAAACTTGTTTCATTACTCAAATATAGATTCATATTCATTTAACGAATATTTTACATAGCATAGCACATAATGCTTTAAACATCATTCATCCCTTTGTGACTACAAAAGTCGGGATTTACAAACTTGATCATTACAAAAGTTTTAGAAAATTACATTACACAGACATACTTATCCTATATATTACATTAAACACACCTACACCACAGAACCTATACTACCTATTTGCTACGCCCTTTTCCTTGGACAACCTTTCGCCTGATGACCTTCTATCCCGCAGATAAAATATGCTCCTGGTTTATAGTCGGGACAATAAAGAGTAGTATGTCCTTCATAACCGCAAAGATAACTTATTCTTTTCCCTTTCTTCTTATCGAATTTTCCTAAGTCATGGCCTTCTATCTTTCTTTTTCCCTTCTTGCTCGGAGCTACACACAATGTGTTGCTTGAGGCTCCCATCTGATTAATTTGGATTTTAAACTTATCTTGTTCTTCCATTATTTCTATTAACGCTTGACGCAATTGACTATTCAACAACTTTTCTATTTCCCACAGCTTTTCCAGAGAAGAAACTTTGTTCCTCAGATCCTGCACTTCCGTTGATGCTTGATCAGCTTCAACTTTAGTGTCTGAATCACTATCTGTCAGCTCCACCATTTCTGGATCCGGTATTACGTTTTCTACAATAACCACCTCGTCTGAGTTGTTTTCATCGTGAGCCTCTATTTCAGCTATTGGCTTCGATATCAGCTCGGGGATATGGATTTGATCCTTCTTCATGCTATATGCATATAATAAGCCTTTTCCACCAGACATCTACACACATAAATTATCCTGATTAGTATATAGTATATACACACAGCAAATAAGAGCTTTATATAAGTTATCTTTTATTTTGTTTGACGATGAATTTATTCAATTCATCTCTTTTTAAACTCTATATGAGTTATTTATATTTTCAGCGTTTCCCTTTGTTCTGAGGTTATAGCTTAAGGTCTGTCCCACCTAAGGTTTCTAACCCTAAAGCTCTGATACCAACCTATAAAGCCCCCAAATTCGGGTACTTGAAACCCGAACTCAGTGCTTCACGATACCATTTCTATGAGCAGAATAATACTAATAATAATAACAATAATATAAAGATCAACTTAATTTACATATTTATTAGAGTCTGAATCCTAAGTACGCAACCTTTAAACAATCATTACAACCCATAATAGATAATATATATATATATATATATATATATATATATATATATATAACACTATCTTAATAGTCTCAAACTATTACATAGAATACCACAAATCTTATTTGGTTAGCTTTCCTTTTTTTTGTTTCTACATGAGCTTTCTGGTTCTTCACACTTAGCTGAAAATATTTAAATTAAGCAAGGATGAGCATTTGAGTGCCCAGCAAGTAATAGCAATTATATATATAAGCTGAAAGAATTTAAATATTTTCTTTGTTCTATCCTTCTACAACAAGTCAATAGTTGTGAAGTAATCTGAACCAATAATAATAACATAACAGCCCTTTTTCAAATTCTTAAAACTACGTAATGATTATAAATAGGGTTAAGGTGACATACTATGAACATTGTTTTCATTTTTAAAAAGGTTAAACAAAAATTCATCTGCAAACCGTCATAACTTACGGGCACGGGGGTGATCAGCCCGTTGTACCCTGCATTGATCAATACTACATGCAAGAACGAGGGTATCATTCACTCTGTCCGCCTTGGGCGCATAAAAGTTTTCCCGTGTCGGAATGTTCATACTTGTCTGGGTTCTAAATCAAAGGTTTTATCTTATTCAACAATAATCTATAATTCAACAAATATATATACGGGTAATTGACAAAGGTGTATCAACATGTGATTAAATACAATGATTATCCAAGTGAGGACACTTGTATAACCATTTATAGAAATTAACGAACAGAATATATATCTGAATTACCATACACTAACATGTTGAAAAGCAATGAGCGTATATAATATAGGGTTAATAATCTGTGCAATAATAATATAATTTAGAAACATTCATACTCATGTCCATTGTATAAAGAAAATGCAAAGGTTAGATATTTGCCTGATACGCTGCTTACAATTTGCAACTTAGTTCTATCTTTTATATCACGACCTATCATTAATCAGATAATTCGTTCGATTAGAACAATATATCTCAACACATAATACTACTTATTGCAGTCCGCACATAACCTAATCACATTATCACATATATTTAACAACCATTGAATCATAAATAAGCGCATATCTAATTAAATTATCCAAGTCCAAATCAATTTCTGAAATATGTCGATGTACCAACAGTTTTATCGGGTAATTATCGAGTCTAAGACTCTATTCTGTAACTCAATATCTATAAGTATCAGTCATATTATTTTTAAATGACTTAAAAATAATTTTTAAAACATTTATTATAATTTATCATGAATTTTCAAACATCGGAATCATTATTAAATGATTTAAATATTAAACAATTCTATGATCATTAATATTTAATTAATATTAAACTATTAATGAAACCATTACAAAAATATTAAAGTTATTTATAATAACTTAGAATATTTTTAAAGTATTTATATTACCCTTAAATGATTTTTAAAATATTTAAAATCATTCTTAAATAATTTCCATTAATATTAAAGTATTAATGTTTTATTTGTCAAAATATTAAAAGTCATTAATTATAACTTAAAATATTTTTAATTCATTTATATCCTTTTTAAATAATTTTTAAATTAATAAAACTATTTTTAAACTATTTATTTAATATAATTATTAAATAAATTTAATATCATTAATAATAAATTAATAATCATTAATATTAAATTATTAATGAAATTATCTTTTAAATATTAAAAGTTATATTTTATAACTTAAAATATTTTTAAACACTTTATTTTCATTTAAAATAATTTTTATAATATTAAAATCATTTTTAAACTAAATTATTTAATATAATTATTAAATAACTTTAATATCATTAATAATAATTAATCAATGAAATTTACCTTTAAATATTAAAAGTTATATTTTATAACTTATAATATTTTTAAATACCTTATTATTATTTAAAATGATTTTTAATATAATAAAATTATTTTTTAATTTATTTGTTTAATTCATTTAGTAAATAACTTAAATATCATTAATATTAATTTATTAATGAATTTTGCTTTAAAATATTAAAAGTTATATTTTATAACTTAAAATATTTTTAAATAACTTATTATCATTTAAAATGATTTTTAATATAATAAAATTATTTTTAATTAATTTATTTAATGCATTTAATAAATAAATTATTTATCAATAATATTTAAATAAATACTAATATTTATGAAAAATATTTCAAATTATTAATATTTAATTTTTATAACTTAAAAATAATTTTTAAAATTATTTTTGTAATTTTCAGAAATCAATTACTATTTTTATATAAGTTTCGAAATTTAAATAATTAATTTTAATAAAAGTGTTGCTAAAAACTGCCTATAGCGACAGAACCGTCGCTATAGGTGTTCTTCGTGTTCTTGGCCCAACCCAGAAATTCATGTCAGTTTGCCAGGTACCACGTTTGACCAACAATTAATCTTCACACAAAGTGTTTCTAGACATGTTGATGGTCAGATCATGTAGTACAAGTACAAGACTACACGGTCCAACAATAAACGTCATTATAACATGCATAACCAAAGAGATCTGAGCCTCTAAAGTGGCTGTCAGACCTGTTCTTCATTTTTGGGTTACCCAGAAATGAAGAACAGTTCGACTGTCCATTTTTGGGCTTCTACAACTTGTAATCCTTGTAATGTTTTAGTGATTTAAAGGTTGCAGTGTGTAGCCAACATGTAAGACAAGAGATCTATTACATAAAATTATAACAACAACAACACAACCGTGAGACCTGTGCCGGTCAAAGTATGTAAGAGGACACGTTCAAACGTTTTCCAGGTTACCCAGAAAACATGAACTGTGATCAACTGAGCTACTTTGACCGGTCAGTGAATCCAGTATATTTGATATATAAAGGTTCGAAAAACATGAGTTAACAGTTAACATAACATACTACAATATGGTTTCAACAACAAACTCAAAACATCCACAACCTGACAGATCCAAGGCCAACAAATACTTGTCAGATGCTAGTTCTCGGTTTTTGGGCTACCCAGAAATGGCCCAGTCAATGCTGGCCAACGACCTTTGACCGGTTATAACTTACAATCTACAACTGATCTAGGCATGATTCTTGATCAAGAGCAAAGATCTCATGGCATACTACAAGATCAACGCTTAAAATAACAAAAACACACAACAGGCCGAGATCTATGGGACCTGACATTCGTTGTCAGACAACTGTTGAACCTTTTTCCAGATTTTTCAAATCTTCAAATCCGAGCCTCTAGATGTTATGGATCTAACATCTAGCAACCTAGATCATCATTAGAAACTACTAACAACACATTTAACACAAAAATTCTAACATCTAACAACATATTCATGCCAGGGTTTTATACCTTCTATAAACGATTTTAATTTCTGGCTTTTGATTTGGTTATGGTGTTCGTGGGGCTTGGTTCTTGACTGATATTAGGAAAGAATTTCGGAGGTGTGGGGCTTGAGAGAGTTTGGTGGAGTGTTGGGAAAAATTAGGCTACCAAATCCATTTTTTCTCTCTCCAATTCTATATATATATTGTTGTAATGTATTGGCTGATGCATGTTGGCTGATTTGTGTTAGATCTCAGTCACACAAAGAAGTCAAGGGTTGGCCAACAACTCTAACACTTGGCAAAATCCAATAATACAAGAGGGGTATTTTGGTCATTTCGCTCACAAATTTAATGGCATTCTTGTAATCTTGCAAACCCTTAGGGTTTGACCCTTAGGGTTTAACCTTAAGGTTTAGCATAAATCAATTGTTGAATTTCTAATTTAGGGTTTGCACAAAAATAAAATTAAATAAATTTTAGTTTCTAAAATTTTGAAATTAGGGTTTCCTAATTGTGATAAATTTTCTAATTACTTATACAGGAACATTATGGTTAAAAATATAATAATTATCATTGACCTTGCTAATTTAGCAATTATGGTTTACGATTTTTATAATTAGGGTTACTAAATTATAATTAGGGTTTCTAATTACCAAATTAGGGTTCTAGATATTAGGGTTTTAAATTACTAGTTAGATTTTTCAAAATTAGCAATAAAATCTACTGTTCATGATATTAATCACATTAACACAATTTCTAACTAATCACAAACTCCAGTTTAGGTTTCAAATTTGGGTTTCTCATTTCAGAATTAGGGTTTTACAATTAGGGTTTTTCTAAAGATTAATTAGGGTTTCTAGATTTTAATTAGGGTTTACCTACTTAATCAATTAATACACAACATAAAACATGTAACACAGTTATGTAACAGTCTTAAACCCACAATTAATTTTCAAATTAGGGTTTCTCATAGTAAAACTAGGGTTTTGACTTTAAACACCATAATTGACCAACCATCCTCAATACGTACATACAGTACATATTTATAGCACTGAAAAATCAAAATATAATATTATTATATTATTATTCTCATTCCTAGATAAAAATCTAAAATTAGGGTTTGGATTCCATATCTGATATATTCTTCCATATTTAACCTTAATAATTAAGGTAAAATAATTACCTTAATAATCTGTACTAAAATTCATATAATAAAATAATTATTATAATTATTCTAAAAATCACTCCATATATTATTTAAATAATATATGATTATATATTCATGAAAAATAATTAATAAAAACATTTATGTTATAATATTAATTATTATAAGAATATACTTTATAATAATCAATAATTCTAAAATAAAATTATTTGAAAATATACATGTAATAAATATATTTCTATTTATCACATAAATACATATACATCTTATCTTGTACAAATCCTCATCCTTAAAATGTATAAAAAAAATTATACGCAAAATTTCTTATTTATTTATATAAAAAAATATGGTTGTTACAATTTTAACAGATCCAGAATGAATTTTTATCTGGGGGAAGTGGAAGTACATGAGATAAGGAAGAGAATGGCTTTGGAATAACCTCGTTCCGAGCTATAACAAAGAAGTTATGAGATTTCGAAGTAAGCGTCTCAAGCATGTAAAAGACTTAGAATATTTTTTCAAGGTTTGATGCTTGGCGCCGCAGCGCCAGTTAAGCCTTGGGAAGCGGCGCCGCAACGCTAACCCGGGCAACCAAGCACTGGTAAGTGGCGCCACAACGCAAGAGTTAGATAGGGTTTTGGCGCCGCAGCGCCAGGCCAGGGAAGAAGGTATTGGAGACTCGCGCTGCAGCGCAAGGATTAGAGAAGGAACCGGCGCCGCAGCGCCGGTGCAGGGCAGGGCCCAGTATTGAGCTTTTTATTCCTCAAATCCTGGGGGAAGTGTACGGGAAGGTAATGAACATGTAGTTCACGTAATGTAACACTTAAACAAGTGATTTAAACCTTTAGTAAAGGTTGAACAAAATGATTGAACAGAATTAAAAGACAAAGAATGTAAATGCAACGCAGTTGCGATGAACGATCGGTCTTAGCCTACAACGAACCGTATGACTTCGACATTAAGAAAGAATAATGAACATGAGATTCATGTAATGGATAACGAATGAAAGAGATTAAAAGCTTAGATAAATGTTGAATGAATGATTAAGAGACGAACAATGTGAACGTCGAATACGTAAACAATTCTCGTGAATCATATTCGCGTCGAACGAACGTTCTAAGTATACATTGGTTGTATGACTTAGACGTTGATGAAAGTAGTAAGTAAGATGTGAATTATCAAGAAAGCCGTAATAAACGGTAACAAGAGTAATGAAAGTCCGAATATGAGTCAGATAGAGAATGTTAGAATGAAGTAAGCGTTAAACACTTTAGCCGACGTAAAGGTTGAGTGTACGCGAATATTAAACAGGCAGAACCTATACGCCGTGTACGGTTTGACCGTAAGGTAATGGAGAATGTTGATTAAACCTATGAAAGGTGAAGATAATGAATTAAAGACAATGACGTATAACGTTAAGATGCTGAGTTAATGATTATAACTTGGATAACGTTCTGAGTCAAATGAACCGAACGTTCTAAGATATGAATAAGGTAATGTAAAATGCTTAACGTTATGAATGCATAGTATTAGCATAGAATGATCGGTCTGAGTATACAAAAGACTGTATGACTTAGACGATAAGGAATAAATCCTAAGGGATGACATTTAGTTGCCAGAAAGCTATAACGATAAGAAAGCAACTTAACAAACATTATAGTTTTAATGGTTCGGATAAGTTAAGATCAAGTTTAGGTTGTGGTACAATCGTAATCTTTGATGGTTGACATATGGGAGCTGGGCTAAACAATTCCTTTAGAGAGCAGAGGTATATACGAAACTGGCAACCGATCTAATTCACTGTGAAAGACAGTGTAAACGAGACAGAAACTTGTTTGTTGGTTATTTGTGGGAAACCACTCAGAGTACCATATGGACTACTAGCAGAGACACGATGTGTGCTGAGACCTAGAAGAGTTATAAGAAGAAGATAAGAATATAAATCATCAAAGATGATGATCATATGAGTAAGACATCTCCGTATGTCATGAAGCCGTAAACTGGTAAAGAAAGTTGGTCGCGTAAACTTAGATTGTAAGAACGCGAACCCTAAGAAGAAAAGTTAAGTAAACCAGTTCGTAAGTCAAGTATATGACTAATTGGTGTTTGCGCTTTTTCCTTATTTGTTATATAGGGATTGGAATGAGCAGTTTAGCGTAAGCTGTAGCTGTGCGTAAAGCAAGTTTCCTAACTTCATTCATATTTTACATGAATGCTAGTTTCTTAAACTTCCAGATGTTGAACTTGAGAAGTCTTGTCTATGTGCAAATGTGCGATATTTGTACAAGGTGGTAGTATGTATGAGGCCTTGTGCCACAATTTGAACACTTCGGTGTTTCCATGAGATGAATTGTTCTATGTTTGAGCTGTTTAATATGAGAATGTTCTATTTATACATGAACCGTTATTGATAAGTTTGTGCTAATAATTCTAGCCAAACAGGATGTGTATGGAAAATGTAGAAGAAAGAAAGTTTTTGGAAAGGGAATGTGATTAATATTTTAAAATGATAGGAATCAGGATTATTCCTATTATTCAAGCTGCTTCATAACCTTTGTTCAGCTATTGAAGTCTTAAAAGAATGTTTAAATTCTTGAAGTTGTTTATTCAACTGCTATGACTTGTTGGGCAATTAAATGCTCACACTTTCTTTAAATGAAAAATATTTTCAGCGAATGATGTTAGAAGAACTTAAGGATCCCGTAAAGATCAAGCTGATCGGTATCCAGAAGAGGTGCCATTCATTATATGAATTTGCGTGAAGATCAAGCGAATACTTATAATGTAGAATAGTTTAATTGATCTATAGAATAGTTTAATGAAATGTTATGTATCCTTGGTGGCGGATAAAAGTCACTCTTGTAAGATGTAAAGAATAATGTAATTATCATTATTTGTAATGAATGAGGTTATACAGTAATAGAACCTGGGATTTGAGAATGTATATTGTTATATTGAATATATTATGATGTATGTTTGGAAGGAGATGTACTTGTGATGCACGAAAATCGGGTTTGAAGATAGACCGAATTTCGGGGCGTTACACCCTTGAAACAGGTGCCGCTCCTAGCACAATATCTATAACGAATTCGATCTTCGTATCCGGTGGAAGACCTGGTAATTCGCTTGGAAATACATCCACAAATTCTTTGACTATAGGTATGTGTTCCATCGTTGCTCCCACTCTCTGGGTATCAACAACATGACACAAATAACCTACACATCCCTTCCTTAGTAACTTTCTAGTTTGTGTCATGGTAAGACAACACGAACGTCCTGGCGACTTACTACCGTAAAACACTACCTTAGGTTGCTTTAACATTCGAAGGTTTATACATTTCTTTTGACAATCTATAATTGCACCATGGTTAAACAACCAATCTATCCCGAGAATTACATCGAATTCTCCCAACTTTATCGGTATTAAATCTACCGATAATTTATAACCTCGTATTTCTACACAACAACGCCTATGAATATGTTCAATAGGAATTATTTCTTCATTTGCTACCTTAATATTCAAAGGTATAGGCAATCTTTCAGGAAGTAATCCTAATCGTTTAGCAAAATCACATGCTATAAAAGAACAAGTAGCACCCGAATCAAACAATACATAAGCATTTATATCGTTGATTGGGATAATACCTGCAACTACATCCCCTGATGCAACTGTATCCTGGACCGTTGTAGACACTCGAAATTTTCTGCACACCTGTTACTGACATTACAGGAGGGCAGATTTATCTTTTAGACATAATCCTGGAAGACAGCTCATATCCAGTCTGGATATTACTGGAAGCTCAGCTCAATCCTGGAACACACACCGGGAGCATCGGGTCTAACCTCGAAGATAACCCCGAGGCCTGCACTTCTAATACCAAAAATTCTACCGGAGAAGATCGATTCATCCTGGAGATAACCCCGAGATATTCAGTCTCAGTCCCAACACTGGGAATAGTAGATTTAAACCTTGGAGATAACCCCAAGGAAGGCAGTTGCAGTTCCGGAGATAACCCCGAAAATGCTTATTTTAAATGCATTCAATCAGTTTCAACCTTGGCACTTACACCGAGGCACTCAGTACAAGATCGGCGATAACACCGGGAAGGCACGCACACCTCAGAGATAACACTGAGGACCTTCAACACTTGCTGTAGTCCAATCTTAGAAATAACCCTGAGCAACGTCTGCTTTATCAGCCTAAATTGGAGATAACCCTGATGAGGGGCAAAGTCGTCATCTTGCCACCTTGACGCAACATTACATCGTCTCAACATTTTAGACATACATTTCTACATAGCAATGTCTCATAAGAACCAAAGAAAACCAATCTTGAGTGACTATTACGCAGGATAACGGATAGAATTTGAAGCTTGAAGACCGGAGGCTATAGTCCCATCTTCCTGACTTCGTACAACCTCTAACCCAATGTCATTGCGTAACTCTCGACAACGGCGGTCCGAAATAGGTTTTAAATACCTCAGTCGGATGCCCGGATTGTAATTTTGAAAGTTCGAGCGTACATCATGTCGCACGCGTGCACGTACTTTGAGATGGCGGGACCCGCGAAGCACGAGGCACCCCGGGCAGCCGCAGGTACACCTGTGGCTCCCCCTCTATAAATAGAGGGCTTGGGGTGGCTATTTTGTAAGAGAAAAAGGCGAGAAAGCTCTGTCTAAATTGCTCTGTACACACCCTAAACTAAGTGCTTTCTAATTTTAAACACTTGTAAGCTCATATATAGCTACTTTTTATCGGCGGGAGCCAAGTGTTCATCCACTTCAAGATATAGAAGTCTTCTTTGGCAGCCCACTGTAAGCCTTCTTACTCACTTTAAAGCCTTTTTCTTCATCTTTGCACACACTATTCTTCACATTGAGAGTCATGTTGCGTGTGTATGCCAGGACTTCGGTCCGTGGTTTCATTTTAGTTTGTATATATATATATATATATATATATATATATATATATATATATATATATATATATGGACTAGCATTATCGAGTTATTCCTCGATTGAGCCTAGACTTATGTCTAGAGCGTTTAATTGATTTCGTATATATATACTTATATATATGAATTGTGTGTCGAACTCTTTTTGATGAGCCTAGACTTACGTCTGGTGCGTTTAATTATTTTATATATATACTTATATATATGAACTGTGTGTCAAACTTGGTTCGATGAGCCTAGATTTTACATCTGGTGCGTTTACTGCTTTAATATAATATATATATATATATATATATATATATATATATATATATTTACATTTCGTCCTGCCTGGAGTTTACTTCGTAGCGGTTGACCCTTTTTACTGCTTTCTGTACATTTCGTCCTGCCTGGAGTTTCCTCCGTGGCGGTTGATCAATTTTACAACTTTATTTACATTTCTGATCCCTCATGGAGGTGCTTCGTGGTGGTTGATCATGTCTGTATATATATATATATATATATATATATATATATATAACTGCTTACAGTTTCATATAAATTGCAGTATCATGTGAGCATAGGAATCATGTGATCACAGATTCAGTCTACTAAATCTAGATTCGATTCCCGTGATGGACATTTTCAGCTGTAAGCAGCTTGTAAATTTATTCACAATGTTTGGATTTCCTTAGATGGTTTTCATGCCCACGGGGTAGTTCGGCACTATTTTGTACATGATTTTCTCGAAGATGCTTCGCATCTCAAAAATTAAAAACAATCAAGCTGAACATTTTAATAAAATGGAAGTATCAAAGGCCTCAATTACTATTGAGCATAGGGTTTGAAAAATTTCTTTTACAAAACATCACTATCATATCTTGTTTAAAACTGAATTTTTACACAAATTCAAACTCTGTGAATATAGGTGCGAACGAGGCCTTGCACTACTTCCAAATGACAGCACATTGACCCACACATACACATTCATATAATAGTTTCTTGAAAAGTTACGGTTACCGTGGCAACATGGATGTCGGGGGGGGGGTGCCTAACACCTCCCCTCCGCATAAGCAAGTCCCAGACCCTAATGAATTTCGGTTTCACAGACCCGTTTAGCAGTGTCACATCACTGGGTCAATGTGTAAACCTTTTCTCGGTTGTGTTGGTACAACCAATTAAAAAACCATCAGGCGACTCTTAACAGTCCATCGTCGACATTATACATGTCGGACATTTTTCACTTGTTTTTTCAAATAAATCTCACCTAACATGAGAATACAAAAGAACAAGAATAGAAAAGGGACAAATAAAAATCCTGACGTCGACAACCGTCATATTAAAGGTGCGGGCCATCGGCCTACTTGTCTGAGCTAGACCACTAATAGCTAACTTACCACTATTAGTGCCCTTGTTACCATCCATCTCCTTCTTCGGGAAATTCTTTGCCATGTGATCGGTTGATCCACATACGAAGCATTTGTGATTCTTCTTCGGACTTGGAAAGTTAGGCGAAATGTGCCCTTCTTATCCACAATTGTAACACACCGCTATACCTTTGAGACAGACTCTAAAGTGAGTCTTCCCACAATTCTTACATGCCTCCATCTTCCTCTTAGGATCTTCTTGCTTTACCCCGATATTCCCAGAGTTAAAATCGTTCCGCTTCTGACCGTTGCCACTTCTGCTAGCTCCCTCGGGTTTCACTCTCCCATCTACTTTATTCTTGTTCTTCTTCTCTCTGTGGTATTGGCTTAAAGCCTCATTACCACCCTCAGCGATTATCGCCTTCTCTAGAATGGTTCCAAAGGAGTTACTTTAAAACACTGATATCCAGCTATAGAGCTAGGGTTTCAAGCCCTACTCGAATCTCCTTGCCTTCCTCACCTCTGTATCCACCTAATTTGGAGCAAATCTCGTCAGTTCATCGAACTTGGCAGCATATTGGGGAACCGTCATGTCCCCTTGTTTTAGTTCTAAGAACCTCATCTCCATCCTACCCTGTATACTTGTGGGGATATGTAGGTTTTATACCTACTCATCTTTCTGTTAAAATAAGTAACACTTCATTATTAGTTTCTTCTTGTTAATTAGTTATTATTCAACTTTAAACAATAACTCAAACTCATTGCACATCATGTTCAATAAAGAGCTTATATTGATATATTTCTTCCTTTGTAGTATAATACTACATCGTTCATCATTACACAGCATTGGCTGATTACATTACATTTTCGTAATTACTTTCTAAAAATTTGGATTTACAAAAGACTACCATTTGATTATACAAAAGAGGGTTTTACGTCACTACATAGATACAACATATGTACATATCTAAACCTACACTAGTTAATAACTAAATTACATTTGCCTAATGGCATTCTCATAATCTACATCGACGACACTGGCGATCACATCTCGACTGATAGTATGTCGAGTCTGTCCTGCCTCCACACGATACTCAGTAACTTACCACTGATAATCCTCGTGAGAACTCCTATGAATATAGGACATTCTACAAATCTTCTGCTTTTTAGCCTTTAGCTCCTGCCTAAGCTCAAAGGCCTCGTGTTTTAGCTTATGGACCTTGTCCTTTGCTAAAACCTTCTCATCATGCTCTTCCTCCCACAATATCTCCATGTCTTTCTTGTTTACCAAGATGTCATGGATCTCCTCCTTCAATTCTTTCACCTCTTTCCCCAACTAGATATTCCTATCCAACACCGTCATGAAAAATGTCTTCATTGACTCCCCCGAAGTCATCTCCTCTATAGGTACTACCGTATTAAACGATACCACCTCCACCTCTTCCTTTGACATACCATCGAACAAGGATGTAAATCCTAAGTTCTCAGAATCTTTTGACTCAATCACCACCATCATTGGCAACTCAACTACAGTTGTCGGGAAAATCTCTACCTGGTTTACAGACTCTTCACTAGCCACATGTATATCTCTATACATCATGTTATCTCTTGACATCTATAACAAAACAAGTTATCTTGATTAGTACACAAAATTAAAATATTATAAACACATATCACATTTAATGCATTTTTAGGGTTAAATTCATCTTTTAAATTCTTCAACTCTTCTTAGGGTTATGGCCTAAGGTTTTATTTCCCCCCTTAAGTTTTATAACCTACAGCTCTGATACCAACCTGTGACGACCCCAAATTCGGGTATCTTCTAACCCTACAGATGGTGCTACACGGTGCTACCGTTCACACATACATTCAATTGAAATGCGTCAAAAGAGTGAATATGTCTTCTATACATTATAATATAATATTTCAGCTCCCAAGTTCTTTGTAACCATTACATATGTTCTTCGTCATAGTATCAAATACATATAAAATTTATACTATGCTATTACAAGACAACTGTAACGCCCCCATATATATACTCCCATGGTATCTGATATGGTGCTTACAACGAATCAATATAATGCATTTAAATCTATACACCCATGGTATCTGATTATAAGCTTATATTAAATTAAGGAACTAACAGATATAATTCTCATAGATCTAAGATTCACAGTATCCCATAACAGATGGCAATTCTCAAGAGAACTGTTACTATGTTTGGATACCCTCACTTGGATATATGAACTGTATCTATGAATAGAATCTATCTATCCAAAATCCAGAATATCAGTAATAACATGAACAGTCCATATTACTAATATCCTCACCTAGATGTATAGTCTATGCCATGTGAATTTATATTATCGTATCGAGAGTAACTATTTATCCGAAATCCAGAATATCAGTAATAACATGAACTGTCCATATTACTAATATCCTCACTCAGATGAATAGTTTTCAAGGATCTCAACTAGATTCAAAGAATTCTAAATTTACATCTATATATGTAAGAAAACACGGTTACAAAAAATAAAAGATGTTATATATATATATATATATATATATATATATATATATATATATATCATATTATTAAGATTCGATTACATGATTCTCATAATGAGTTTCTTATTACAAAGTACTCAACTAGACATGAATATAACATAATCTAAGCAGGAACGCTTTCCTTTATCTACTCCAGATGTTCCAGGATTACTATCTAAAATTGCAAAGGGAATAATTTGCAATGGTGAGCTATGACATTCTCAGCAAGTTTTGTATTTATAACAATATATGATTTGAAGAAATATAACAATTCAAATTTCGACTGATAGTTGTTACAATTTCAATATGGATTTTTATTTTTGTCAGTCACACAGACTTAGAAATTTTGTTTAGATATGAGATAGGGGATCAGCCTATTCAACATCTTAGGAGTATGCATCTCATCCTACCAGTGCTCGAATGCACCCAAATTCGTGTCAATATATTATCGACCGAATGATCCCTTACGGGATACCCAACTTCAGAATAGGATGTCTTACCAAATAATTTGGTTTGACACAACAATTTATGCTTAACAATTAATATGAATAAATAATTCATTTCTTAGTTATGCTGAAGCTATAGCAATAACCTTACAATAAAGGGTAATTCAAATGTAGGTGTAATATATTATATCAATAGCATATCAAGATAAAAATCTTGTTCAACAATAAACAGGGTTTAAGAAATTTGCATAAGTAAGTTAAAGTTTAAGAAGAACTTGCCTGAGCGTAGATCAGTCAAGTTATGCTACTCAATTCGTTTAATAAATACCTACGATGTTCATATATAAATCTAACACGGTAGTATTGATAACAATACTCAAATATATCATTTATATAATATCGAGTTAGATTCGATAAGGTTTCGGTGTTAAATGTCTTTACTGAATACTAAATAAGTTGATATGTGAACAAAATTTTATTTATAAAATTTATTATACTTTTAGATAATTTATATATCTATTATAATAATTTTAAGAAGTTTTAAAATATTTATTTATCCTTTAAATGATTTTTAAATCATTTATTTCTATTTTTAAGTTATTAATATTTACTTAAAATTTTACAAAAACATTGTTTATTATTTTTAAATAATTTATAATAATTTATTATGATTTTTATATCATTCATATTATTTTTCAATAATTATTTAGTATTTATAAATAATTGTTCTATTTACTTTCTTATTAAGTTAATTATTAATAATATCCAAATAAAATAAAATATTTATTAAATTTATGTAAAAATATCAAAAATTAATTATATTTATTTAATATAATTTTTAAAGCAGTTTTTGTATTTATTTATATTTATTTATTAATTATTTCTAATTTAATTTTTTGAAAAATCAATTTCTGTCTGTTGCTAAAGCCCTTCAGTGACAGAAAGTGTCGTTGTAGGTGTCCTTGAGTTTCTGGGCAACAGTTTGGTCATGGTCGAGTGACCAGTTTGACCATGAATTATTTAGCTACTTCTTATGATTTTAGGTTCGATCAAGTATTGATTGTAAGACCCCAACTTATTAATAAATGAAATTAAATTTCCTCTATTTATTATTTTGAAATAGAAAGGGTTGATTTGATTAATGTGGTTAGTTATGGGTAAAATGCGTAAATATTTCAAATAAGCAAGTGGTTATAAAATATTCAATTTTAGTCGGTGAATATTCGTTTGGTCGTGGAATATTCTTGCTGTCGGGGAATATTCGTACGACGGCGCAGCCTTGTGTGGGCCCCATAACGAAAAGCGATTGGATGAAGAAAACGACAAGTATAAGTTGTTTATAATTAACGACATAGTTGTTACCGTTAATACTGTTGGAATACCTGGTGATTAAAATACAGTAGCACACGGTATTGCACCAATTATTGATTCTTACGTAAGAAGGCACTACTCAATAATTGTTACAGTAGTTATTGTTCAATATTTTATTTTATTGATTCAATAATTGCTGCGTTGATATTTTATATTATTATTGTTTCAATAATTGTTGCTGCACAGTATTTTCCATTATCAGATCAATAATTCATATTATTTAAATAATATTATTAGATAGCATTATTGGCAATGTCTAGAAAGTTCTGTCTAAGGAGAGGTTTGGTCATCTAATTGCGCGCTAGTAAGAAGAAATCCTTATTGGAAAGCCCCCTCTTTCCTGGGAACGGCCTGGTTGTCATAAATGTGATTCTGTAATATTATTTGTGAATAATTAATTATTGATTCATATGATAAGAAAATATTTATTTTATGTGGATATAAATGAGGGATATATTTTTGTGGTTAAAAATGAAGGAGTTAATGTTGAGGTGTTTTATCTGTATTTTTGTCGGAACGGAGGTATTGAAAATCAAATTAAGGTTTTTGAGATATTTTGTGAGGGTTATAATTTTTAATCCGACCGTTGGATCGTGGTAATATTTGGATATATTATACATATATAAGTTGAGTATATGTCCACAAATTTTGAACCGTTAAAAATGAACGTATGATTTGTTATGAATTTTACGACATGACAGGTTCAGAAATTGTTGAATTTTCAGAGTTAATCATTTTAGTGGAAAATTCTAGAATTGGTGGGCCCCACTCTTGGTTGGTGAAGAAATATATGTGCTGCGATTTTTATTCAAATGTGGTGGGTGAGAATAGTAGCAGGTAAAGCCATCAGGTTGGAGGTTAAGTCTGCTTCGACGTGCTAACATTTTCCTATGAATAGAGGGCTAAGTTAGAATTGAAAATCACACCAGAATTCATAAGTTTTCTCTCTTTCTCTCTCTAGATTATTGAGTGTATTTTGTGAGTATTTAGATACTTTAAGAGTTGCTATTCAGCACAAGTTTCATTCAGCCTCATATCCGATATTCAGTCAGAAGTACGGTTATTTTGAGGTAAGGGATGTTATATTCTTCTTAAAATGATATTTTCTTCAATATCATTATACCGAAATGTTGGTATGAACTTTTTATCAAATTTAGAACTTTTTGTGTCGGGGTTACTATTCATGTATACGTTACTAGTCACATATACGGCACTATTCACCGAAAAATAAAATTTTCCCTTTTTGTCCAAGATGTCTATTATGGTTACTATCTTTGATTGTATCCATGATTTGATCTTTATTTTTAAATTCTGCTTCACAATTGATTATTATGAAGTATTATTGATCTTGGATAAACTGTTATACGAATCCCTACTATTTGTCCTTCTGTCTCACTGGATTCGTTTTCTTTAAGATATTTTTCATCATCCTCAGTCCTAAATGATGATATTACTGAATATCTTTGGCCTGTAGTGCAAAGATGTGTGATTACCTGATGAATATTTTTGGCCTGTAGTGCAAAGATGAACAGGTGTTGAGATGAACATGACTGACTGGTAATACAAATGAATATCTTTGGTTTGTAGTGCAAAGATGAATATTTGGTTAAAGATAATTATTAATTGATGTTACAAGGATAAAATATTGATGATGGACTTTTAAATCGTAGAAGATAGTAGAATTCATTCTCTACTTGACTCTTCTAATGGTTTGCTGTTTTCGCTGCAGTTGTTGATCTAAAACTTGTTGTCGATTATATTCTATCAGATTTTTCCCTGTTGAATACTAATGATAATTTGTTGTATATTATCTTAGTCATAATATTCTTTACTGGGCTAGTTGAGCTCACCCTTTTCCTTTTTGTTCCATTTTTCTTCTAAGGAGGTGAGAACATAGCATGATCTAGTCGGGGTATGGAGTGATGGTTCTAAAATGATGTTTTAGCAGTCCTCACTATTTCTGTAGAATAGTGTTTGAATAATTGTAATGAGGACTTATTTGAGTGTGGATATTGTCTCGAAGACAATATTTGTATTTAAACTCACACTATGTGTTGCCGTATTTTGTACGACAATTGTATTATTGAAGTTGTAGTTTGTTTTTGTACCATGTATTTGACGACTCAGAATGGGTGTTGTATACCTATTTTGGGGGCGTCGCATTGATGTTATAGTATTCTTACAGTAGTACAACATTAATCAAATTTTAGGCTTTAACCTACATATAACAAGAAGTTATAGAGGCTCAAAGTCATTGTCAGAGCTGTTCTTGAGTTTCTGGGCAACCAAGACATATTCGATGTCTTGGGATGCACGGAGGAACAGAAGGTTCCATTCTCCACCTTTATGTTCCGCGGTGAGGCAGACTACTGGTGGGAGTCTGTGAAGCGTACCCAGCCTGACGCACTCAACATGTCCTGGGAAATATTTCAGAAACTGTTCAATGACAAGTACTTTCCTGAAAGTATTCGTCATATGAAGGAGGTGGAGTTTATCAGACTGGAACAAAACAACATGACGGTGTCCCAGTACGAGGCGAAGTTTGCAGAGTTATCCAGGTTTGTACCTCATTTGGTCAAAAATGAGAAACGAATGGCAAGGATGTTTCTGAGAGGTCTAAAACCCGAGATTCGGCAATATCTTATCTCTCATAATTTTTTTTTATATTCAGATGTTGTAAACAGGGCTCAATTATTAGAGCGAGATAATGAGTATGTGCAACCAAGGGACCACAACCAGGGTCATACCGGTGGCGGCAGTCATCGAAGCAATGAAAACCAGCAGGGAGTAAAACATTCGGACAAAAGCGGTAACCACTCTGGTGGTAATCGTGGACGTGATAATAGAAGGAGCGAGTCGGGAGGAGATTTCAAGAAGAGAAGGTACAACAATGATAATGTGAAGACGTCAGCACAAACATCAACTGCTTTTAGGGGAGGAGAACGAGCACCGGTCGTTTGTTACAAATGCGGGAAGGAGGGACACATCAGCCCAAACTGCCCACAACAGTTCAAGGTATGTTATAACTGTGGAAAGGAAGGTCATATAGCTAAAGATTATCTTGTTGCAAAACCAAGTTCAACGGAGATAGTGACTCTGAAGCCTGTTCCAGACAAGTCAAAATCGGTGGTTCCTGGAAGGGCGTTTGTCGTGACTGCCCAAAACGCGAGGAACCCAAACGAGGTGATCACGGGTAAGCTAATCATAAACTCTTGCAAAGTTTATACCTTATTAGATACCGGTTCTACCCATTCTTTTATCTCTCCTACTTGTGCTCAACGTTTAAACTTGACTCCAGAGAAATTAGACTTTGACCTATCTGTGGAGACTCCGTTAGGAGAAACTTTCATTACATCTACGGTTTATAAATCTTGCTTAATCCAAGTTGGCACAATCACATTACCTGTTGACCTTATCTCTTTAAAGATGCTTGCTTTTGATGTGATTTTAGGAATTGATTGGTTAACTACTCATCATGTCAAAATTGATTGTTTTCGTAAGGTTGTTAGTTTTCATATTCCTAACCAACCTATTATGCGAATTCAAGCAACCAAACCACTAAAATTAATCGTTGTCATATCAAGCCATAAAGCCATTCGTTTATTAAAAAACGGATGTCAAGCTTTCATAGCCCATGTTATGGACTTGAACAAAAACACGTCAGATTTGAATAATATTTCTGTTGTTAGTGAATTTCCTGACGTATTTCCTGAAGAACTTCCCGGTCTACCCCCAAAACGTGAAGTTGAATTATTTATTGACCTTAAACCTGGTACAAAGCCCATTTCTAAAACCCCATATCGAATGGCTCCTATTGAACTTCAGGAGTTAAAGGTTCAACTACAGGAGTTGTTGGGCATCGGTTTTATTTGTCCTAGTACATCTCCTTGGGGTGCTCCTGTGTTATTCATAAAGAAGAAAGACGGGAGTATGCGACTTTGTATCGACTACTGAGAATTGAATCATGTCACTATCAAGAATAGGTATCCGCTACCTCGCATTGATGACCTGTTTGACCAGTTGCAAGGAGCACAATTCTTTTCAAAGATCGATCTTCGTTCTGGATATCATCAGCTGAAGATTAAAACTGAGGATATTCCAAAGACTGCATTCAGAACTCGGTACGGGCATTATGAATTCTTAGTCATGTCTTTTGGATTGACTAATGCTCCTGCTGACTTCATGGATATGATGAACCGTGTATTCAAAGAATATTTAGATCAGTTCGTTGTTATCTTTATTGATGACATCCTCATCTATTCCAAAAGCCGTGAAGATCATGAGCGCCATTTGAAGCTGATACTACAAAGGCTTCGTAAAAATAAGCTATATGCCAAATTGAAGAAATGAGAGTTCTGGCTTGAGAAAGTAGCATTCCTTGGGCACGTGGTGTCAAAACATGGAGTATCTGTCGACCCGGCGAAGATTGAAGCCATACAAAGTTGGGAGCAACCGAAGTCGGTGACCAAAGTACGTAGCTTTCTGGGCTTAGCTGGGTATTACCGGAGATTCGTGGAAGGATTTTCTAGAATCACTACTCTGTTAACTCAGCTGACTCGGAAGGATACAAAATTCGGTTGGAGCGAGGATTGTGAGAAGAGTTTTCAAGAACTCAAGAGGAGACTCATTTTGGCACCTGTTCTGACAATACCATCTGGTTCAGATGGATTTGTTATCTACAACGATGCTTCAGGTAAAGGGTTAGGATGTGTTCTCACGCAACATGGGAAAGTCATAGCCTATGCCTCGCGACAACTCAAAGAATATGAGGAATTATCCTACTCATGATTTGGAGTTGGCAGCAGTCGTTTTCGTGTTGAAGATTTGGAGACACTACCTGTATGGGGAGAAAGTGGAGATCTATACGGATCATAAAAGCCTCAAATATTTCTTCACCCAAAAGGAACTCAACATGCGGCAACGACGTTGGCTTGAGCTGTTGAAAGATTACGATCATACCATCCAATATCATCCTGGAAAAGCGAACGCAGTAGCTGACACATTGAGTAGAAGATCATATGCGGGTACGAGTGCAATGTTGTTAACACAAAGGCCCATTTTGTATGATTTGCAAAGGATGGAGATAGAGATGAAGGCTCCAAGTACCCACATGATGATATGAAATATACGAGTAGAACCGACTTTAATCGATAAAGTTAAAGTTGCTCAAGCTACAGACATGGAGCTGATGCGTATGAAGAAGAAAGTGCAAGAAGGTGCTATTTCAAAAGCAAGAATCGATGAAGAAGGAATACTTCGAGTCAACTCCAGACTTTGTGTTCCTAACGATTTTGACTTGAAGCATAGAATCATGATGGAGGCACACAACACACCATTTGCAATCCATCCTGGGAGTACCAAAATGTATCATGATCTTCGACATACATTTTGGTGGAGCAATATGAAAAGAGATTGTGAGATTGCATGGCATGCCAGTATCCATAGTTTCGGATCATGACCCAAGATTCACTTCACGATTTTGGGTTAGCTTGCAGAAAGCTATGAGTACGGATTTACGATTTAGTTCAGCATACCATCCTCAAACGGACGGGCAATCAGAGAGGACTATTCAAACCCTTGAAGATCTATTAAGACTCTGTGTTCTAGATTTTAAAGGAAGTTGGGATAAGCACTTGCCACTGATGGAATTCTCCTACAACAATAGTTATCAGGCAAGTATAGGTATGGCTCCATTTGAAGCCTTGTATGGACGAAAGTGTCATTCTCCAGTATGCTGGGACGAGGTGGGTGAAGCAATGTTGTTGGGACCAGAATTGGTACGGATAACTATAGAGAATATCCAAACGATTCAACAACGTATACAAACGCCACAGGATCCACAAAAGAGTTATGCAGATCTTCATCGGAAGGATGTAGAATTTAGTATTGGGGATCATGTATTGTTACGTGTTGCACCATGGAAAGGAGTTACAAGATTTGGGAAGAGAGGAAAACTCAATCCACGATTTGTTGGTCCATTTGAAATTCTTGACCGAATAGGAAATGTGGCATATCGACTCGCATTACCTCCAAGCATGTCTCGTGTTCATAATATTTTTCACATATCTGTGCTTCATAAATATGTGAAAGACCCGAACCACATAATTGAGTTAGAACCAGACGAAATAGCCAAAGATTTAACGTACGAGGAGGTACCTGTTAAGATCTTGGATAGGAAAGAGCATGTTCTATGCACGAAGGTTATACCACAAGTTAAGGTTTTGTGGAGAAACCATGCTATTGAAGAAATTACCTGGGAGTTGGAATCAGAAATGAAAGCGAGGTATCCTCACCTTTTCGAAACACCAGGTACGTACGTCAATTTCGAGGACAAAATTTCATAAGGAGGGGAGGTTGTAAGACCCCAACTTATTAATAAATGAAATTGAATTTCCTCTATTTATTATTTTGAAATAGAGAGGGTTGATTTGATTAATGTGATTAGTTATGGGTAAAATGCGCAAATATTTCAAATAAGTAAGTGGTTATAAAATATTCATTTTTGGTCGGTGAATATTCGTTTGGTCGTGAAATATTCTTGTTGTCGGGGAATATTCGTACGACGGCGCAGCCTTGTGTGGGCCCTATAACGGAAAGCGATTGGATGAAGAAAACGACAAGTATACGTTGTTTATAATTAACGGCATAGTTGTTATCGTTAATACTGTTGGAATACCTGGTGGTTAAAATACAGTAGCACACAGTATTTCACTGATTATTGATTCTTACGTAAGAAGGTACTACTCAATAATTGTTACAGTAGTTATTGTTCAATATTTTATTTTATTGATTCAATAATTGCTGTGTTGATATTTTATATTATTGTTGTTTCAATAATTGTTGCTGCACAGTATTTTCCATTATCAGATCAATAATTCATATTATTTAAATAATATTATTAGATAACATTATTGGTAATGTCTAGAAAGTTCTGTCTAAGGAGAGGTTTGGTCATCTAATTGCGCGCTAGTAAGGAGAAATCCTTATTGGAAAGCCCCATCTTTCCTGGGAACGGCCTGATTGTCATAAATGTGATTCTGTAATATTATTTGTGAATAATTAATTATTAATTCATATGATAAAGAAATATTTATTTTATGTGGATATAAATGAGGGATATATTTTTGTGGTTAAAAATGAAGGAGTTAATGTTGAGGTGTTTTATCTGTATTTTTGTCGGAACAGAGGTATTGACAATCAAATTAGGGTTTTTGAGATATTTGCGAGGGTTATAATTTTTAATCCGACCGTTGGATCGTGGTAATATTTGGATATTTTATACATATATAAGTTGAGTAAATGTCCACAAATTTTGAACCGTTAAAAATGAACGTATGATTTGTTATGAATTTTACGAGATGACTGGTTCAGAAATTGTTAAATTTTCGGAGTTAATCATTTTGATGGAAAATTCTAGAATTGGTGGGCCACACTCTTGGTTGGTGAAGAAATATATGTGCTGCGATTTTTATTCAAATGTGGTGGGTGGGAATAGTAGCAGGTAAAGCCATCAGGTTGGAGGTTAAGTCTGCTTCGACGTGCTAACATTTTCCTATAAATAGAGGGCTAAGTTAGAATTGAAAATCACACCAGAATTCATAAGTTTTCTCTCTTTCTCTCTCTAGATTATTGAGTGTATTTTGTGAGTATTTAGATACTTTGAGAGTTGCTATTCAGCACAAGTTTCATTCAGCCTCATATCCGATATTCAGTCAGAAGTACGGTTATTTTGAGGTAAGGGATGTTATATTCTTCTTAAAATGATATTTTCTTCAATACCATTATACCGAAATGTTGATATGGATTTTTTTTATCAAATTTGAAACTTTTTGTGTCGGGGTTACTATTCACGTATACGTTACTATTCACATATACGGCATTATTCACGTATACGGCACTATTCACGAATACGGCACTATTCACCGAAAAATAAAATTTTCCCTTTTTGTCCAAGATGTCTATTATGGTTACTATCTTTGATTGTATCCATGTTTTGATCTTTATTTTTAAATTCTGCTTCACAATTGATTATTATGAAGTATTATTGATCTTGGATAAACTGTTATACGAATCCCTACTATTTATCCTTTTGTCTCACTGGATTCATTTTCTTTAAGATATTTTTCATCATCCTCAGTCCTAAATGATGATATTACTGAATATCTTTAGCCTGTAGTGCAAAGATGTATGATTACCTGATGAATATCTTTGGCCTGTAGAGCAAAGATGAACAGGTGTTGAGATGAACATGACTGACTGGTGATACAAATGAATATCTTTGGCATGTAGTGCAAAGATGAATATTTGGTTAAAGATAATTATTAATTGATGTTACAGGGATAAAATATTGATGATGGACTTTTAAATCTCAGAAGATAGTAGAATTCATTCTATACTTGACTCTTCTAATGGTTTGCTGTTTCCGCTGCAGTTGTTGATCTAAAACTTGTTGTCGATTATATTCTATCAGATTTTTCCATGTTGAATACTAATGATAATTTGTTGTATATTATCTTAGTCATAGTATTCATTACTAGGCTAGTTGAGCTCACCCTTTTCCTTTTTGTTCCATTTTTCTTCTCAGGAGGTGAGAACATAGTAGGATCTAGTCGGGGTATGGAGTGATGGTTCTAAAAAGATGTTTTAGCAGTCCTCACTATTTCTGTAAAATAGTGTTTAAATAATTGTAATGAGGACTTATTTGAGCGTGGATATTGTCTAGAAGACAATATTTGTATTTAAACTCACACTATGTGTTGTCGTATTTTGCACGACAATTGTATTATTGAAGTTGTAGTTTGTTTTTGTACCATGTATTTGGTGACTCAGAATGGGTGTTGTATACCTATTTTGGGGGCGTCACATTGATGTTATAGTATTCTTACAGTAGTACAACATTAATCAAATTTTAGGCTTTAACCTACATATAACAAGAAGTTATAGAGGCTCAAAGTCATTGTCAGAGTTGTTATTGAGTTTCTGGGCAACCAAGAATAGTGGTCAAAGTCGGTCAACGATTTTATGGCTTTAATATCTTTGATTCTGTGTATTAGATATGTGTTGTGTTTGTTGTAGCATGTAGTATATATGTCAGGGTACATATATATAACACTAACTTAATCAAATCATGAATCTAAGGCCTCTAATTAGGTTGGTCAAAGTACAGCCAAACGTTGTTCTTCGTGTTCTTCAGTTTTCTAGGTAACCCAGAAAACTCGGTCAAGCTTGGTAACTGACTTTTGACCAATAATTCCAGTAATCCTATAAGTTGTTTAAGCAAATTAAGATCATAGATATGTAGTACATATATCATGGTGTTAATCTAAAACAAAAAGTTACAAAAATAACAAACAGAACGCGATCAAAAGGTTGGTCAAGGTAGCCGGTTCCAACTGTTCTTGAGTTTTCTGGATAACCCAAAAAACTACAATCCGTGAACGGTTAACGGACTTTGACCACTTATAACTTGCAATCTATGGTTCTAATGAACCTGTTTTCTTTTCCAGATTAAAGACCTACTAACAGGCTACAAGTAACATACAACTAACAGACCTAAACATAAACACATATGAATCTACAAGCCCTGACATTCGGCTGTCAGACTAGATTTTTCAAAATCTCCAGATTTCTGAAAACACTTAATTAAGGCATCTAGATGTTATGAAAATGTGTTCTACCAATCTAACATACTTTCTAACATACTCATACATATTTCTAAACATCTAAACAACAAAATTAACAAAGGATCAAAGAGCTAATTATGAATTAGGGTTTGCACCTTTTCTTGATTGATTTTGATTTTTGGCTACTGAATTTGATGCTGCTATCACCCATGCTTGATTTGGTAAGTATATAAGTGTATCTTAGCTTAGAGAATTCGTAGGTTTGGCCAAAGGATGTGTTGCTATTTATAGACTTAAGCAACTTAAGTTTTTTGGTCTTTTTCACCTACTTGCCTCTATAAATATCTGATGCTAAGTTACTTGTCCTGCTTAGGGTTTGCTATCAGCTCATGTACAGCCTTGAGACTTAATTTGGTGACTCCTAACCTACTTGTGAGCTAGTTAGGTTAGTTTAGTAGCTTAATTATGCCCTAATCTTCACTAATCTTGATTAGGATTTTGTTTTTAATGATTAGGATTGTTAAATGATGTTTATTAGTACCTAATTGAAGTTTACTAACCATTATTAGGTGTTAAGATAATCTAATTAGGGTTAAATTAGCTATTTAGGGTTAGGTTTCCAAATTAGGGTTAGGATTTTGCTGATTAGGGTTAGAGTTTGTTAATCTAGGGTTATTAACCTAGATTTATCACTAATCCTAACAAGCACGACAAAGAATTTTGTCAGTGTTAGCATGACAAAGCAACTTGTCCCAATAAATATACCGAAAAGTCTGTTTTCGAAAGAAAATTTTAAGCACGAGGTGTCAAGCACAACGTTTTTCGGACAAAATTTTATTTGATCAAATTTGTTAAACAGAGTATATATTAACACATAACACATTCAGAATGGGGAAATTTTATTGATATAATTGAATTTTACATAACCGAATCTTATTAGGATTTTGGGTTTTTTACATTCACCCCACTAATAAGAATTTCGTCCTCGGAATTAAAGTAAAAGTTAAGTAAATAATTGAGGATAATTCTCTCATATTTTATCTTCGAGCTCCCATATAGCCTCTTCAACGTTCTGATTCCTCCAAATCACTTTGACTGATGCTATCACTTTATTTCTCAGGACTTGCTCTTTACGGTCGACAATCTGCACAGGTTCTTCTACATAAGAAAGATCTTCTTCGATTTGGATTGGCTCATAATTTATAACATGTTTATAATCAGGTTTGTATGGTCATAATACGGACACATGAAACATATTATGGATATGATTCAACTCAGAAGGTAATGCTATTTCATAAGCAACTTCACCAATCCTTCTCAAACTTTCAAAAGGTCCAATGAATCTCGGACTTAGTTTTCTTTTCTTGCCAAAACGTATTTTGCCCTTCCAAGGAGATACCTTCAAGAATACGTGGCTTCCTACGTTAAAGTTTCGTTGTTGATGATGTGGATCCGCGTATTTCCTTTGTCGATCTTGAGATGCTTGTAATCGTTCACGTATAATTCTGATGGTTTCAGTTGTTTGTTGAATTATTTCAGGTCCTAACATTTGTCTTTTCCCGACTTCATCCCAACACAAAGGTGTTCTACACTTTCTCCCATATAAGGCTTTATAGGGTGGCATACCTATGCTAGCATGATAACTATTGTTATAGGCAAATTTTACTAACGGTAACTGATCTTCCCAACTTCCTTTAAAGTCTATGATACATGTTCTCAACATATCTTCTAATGTTTGTATGGTTCTCTCACTCTGTCCATCAGTCTAAGGATGATAAGCTGTACTCAATCTTAATTGTGTTCCTAAATGTTTCTGAAGGTTTTTTCCAAAAATTTGAAGTAGAATGTGGATCTTGATCTGATACTATGGAAACAGGCACTCCATGCCTAGAAATGATTTCAATAATGTACAATTCGGCAAGGTGATCCAAGTTATGAGTAATTTTAATAGGTAAAAAGTGAGCTAATTTAGTTAAACGGACAACTATTACCCAAATGGCATTATGGCCCTTTTGTGTAGCTGGAAGGCCAACAACAAAGTCCATGGTTATATATTCCCACTTCCAGTCAGGAATCGGTAAGGGTTGAAGTAAACCACTCGGTTTTTGATGCTCAACCTTAACCCTTTAACACGTGAGACATTTGCTTACCCATTCAGCTATTTCTCTTTTCATATTTGACTACCAAAAGTGTCGACTTAAATCCTTGTACATTTTAGTACTGCCAGGATGTATAGCAAATTTAGAATTATGAGCTTCGCTTAAGATTTCGTCTTTTAAAGCTTGGTTTAACAGAACCCAAATTTTATCTTCATATCTTATTATTCCATCCTTATCTATTCTGAATTTGTTATACTTGTCCTGAGTTAGATTAGACTTATACTTCAGACATTCTTCATCCTTCTCCTGCATCTCTTTGATTCTATCAAGTAGAGATGAAACTCCTTCTAAAATGTTTTGGTTAGAGGTAGTTGTACATTCCACCTCAATTTCTAAATTTTCAAAATCTTTTATTAACCTATCATTGGTGGTTAGTACATTCAATTTTTCCTGATTCTTTCTACTTAACGCATCAGCTACGACATTGGCTTTACCGAGATGATATAAGATTTCACAGTCAAAATCCTTTATCAGTTCTAACCATCTTCTTTTCCTTAGATTTAGTTCCTTTTGTGTAAAAATATATTTCAGACTTTTATGATCTATATATATCTCGCACTTCTCTCTATATAAGTAATGTCTCCAAATTTTTAGAGCAAAAACTACCGCGGCTAACTCTAGGTCATGAGTAGGATACCTCTTCTCATAATATTTGAGTTGTCGTGATGCATAAGCAATCACTTTCCCAACTTACATCAACACACACCCTAAACCTCTGTGTGATGCATCACTAAAAACTACAAGGCCTCCTGTCTCATCTGGTAAGGACAACACTGGAGCCATGCTCAGTCACTTCTTCAACTCTTGGAAGCTCTCTTCACATTTATCTGTCCAGACGTATTTTGTCGTCTTTCGAGTTAAATTGGTTAATGGGGTTGCTATTTTTGAAAAATCTTTTATAAACCGTCGATAATAACCCGTTAATCCGAGAAAACTTCGTACTTCTATTGGAGTTGTTGGTTGTTCCCAATTCACAACCGTTTCGATCTTAGTTGGATCTACAGATATCCCATTCTTGTCAATTACATGACCTAAAAATTGAACACTTTTTAACCAAAATTCACACTTGGAAAACTTTGCATAAAGTTGTTCCTTTCGTAATATCTCCAAAACGACTCTCAAATGTTCAGTATGCTCTTCCCGTGTTTTTGAGTATACCAGAATATCGTCAATAAACACTACAACAAATTTGTCTAAGCATGGTTTAAACACTCGATTCATTAAATCCATAAATGTTGTCGGTGCATTTGTCAATCCAAAAGACATTACAAGAAACTCATAATGTCCATTGTGTGTCCTAAACGCTGGTTTCGGCACATCCTCCTTTCTTACCTTCAATTGATGATAACCTGTTCTAAGGTCAATCTTTGAAAAATATTCGGCCCCCATTAATTGGTCAAACAAATCATCAATCCTTGGTAAAGGATATTTATTCTTAATAGTTAATTTAGTTAGCTCTCTATAGTCTATACATAGTCTCATAGTTCCATCCTTCTTCTTTATAAACAATATTGGTGCTCCCCAGGGTGAAACACTAGGTTGTATGTACTTTTTATCTAAGAGTTCCTGTAATTGTATAAGTAACTCTTTCAGTTCTATAGGTGTCATTCTGTACGGTGCCTTAGAAACTGGTGTCGTTCCCGGTGCAAGATCAATAACGAACTCAATTTCCCTATCTGGAGGTAAACCTGGTAAGTCATCCGAAAATACATCGGGAAAATTCTTAACTATTGGTATTTGATCTAGTTTTACTCCTTCCTATCGAGTATCAACTATATAGGCTAAATACCCTAAATAAGCCTTTCTCAGTAATCTTTTTGCCTGAATTGTAGTCAAACATCGAGATTGCTTAGGTGAACAACTACCGTTGAACACTACCTTTGACTTTGATGCAGTCAAAAGGTTTATACGATTTTGATGGCAATCAATCATCTCGTTACGATTAACTAATCAATCCATTCCTAAAATTACATCAAATTCTCTCAACTGAATTGGTATAAGATCTAACGTAAAATTATGTCCTTTTATTACCACACTACAGTTTTTGTATATGGTTTCAACCGGAATCCTATCTTTGTTAGCAATTTCTACACAAAATGGTTTTCTTAACTTTTCACAAGGTATATTCAAGTTTTTAGAAAAACTTTTAGACACAAAAGAACAAGTAGCTCCAGAATCAAATAACACATATGCATTTAAAGTGTTGATAGGGATGATACCTATCACCACGTCCTGTGAAGCAACATCATCCCTCACCGACATATTAAATGTTCTCGCGGTAGGTCGATTATGAACCCCAACTGCAGCTACTATTGACTGATTATTCTCTGGTACTCTATTCCCCTTTTCTCCTTGGTTCTTAGGTTTGGGACAATTCTTTGAAAAATGGTCCAACGAACCACAAATAAAACATTTATTTTTATTTGGGAGAGGACACTGTGGAGAAAGATGTCCTGATTGTCCACATTTTTAACATTTGCTATGAAAGCATAGTACTTTATGTTTCTTCCCACAAGTAGGACAAGGTTTAATGATATTATTACTAAAGTTATTATTAGTATTACCTATCTTTTTCCCCGAGTTGTTGGAAAAAATATTTTCCCATTTTCGTTTGTTATTAAACCCACCTGAACTGGGTTCTGTCCTAAGTTTCCCTTTCTCATTTTGACTCTTCTTTTCCTGGTGGAATTTAGCGAGACTTTCATTTTCACGTTCGGCTATAGTAGCTTTCTCAAGTATTTTCGAGAAAGTCTTTATTTGGAGTACTGACAACTTATTCCGAATCTGAGGTTTTAAACCCTCCTAAAACCTACGAGTCTTTCTAAGTTCAGTGGTTACCTGATGAGGAGCAAACCTGGACAGTTCATTGAACTTGGTTGTATACTTGGTTACAGTCAGGTCTCCTTATTTTAAATCCAAAAATTTTATTTCCATGCGATCTTTTTAGGGATTGGGAAAAATAGTTTTCAAAGAACAACTCTTTGAATCTATCCCAAGGAACAATTTCAGTTTCTACCCGACCCTTGGTTGATTCCTACCAATAATTAGCCTCACCTTTCAAGAAAAAGGTTGCAAAATTTGTCTTTTGATTATTATTGACATGGTTATTAGGAAAAATTTCTCTATTTCAGAAATCCAAATTTGTGCATCGACTGGTTCTGATGTACCTTTATATTCAGGTGGTCTAACTAATTTAAAATCTTTGAAAGATGCGTTTTGGTTTATAGGTCTATTCATAGCTCCTAGCATAAGGTCTACTAACTGCTGAGTAGAATTATCATCATTATTCATTTCTCTTTGGGTCTTCTGGTTGGTGGCATGATTCTATACAAACAACAACAAGAATTCATAAGAATTTGAATAACACAAACATATTGTTTATTTTATATATCACAACAGTCGTACACAATAACTTAATAGTTAAACATACTACTATCTTACAAAACACTGGTTACAATACAAACTTTGAATGCTTCTTTATTCATACTAATATAAAGCATTCAACTACCTATACTACTCTCTAGAATTCATTGATATCATCAAAGGAATCCTGAATCATGTGACAAACCATAGATCGATATATGATATAAGCAGTTTTCTTCTCCTCTACGGATATCGAGTTACACGGCGCTGCAAATCATTAAAAGTATCTTAACACCCAAAGATGTTTTAAGAAATCTTGACTGAATTTCCTTCCTACTCCTTTGTGCATGGTGCAGTTGTACATTTAGTCGGTGACTATGTCCCCTCTCGTGTTGTAGCATTCCCTCAGCTATATCAGCCCTAAACTTCATTTTATTATTCTCATATTCTGTTATCTTCATTAGTGATGCCATTGCTTCATCATGCTCATCAATTGTCATTAATTGTCCTGCTATTGGATCTTCCTCTTCCTCAGCATCTAGCAGTTGCTGATCATGAAGCAATTCTTCATCCTCTGCATCACTAGCTATAAATGACTCAATTTGTGGTGGATTGTTTGCTATCACCATTTCTTCAGCATTGGAGTTGGCCACCTATAAAAGAAACTCCTTTAATACTTGTATAGAAATTTACACAACATAATATTTTTAATGTTATATTTTATGTATATAATAAAATTTTTACGGACTCGAAGACTATATACTAAGATTTCTCTTCCTTATATCTATAGCCTTGAGGCTTTGATACCAAACTTGTAACGCCCCCATATCTATACTCCCATGGTATCTGATATGGTGCTTACAACGAATCAATATAATGCATTTAAATCTATACACCCATGATATTTGATTATAAGCTTATATTAAATTAAGGGACTATCAGATATAATTCCCATAGATCTAAGATTCACAATATCCCATAACAGATGGCAATTCTCAAGAGAACTGTTACTGTGTTTGGATACCCTTACTTGGATATATGAACTGTATCTGTGAATAGAATCTATCTATCCGAAATCCAGAATATCAGTAATAACATGAACAGTCCATATTACTAATATCCTCACCCAGATGTATAATCTATGCCATGTGAATTTATACTATCGTATCGTAGGTAGTAACTATTTATCTGAAATCCAGAATATCAGTAATAACATAAACAGACCATATTACTAATATCCTCACTTAGATGAATAGTTCCCAAGGATCTCAACTAGATTCAAAGAATTCTAAATTTACATCTATACATGTAAGAAAACACGGTTGTGGAAAATAAAAGATGTTATATATATATATATATATATATATATATATATATCATATTATTAAGATTCGATTACATGATTCTCATAACGAGTTTCTTATTACAAAGTATTCAACTAGACATGAATATAAACTAATCTAAGCAGGGACGCTTCCTTTTATCTACTCCAGATGTTCCAGGATTACCATCTAAAATTGCAAAGGGAATAATTTGCAATTGTGAGCTATGACATACTCAGCAAGTTATGTATTTATAACAATATATGATTTGAAGAAATACAACAATTCAAATTTTGACTGATAGTTGTTATCATTTCAATATAGATTTTTATTTTTGTCAGTCACACAGACTTAGAAATTTTGTTTAGATATGAGATAGGGGATCAGCCTATTCAACATCTTAGGAGTATGCATCTCATCCTACCAGTGCTCAAATGCACCCAAATTAGTGTCAATATATTATCGACCGAATGATCCCTTACGGGATACCTAACTTCAGAATAGAATGTCTTACCAAACAATTTGGTTTGACACAACAATTTAAGCTTAACAATTAATATGAATAAACAATTTATTTCTCAGTTATGCTGAAGCTATATCAATAACCTTACAATAAAGGGTAATTCAAATGTAGGTGTAATATATTATATCAATAGCATATCAAGATAAAAATCTTGTTCAACAATAAACAGGGTTTAAGAAATTTGCATAAGTAAGTTAAAGTTTAAGAAGAACTTTCCTGAGCGTAGATCAGTCAAGTTATGCTACTCAACTCGTTTAATAAATACGTACGATGTTCATATATATAAATCTAACACGTTAGTATTGATAACAATACTCAAATATATCATTTATCTAAGATCAGTTATATTCGATAAGGTTTCGGTGTTAAATGTCTTTACCGAATACTAAATAAGTTGATATATGAACTAAATTTTATTTATAAAATGTATTATATTTTTAGATAATTTATATATCCATTATAATAATTTTCAGAAGTTTTAAAATATTTTTAAAATATTTATTTATCCTTTAAATGATTTTTAAATCACTTATTCCTATTTTTAGGTAATTAATATTTACTTAAAATTTTACAAAAACATTGTTTATTATTTTTAAATAATTTATAATCATTTATTATGATTTTTATATCATTAATATTATTTTTCAATAATTATTTAGTATTTATAAATAATTATTCTAATTACTTTCTTATTAAGTTAATTATTAATAATATCGAAATAAAATAAAATATTTATTAAATTTATGTAAAAATATCAGAAATTAATTATATTTATTTAATATAATTTTTAAAACTATTTTTGTATTTATTTATTATTTATTTCTAATTTTTATAATTTAATTTTTAGAAAAATCAATTTTTGTCGGTCGCTAAAGCCCTTCAGTGACAGAAAGTGTCGCTGTAGGTGTTCTTGAGTTTCTGGGCAACAGTTTGGTCATGGTCGAGTGACCAATTTGACCATGAATTATTTAGCTACTGCTTATGATTTTAGGTTCGATCAAGTATTGATGTTATAGTATTCTTACAGTAGTACAACATGAATCAAATTTCAGGCTTTAACCTACATATAACAAGAAGTTATAGAGGCTCAAAGTCGATGTCAGATCTGTTCTTGAGTTTCTGGGCAACCTAGAATAGTGGTCCAGGCCGGTCAACGGTTTTGTGGCTTTAATATCTTTAATTTTGTGTATTAGATGTGTGTTGTGTTTGTTGTAGCATGTAGTATATATGTCAGGGTACATATATATAACACTAACTTGATCAAATCATGAATCTAAGGTCTCTAATTAGGTTGGTCAAAGTACAGCCAAACGATGTTCTTCGTGTTCTTCAGTTTTCTGGGTAACCCAGAAAACTCGGTCAAGCTTGGTCAACGACTTTTGACCAATAATTCCAGTACTCCTATAAGTTGTTTAAGCAAATTAAGATCATAGATATGTAATACATATATCAGGGTGTTAATCTAGAACAAAAAGTTCCAAAAACAACAAACAGAACGCGATCAAAAGGCTAGTCAAAGTAGCCGGTTCCAACTGTTCTTGAGTTTTCTGGGTAACCCAGAAAACTACAATCCGTGAATGGTCAACGCACTTTGACCACTTATAACTTGTAATATATGGTTCTAATGAACCTGTTTTCTTTTCCAGATTAAAGACCTACTAACAGGCTACAAGTAACATACAATTAACAGACCTAAACAGAAACACATATAAATCTACAAGCCTTGACATTCGGCTGTCAAACTAGATTTTTCAAAATTTCCAGATTTCCATAAGCACTTAATTAAGGCATCTAGATGTTATGAAAATGTGTTCTACCAATCTAACATACTTTCTAACATACTAATACATATTTCTAAACATCTAAACAACAAAATTAACAAAGGATCAAAGAGCTAATTATGAATTAGGGTTTGCACCTTTTCTTGATTGATTTTGATTTTTGGCTACTGAATTTGACGCTGCTATCACCCAGGCTTGATTTGGTAAGTATATAAGTGTATCTTGGCTTAGATAATTCGTAGGTTTGACCAGAGGATGTGTTTCTATTTATTGACTTAAGCAACTTAGATTTTTTTGGTCTTTTTCTCCTACTTGCCTCTCTAAATATCTGATGCTAAGTTACTTGTGCTTCTTAGGGTTTGTTATCAGCTCATGTGCAGCATTGGGACTTGGTTTGGTGACTCCTAACCTACTTGTGAGCTAGTTATGTTAGTTTAGTAGCTTAATTATGCCCTAATCTTCACTAATCTTGATTAGGGATTTATTTTTAATGATTAGGATTGTTAAATGATGTTTATTAGTACATAATTGAAGTTTACTAACCATGATTAGGTGTTAAGATAATCTAATTAGGGTTAAATTAGCTAATTAGGGTTAGGTTTCCAAATTAGGGTTAGGGTTTTGCTGATTAGGGTTAGAGTTTGTTAATATGGGGTTATTAACCTAGAGTTCTCACTAATCCTAACAAGCACGACAAAGCGTTTTGTTAGTGTAAGCACAACAAAACAACTTGTCCCAACAAATATACCGAAAAGTCCTTTTTCGAAAGAAAATTTTAAGCACGAGGTGTCAAGCACGACGTTTTTCGGACAAAATTTTTTTTGATCAAATTTGTTAAACAGAGTATATATTAACACATAACACATTCAGAACGGAGAATTTTTTTTGATATAATTAGATTTTACATAACCGAATCTTATTAGGGTTTTGGGTTTTTACAACAACTACTTGTCCGCTTTAGCCTTTCCTTTATCCTTACAGGATCCTTCGGTCCGTTCGTTCTTAGCTGCATTCATATGGTTTAAGCAAGGGTGAGCATAACTAGCTCAGCAAGTATAACAATTTCATTTGAGCAATATGTTTGAATTATATGAATATATATCTTCTATAACTGAATCAATAATTATGAAGTACTATAGATAATTCAAAACAGCACTTCTCTTTTCTTTAAAAATGTTTAACAATGAATAACATCTGATAAACTTTGAATTTGGTCCAAGACCTTGAGCATTTCATTCTTTCTTTAAAAAGGACAACCCGACACCAAGTTTGTAAGTCCGATATTTTTTACGAGCACGTCTAGGTGATCAACCTATAGTACTCTATGTTGTACAACACTACTTCATTAAACGTATCTATGTTTAAGTTTTGGCAACCTCACGTGCCAATCGATTGACGACAAAATATTTGTATATTCATACTCAGTCTTTCTTTGAAATCCATACCAAAACAGTTGGCGTAAGATAGCAACATTGATATTATTTTGATAGATTATCAGAAAATCCACAAATCACATTAAGTCTAGATGAAGGAATTGGCTTCGAATTCTTTGTACATCAATTCATGCGTAAGATACATGAATCATAAAGCTTGTCCAAAAGGAACATAGACAGGGGTTTAGAACACTTGCCTTCAGCGTCTTCTACAGTTAATTCACTTCTCTTTTGTGTCCTTATAGATTCTACAATACATGATTACATAGTATACCACATTAGGTCAAAATGATCATCACGTACTGACATTAACTTATCTTCTCCTTCTTCTCGGTCTAGTTATTCATAAAATTAACTAACATTCATTAGTTTAGTTAACGTTCATTACGGTTTATTGTATATTACTTTGTGTTTACATTCGAGTAACCTTTCGTTATCTTTTAATTGTTAAACTTAAGGTTTTAATCATCTTTAATAATGTTACTTTAAGTTAATTAAGGTAATAATTCACCTTCAATCAACTTCCCTTCCTTTACATTCATTAATATTCTTCACTGCCTCTTATCTAGTACTGGCACTGCGGCGCCAGCTTTCTAAGTATGTTCTATGCTGCGGCGCGATTTAGCAGTGTCTTGGATTTGGTTACGGCGTTGCGACGCCAAAACCTTCAGTATATGTCGCGCTGCGGTGCGACTTGGAAGTGTGTGTGGGATTCGAGGATGGCTCTGCGATGCCACCTCTATAAGCTTGGGTGGCGCTGCGGGCCGGCCTTGAGCCTTTGAATTTTTTTTAACTTTTCCAACTTCAATCCTTTCCGAGCTCGTAACTTTATCGTTATAACTCGGAATTGGCTCGTTCAAAATCCATTATCTCACATATCTTGTATACTACGATTTCATTAGGATAACTTACGTTTTCGAATCCGCTAACACTGAATTCACAATTTAATTTCCTTATTATGCATTTGTTAAACGTTTGTGAACGTTCATAGCTCGTTTCTTCGTTTTAAGTCTGAATTCGACCATCATTGAGTTCGCAACTCTTGAATGCAAAGTTCTACTATATGCCATCGAAAACTAAGATTTCTGAGTTAAACGGACAACTTTTGACTTTCATTCCGAGAATTTCACGATTTCGACGATTATCGTCTAATCTCGTAAATTTCACCATAACTTCGTTACTTGAGATTTTTACTTCGTTCAAAATGGATTCATTCCATCTTTCATACATCTATCATCCTAACCAAACATATTTCATCTAATCCTATACACGATGGTGTTAAACTAGTCCATCAACAACATATGATAATTTTCATGTGTTCTTCATTAGTTCATAATTCAATGATTATAATTCCACTTGTAACATGGTTTATTAATGTTTAAGTCCACTAATAGTCATCATTGTTACTCCTTATGATACATGCTCCACCAATATTCACTTCTTTATCAAACTACAATTAAAGAGATGAAGAATAAAGGTCTAAGGATTCATTACCTTTGATGTTCTAACTTGATTCTTCTTCTTCTTCTTCTTCTTCTTCTTCTTCTTCTTCTTCTTCTTGGATTAGTAAGACAACTCTCACTTTTCTCCCAATGATATTTGCTCTAAGTGTTGGTGAAAATTAACAAGCAACAAAAACAATCCAAACTCTCTATTTATAGACTTGGCAAAGTGAGGGCAAAATGGTCCATTGGTCCCACCTCCTTACTATTCCCACCTCCACAACCAAACTTCCAAAGGAAGCTATCCCACCTCCTTATTTGGCCAACCATGACTCACCATGGGGGGGCCCACTTAGGTTGCCCCATGGGTTTTTTCTCACCCGGTGACCCATCGGTTCGATCCCCGGCAACAACGCCAAAAACTTGTTGCCTCCTTTTTAGTCTTAACGAAAGGACTCTAACTCATGTAAGCATACATGGGTCAACATGTAGTACAGAGTAAGAACAGTATCAATCCACGGAGAAAGGTTTTAAAATTAAACTATCATACACCAACTGTATCACTATTTTTATATGCTCAAACAAATAATCCACAATTATGTTTAATCTATATTCAATTAATGAATAAAAACACAAGACTAATTTAATGAAATCAAATTTTGAAATAATGGGATTCTAACTTCATTTCATATTTCATCTAAATATTACCATTATGCACAATTATACATTTATCATGGACAATTAGCTAAGAACACAAAAATAGACATAATCATTTTTCAATGAATTATGACCTGTTTACATAACATCCAAATTGCGATAGAAATCATGATGTAATCAACAATAAAGCCAAAATCACTATATTCCTATGTGAAATTGTAACAATATTGAATTGAAGCACAAACTATTATGTTACTACACAGTGAAACAAATATATTTCTATCTGGTTCACGAAATATAAAGCTAAACATTTTAGCCTCATAAATGCATGCTATCATGATTACAACCATGCTCACATGTCATTTTTCAATTCCATATAAGCATATAAAATGAATGATAATCAAACATTCAAGCAATCCAATCAATCATAACAGAAATTCTAATGATAAACGAACAATCAAGCATTCAGGCAATTAATTATAGACTACATATCAAAATCTGTTAGAATCCCAAAATGGAATTTAGTTCATTTCTGAACTGAAAGCCATTATGGGGTTATAGAAACGCATGGAAAATAAATAATTCAATTCAAAGAGAAGATAGAATTGATCAAACCCTATTGCAGATTATGTTCCAAAGTGTTGTTTTAATCTCCAATAATTTCCAGCGAAATGAAATGAGCTATTATTCAATAACTAAATTCAAGAGAAGATGTAGAAAATCTTGAGTTTATGCTCAAATCCTCTCTAGAAAATCAGTTCCAAGTTACTAACCCTAATTTCCTTTCTTAAAAAACTAATAAAAAAAACCAATATAACCACGTCTGGTACCAACCAGAATAGTTTTCAGATAATACCACATTCAAATTTTAAATTCAAAAACATAAGTCAAATAACAGCTTCAGATAACGTGCGCAGCCGCGCGTGATCACAATACAAAATGGGCGCGGGCGCGCGACACCAGCGCGGGCGCACGAAATCTAGCTTGTTCAACTGCGCGGGCGCGCGATGTGTACTTTCAGCCTTTGCCTGCATGTAGCGCGGGCGCGCGAGGAATGCTTTGTCAAGCAGCGCGGCCGCGCTGCTTCTGTCTACTGCTATCTGCTGCTATTGCTTGTTGTTGTTCTGCTGTTTGTTGCTTGTTCCTCCATCACTGCTCAGTTCCTTATCTACACTCGTTTCATATGCCATGCCTTCGATAGTCTCATACCACCTACCAATGCCGAGCTATGCCATTTCCTGCATTTTCATACCATAGGAGTTCTAATTACAAGTAATGCAAAATAAACACAAAATGTAATTAAAAACATACTAAAATCTACTTGAGATAAGCATAATTCTCGTGAATTGATATTCAATAAGTAAGTATAAAACCTACTTATCAAATTCCTCCAATATTAAACTATTGATAGCCCTCAACCAATGCATACGACATTAAACACTAAAAATGCAACTACATGCTATGCAACTAGATTACAATGCAAATGAGTTCCACATTTTTCCAGCTAGAATAGAATTTCAGTCCAATATGCCTCAGCGAATTATCCAGATTCAAGAATAAAAATTCCAACTAAACTATAGACATAATATCATATACTCAAATAACCTATACATGCTATAAAGATGTTGTGCGTGTGTGTTGTGTTCACTAAAACTTGATTAAAGCAAAGAATACTCATGCTAAACTGCTCAAAACAGAAAATTGCAGTCTAAATCAATATTTCTGTATACTAATGCAACAAAGACTATTCTAACATGTCAATACAAACTAAGGTTCAACAATGGGTTTAAAATGCTTTATTTCTACTCACGAGGGCGATTTTCACTTTTTTTTCGCGGTGTTTATTGCTATTTTTTTATATCACATGGTTGTGCAATGCCTCTTTCCATTAGGCTAATAGTGGTACCCCTTAGCGAGCTTTCAACCAACGACTCCTAGGCTATAAAAGACCTTAGGGCGCTAGGTGTAAAGACAATCCCATCGGGCGTACTTGCTCAAGTGACAAAAGCCCCGAAACAAGACTAACCATGGTAGTTTTATTTTTTTATTTATATTTCTTTTTTTTTTATAATAAGTATACCCATGTGTTCCCAAAGCTTGATTATTAATGTTTTCATAATCTAAGTCCATTTTCCACAAAATTCTATTTTTAAACCACATTTTCTACCAAGCAATAAAACACATAACTCTTATGCCTACAAGCATTTGTGAACACGTCAGTGCAAACCGAAAGCATCTAAACAGCACCATAGATTAAATCATGTAAAATGTTATATCTAAGCTTATGTTATCCATTAAACTCAACAACCCTTCAAAATTCAAATTCATCATTGGCTAGACATAGATTCCACATAGCTAGAAATGCGAGACATGCTAACATATAATGCAACTAAACATATACTAACACATAAACATGCATACTAAACATGCAAAATTAAAATTTAAACTAACATGCAAACACTACATGCAACTACCTACTACCCAATACCCCCAAACTTCAAATATTCAGTGTCTCGATGAATGAAGGTATAAGGTTAGAAGAACTCCCCTACTGATCAGCTACACCACCCTCTTCGGGTGGTGAATCCGGTGGTGGAAATGACACGACTGTCCCAAATTATGACACTCACTGAGTGTAGTACCCTGTTGTGTAAACGCCTCCGCTAGTGACCGCGTCAAACCCGTAGCAAACGCTGCAAAGTTATCATACATAGCATCGACCTTTCGCTCCAACCTTCGGAGCTGTCGATCCCCAATAATAGCAGTGGCTTGAGTCGATGCTCCTGCTTCAGTTTCCTATGTGGGCTGTGGTGGTGGAGGCATCGAGGATGCGGGTTGAAGGATGAAACCTTTTTCCCCTCAGGTGTGGCTCACCTCCTGCCCAATCCTCGAATTTGGCAATCGTTGCATGAGTGATATCTTGGCTAGGACTTTGCATCTGTTCATCACCCTAACAGACTCCTTGTTGTGCACACAGACTAGCAATAACAGATGCATGTGGGATACTTCCCTTAGTGCTTCCCCTCATGTAACGTTACATATTCTGATTAATGAGATGACCCACATCTATGTACTTTTATGTGACTATTCCCCACAAAATGATAGCCCTCTCGATTGTGATTTCATGCTGATGCGTTGAAGGTACAAGCTTCGCACATATGAACAAATTCCAAGCCTTTGCATAGCGATTCAGGGATGATGCTGGGAAAGTGCGAGGCTGATTCGTTCCTGCCCTACAAGTCCACTGCGTTCCTGGAATGCACAAGTCAGTGATGACTTCATCCAAATTAATCTCAAAACGGGTAGCCTCGACCCAATTATCATACCCAGTCGGTGGAGTGTCAAGTATTCTGAAAGCTGCTATGATTGATTGAGGTCGGTAATCTACTTGAACTCCTCGAACCATTGATAACCCACTGATAGTATCTTTCGCATTAGCATAAAATTCTTGAACAATACCCATGGGAGCAGGCATAGGGGTTGCATTAAATCCTCCCCATCCTCTTTCTCGAATCATATCCCACAATTTCCCATCATGCTTCTCAGGCTGGAAGCTCTTTCCTTCACAAATGTCATTGTCACTATTCAATAGTACTCTATTTGTGCCTCCAGACTAAGAAATTCTGTATAATCCACAATATCTTCTCCTTGGCTACTGGAAGATGATATGATGTGATGATGGAGTGACATAACATGCCCGCTTAGGACCCATTTGAAATTATGAAGCAGAAGAAAACTTGCTTGATATAATCGTGAGTGATATATTCGCTGCACAGAGACCCCCAAACTTATATTGCAAAACAAACCCACTGAAGGCCTAGTTTTATCACTGTAGATGTTGACCGTGGGTAGGAGAACTGATGCGATAAT